>CM076576.1:605691463-606227895 GCA_034641835.2 Pinus albicaulis
TTTAATAATGGGAGTAGTATATCCCATTATTGTTCATACTATAGCGATAAAAATTAGGGTTAAATGTTACAACTTATAATATTAATATTTGATGTATAATATTTTTGGACTTTATAACTTCTATTTTGTGCGTGCTCCTCCGGAAGCACACACCATAATGACTGGAAGAGATTCCGCGGTAGCGCGCTCGATCAGACGGGTTATTTTCTCACCTACTACAGAGCCCATACTACCTCCCATGAACTTAAAATCCATAACTCCGAGTGCGATAGGAATACCATTTAATTGACCTATGCCTGTTTGAATAGCATCAGTTAAACCTGTCTCTATTTGATAAAAAGAGATATGATCCTTATAAGATTCATCCTCAGAATCAAGATGATCAGAATGAGAAGGTTCATTCTCAGAATGAAATTGAAGAACATCTAGAGTGTACATGTCTTCATCCATAGGATGCGAAGTGTCACGATCAATTGGAAGTTCTATTCTATCTGAACTATTCATTTGCAGATAATATCCACATTCTTTACAAACACTTTGATTCTCTCTCAAAAATCTGATATAGAGCAAGCTCTCGCAATTATCGCATTGAGCCCATAACCTATTAATTTTAGCGTAATCAATACTTAGATTCTTGTTTTTCTCCGTCTCATTGGCATCCTTACTATCCCTTTCGACCGAATTTTTGAGTAATCCAGTTATTTTACGCCTGTCTTCGAACCACTCCTTTATAGACATAGAGTTTTCCTTCCATATAAAGGTGAAAATTGTTACCTTTCCTATCTTATTTTGTATGAAGAGAAGTCATATAAGTATAAATACAATGATGAAAATTATTAATCAATAGTGGAATGAATCATTGAGAAATCATCTCCATTCATTATTGATTAGGAACCTGAAGTATCGATCCGGGATTATGATAGAATCCTTTATTCTGTTATAAAGAAAGATTCTCTCCTATACCGCGATGGAAAGGACTCTTCATTTCAAATACAACATCTTTTGGGCTAGAAGGGATTTGAACCCTTGACTTCACGGTCCGGACCCATGAGCTCTGATCCACTGAGCTACCAGCCCTATCGAATGATCTATAAGATCATTGTAAAGGATGAATAGGATTCGTTATTTAATGCTTGACCAAAACAAATTTTCATAAATCACTCTATTTGAGATATTTGACCACTAGCCTAATGGACCCATATAGATGAACTTAGCAGGGTTAATCAGGAATAATGTATCTAACGTTAATGCTTCGAGTCCGAGCTACTTATCCGTGAATAATACAATTTTTCCTAGTAGTCGTACCTAATTCTTACCATTACTCGGGCGTCGTGATAGCCATAAATACTGGCTAGCTCTTGATTTCATCTAGCTCGTAGTAGTAAGCTGGTAAATTACTTCTATATGGTTTCAAGCTCTATACATTGCTCATATTACTCTGACGTGATCAGCTTAATTCATAACGAGTATGGCATGAGTTGAAAAAAGAATACGAGGAGTAATTGCTCCACCATACCGGCTGTTAGTAATCCATTCAGAGTTATAACATTACTCGGTTATGCGCTAGAAATAAGTAATACTAGTTCAAGAGCAGTTCCAACCGGGATATCAGTACTCCATGATATATACTCTTGATCACAGGGCTAGTAGATATGGCCATTAAGCTTGTACGTACCTAGACTGAGTTGTGGTATTACAGCGTAACCGGCGTATATTTTACGTTGACTACTAAGCTGCTCATGTATTGCTGAAATAAGTACAAGCCTGTTTTACACGATGTTGATTCTGGTCACATAAGCTGGTAGAGTATGGTAAGTCTAAATCCACCGGCCTAGTAATTAATCAGAGCTTACTTAATATTAGCGTGTTACTACTGCATATTTGACTTCTCCCTAGACATAATCACATGAATAGTACCCACTACCATCTAATTAGTGCAACAACTTGTATTTAAACCTCCCAAAAGAGAAATATTAGCTTTGGCACTTTCAACTTGCCTTGATCTTGCCTAGGTCCAGTCCGTAAGTTTTATCTCTTGCCGTTCTGATTCTCTCTCTATAACTCCTAAACCCACCAGCCCGACTAACCAAATGGGGGGATTACTTACCCTCCTATAGAAAGTCCAATGCAATCATCCCCTTTGATAGATATATCCGGAATGCTAGTATGAATTTCTAGTGTACGTATGTGGTGGGTCAACAGTATGGCATGTACCTATCGAAAAGGTCAAGAAGGCTAGTGTGGTTGGTTGTTATAATACTATGCACCCTCACCATGTATTGATGACCAAGCGTACGGTACATGTGACTAAAAGCTATAATGTCTATAAGTCCAAGCGCATAGGTAAAGGGCTAGTTAGGGCGTGTGTAAGATATAAATCTAAGTTAGGTCTAGGGGCTACAAGCTAATCCCCTGAGTACATGTGTTGTGGTTGTTCTAAGGCTATGCACCTAAGCTATATGTTTTGTCCTTGCTGTGGATATCATAGGTACCGAGGTAAGGAATGCGTTGGTGTTGTTGGTTCCTCAATGCTCAGGTTATCTAATATAGATATATATAACTGGTATATCGAAGACGTGGTTGGTCTCTCACCCTACCATTTCCTTTCGTCAGAAAGTTATTTTATGAATTCATCTATGCTTTGAAACCAGAGAGGGGATATTCGATCATTGAATGAGATCTTGGACGAAAAATCTTCTAAGGTTCGGCCACCTAGGATCTCGCCTGCATTGACTCCTGGATCGAGTACCGGCGGCAAAGAGTCCTGGCAATGTGATCGGCCATCGACAGGCCTTGTGATAAGTACCTCCTGGCTCTGACCACTGTCTATCAACTGCCCGCCCTTGTGACAAGTAGTTCCCTCGTGGCAACTGGGTCTAAGCAATGAGACCTGACTATGAGTGGCACTAATCTTCGCGAGTCTTCCCGGCGAACGCGGCGACAGATATTCTTTGTCCGGTAACGCATGTGACTATTTCCCATTCTCTTTCGGAGCAGCGGGATCTGAACCCACGACCTCCATCACCCCAAGATGGCACGCTACCAAGCTGCGCCATGCTCCGTTATAACTATCAACCAACAATAAAATTGATTCAAATTTTCATGTTAATGCCCTAACTTATATTTTATTTTGACTTATATTATATTCACATATCACTCCCTCTGCTAGACACGTTCCATAACATTGACGATCTGGTGTAAATAAGCTAGTATGGTCCCTACGAAGCCGCCATGGTGAAATTGGTAGACACGCTGCTCTTAGGAAGCAGTGCGAGAGCATCTCGGTTCAAATCCGAGTGGCGGTATTTTTCGAGGAAGATCTCATCCATCACTTCTTCCTATGTAAGAATATCTATTCAATCTATTTCCATTGTAATGGATCAATCCTATCTTTCCATCATAGATCTCATTCGGGAATAAAACGAATAAACGAGTTTATTATGATATTCATAACTTTAGATCATATATTGGCTCACATCTCTTTTTCTCTCATTTTGGTTGTCACTCTCATTTATTGGGGAACCTTAGTTTATCGAATTGAAGGACTAAGTAGTTCGGGAGGAAAGGGCATGATAGTTACTTTTATTTGTACAACGGGATTATTAATTACTCGTTGGCTTTATTCAGGACATTTACCGTTGAGTAATTTGTATGAATATGTATTATATAAAGTTCATATTATACAGTTTCTAGAAATAATTAAGATGATAATGATTGAACTCAAAAAATATTTACTTTTAAAATGCTATAACTCATGATTTTATACTTTAAAATTATAGGATATAAAAATATAAATCGGAATTTGAATGTGTACAAATGGTCCCATCAGACCGAATACTTTATGAAATATTTGAAACATTTTTTTTATAAAAAAAACTATTTTCAAAGAGTGTTCAATCTAATTGAATCATGTACTAATACTAATCGAAACAAAATTGGTTGGAAAGATTATTTTCAGTTTTTTCAACATACTGTAAAGATATTAAACTCGAACTTCGATATCATATCGAACTTAAATTCTAAGTTAGATATTGTCATTTCTATTTTGGATTCTCACTTGAATAAGCTCAAAAGTATTGATCCTCAACTATTAAAGAAAAATAACTTAGATATAAATGACTTGTTGGATCTAATGGGTACTCTAATCGTTCATTTAAAAAAGCATTGGGTACAAACAATACATGTATCATAAATTTTGACCGAATGTGCCATTGGATCTCCATTAGTTACTAAAAAGTTTTAATTTGATAAGATCATATATAGCCATATATTCTAATATATGCCCAATAAAGAAGGCTAATAACGGTATATTATGAATATAAAACGAATCAAGAATTGTAATCTCAATTCTATTTGGAACCGATCTGTATTTTATCAATGGGACAAAGATATTTGGATCATTTTGATCCACCCAGATCACCCCGAATATGGTCCAATCATGACAGGTCATTTTCATAATAAGTTTTATTTCGTTTTCTAAATGAGAAAATGAAATAAAAGAACGACTGGATCCGGGATTTCTAAAAATTGGATTGGAATTGAAAACTTAGAAATTAGCGGGTTTTTAGTCTACGAATACTCAATTGACCAATTAAATCATCATAACGAAGTTTATCCCTCTTGGATAGATAAACCGGAAGTTGCTTACGTTTGCTCAAAATAAGCCACAAACCCCTTTGGGATGAATAGTCTCTTCCATGCAATTAGGATGCCACTAAGAATCATTGAATAGAACGATTCGAAAACGGTCGGATGGTGATAGAACCATAAAAGATCCACTGTCTTCTTCCCCATTCGATAATGAACAAATAGTCCCTTGATGCTTACTAATTAATTGACTCGCCCCATTGGAAGAGAAAAGATTAGTGTGGTCCAAATTGTTATGGAACATCAAATTTGAACTTGCTTTATTGTCCCTTCTCCCCATGAAAAAGGGGGGTATTTCATCAAGCTAATTTGAACCATATTGTTAACGATCTTATTTGTTCTTACTGAAATAAGAGAAACATAAGCCTCAGATTCTATAGAATCTATTTGTTCCCAATCAAATCCTAGACAAGTTCGAACCAATGGAATACTTGTGTCACTCATTACTTGGATTCGTTCACCATCTTCATACAAAATGGAATTGCTAATTTGAATCTGCAAGTTGTCCCCTTCCCTCGATAAATCTAGGGAAAAGGGTGTTGTCATATTCGGCCCATCGGGTATTCCATGTTCTACGTTAGAATATCCAAAAATGGAATTTATCTGTAGAATACCACTTTTTGGTATTCTAAGAATCGCATCAGGACAAGGTATTATTCTTTTTCCCCATTCTTTATCACACTGCAACGAGACGATGAATCGATTCATTTTCTTTTTCCCCTTCATATTGTAATTCTTAGGGGAAAAGGTGACATAAATAGAGTCTTGATGCTCGTTGGATATGGTCCGATCAGTTTCAGTTTCTGAATAACTTATAACTAATATTAATAATAAGGCTAGTTGTAGGGTAAGCCTTATTATTTTTTGACTCACTTTAGCTTATCGATATATCTCACCTTGAACTATTAAAGGCAATCGTCTTAGTTGCTGTCTGACGGAGACTAGTACAATTTTTCCCAGGCACGTGCTGATGTGGATGGAGTGCCGGGTATTACGTGCTAGTGCCTACTTGAGAAGAAAGGCGAGATGTATCTGGAAGTGGGTAAGAGTAAGAGGTACTCACACCACCATAGGGTTTACCATATCCACTAGGTGCAGGGGGATAGGGTACATTATGTAAACACAGTAATACATGAGCTAAGCTGTACTGCTTAACCCTTGTAATCATTCTCGATATAACTCCATGCTCAGCTTAAAACTAGTGCAATAGTACTCTTTCTCGTATAAGCTTGATGAGTGACTAGAGTGATATAGCCCTGTTTATTCATATACATACCTTAAACACTACTACTAGGAGGTAATCATGTTCACGATGGTTTTATGACTAGTATTACCTATGTTTACCATTGATCTAATCTCATTGTCCTAAGCTTGAACACGTGTACAGTATAGATTAGGTCAAGTAATGGGAGTGATTAATAGAGGCATGGTGAAAAAGCAGCTTAGTTTCACAGGTTACTTGTTATGTCTATGTTTCCACTCTATTTACCTAATAAGTAACACTGATTACATTTCTTTTCTAGTAGAGCTTAAGTATCATAGTAATTAGATTGGTATAATGAACACCTGTATGATGATAGCTTGAAGCTTACTTGTATAGAGTATTTATATAAAAACACACTAATGGTCATACTTCTCTAGCTAATCATTGGTATTGGAACCATACTAGTAAGGGGTTGGTTTGAACACTTGTATATAGCGTATTAGACATAATAAAAGATAGATAGTTACAACCTTGTACACGAGCTTAGAACCTCATGAAATCAACATAGATCTTAGCATAACATATCACTATCACAAGCTAACACATACACTGAACAAGATGAACTGGGTAGAGTGTTTCCAGCTTTGATAACAGGTCACAACATGCTTAGATACGTCTCAACAAGTACCATTGTATTAATAACTATGATGTTTCCATAATAAGGAGACTAGTAATCAAATGAACTAGTGTACACTTACATAGAGTAAACTGTAATGGTATTACCGTAATAAGTGAATCGTATTAGCTTATCTGTAACGGTGTAATGATATCATGTTCACCACATCAGAGATTATGGATGTACTTATACCTATGGAATACACTGATATTATGTAAACTACCTCTATAAGAGCTTAAGCTTACCTTATTACGTAAACAGGGTCTATAAATCCCATGTATTAAGGAATAAAGCACGCATAAGAGTGTTCTGTAATACTATCTATAAGCTCCCAGGAATATCCGTAATGAATAAGCAGGTACTAACACATCAAAGCTGGATACTCACTTACCTTGTACGTATTTATATAATACTATCTTTCCCTAATCATCATCTTATGCAAAGCTTGTTCAGGTTAAGGAGTTAATACTATGTGTAAAGATAAGGAATCACATAATCATTCTAATAATCATGTTCTCTCGATTACAGCCCGTAGTTTCCAGTATAGTCATTCTTTTACCATAGTAGACTCATTATAGGTTACTAATCAAACCTACACCAATGGGTAGTCTTCGTATCAGCTCAGCCCGTAGTTTCCAGTATAGCCATCCTTCTACCATAGTAGACTCATTATATATGATGCATAATATAAATTATGAGGGGCCCCTTTAACTCAGCGGTAGAGTAACGCCATGGTAAGGCGTAAGTCATCGGTTCAAGTCCGATAAAGGGCTCATTTTTCCCACAAAGAAAGATCGATGACTAACTCCCAACTCTCGAACAAGTTGTTCGGTTGTGGACCTCTATCAAATATGTGATAGAGATGAAGTATTTCGTATTTCTCCCGGAGAAATATCCCGATCCCATCTTCCCTCCGTTCTTTTGAACGTGAAAGAAGAATATTTATTCTTTCGTATCAATCCTTTGTCCATTAACCCACGGGCGATAATTATTGTTTTTCCTATTATACTTTGGTAACACGGTTTTGCAGATTGGTTCGGTAGATCCCACGTTATTCGAGTTGTAACGAACGGGCCATAACCATTAACATGGTTCGGTGTAAATTGAATTTATAGAGATCTATTTGTAACGGGGCAGAAGGCAGCTTCTTTTGGGTTGCAGTCCACATAATTTCTGGACAAGGGGTGATAATTTTTTTCGTCTCAACCCAACAGACTTCTTTATTCTATTGTTTGTTCCAGAACGCATTCCATGAAATATGTGTATTCTATAAAATAGTGGGGTAGATTTAAGCAAACGTTGGTCCAGATGTAGATCTAATATGCATAGCCAGTAGATTGCATGTTTGTGGTATGTTACCAGAACGGAACTAGAGGCAAGGTAGAGTGTTTGTCCCAATATGAAAATATTGGGTCTAAAACACAATGTGATGATATTAGGTGAAGAAAGAGAACGAACCAAAGGTTCGCCTTTAGCTAGGATGGATCAACTCCGGAGAATTTACCTTACCTTTCCAGGTATTCGGAATATCCGTAGTACTTGCCACTTCTATGGTTCAAAAATAGGTTCACTGCACATAACCTATTGTAGAGAATCCTAGTTGATCAAGATCTTCGCCCCGATTTTTAGCAAAGGGATAGATACAGCCGGGATTTTCGATTGAACGGAAAAGGATTAAGAGGTTAGCTATGTATGATGATAGAAACACTAACTATAATGATAATATGCGGTGACTTAACTGAAATGTTAGCTATGTATATAGATAGCTAGTTCATAAGAGTTTGGGAACCAAAGGATAAAAAAGTTAGCTATTCCCTCAACTTCAATAGGATGGAATTGAATACAATTTTTTATGAATCGTCGATCCAAATGGCTCTGGATAGAACCTATAACAGGGTCTCGAAAAAGAAGTAATTTCTTTTGGGCTTGTATCCTCTTTCTGGGTTCACTAGGATTTTTCCTGGTCGGGATCTCGAGTTATTTTGGTGAGAACCTGATACCCCTATTGTCATCTCAGCAAATACTCTTTGTTCCACAAGGAATTGTAATGTGTTTTCATGGTATTGCAGGTCTGTTCATTAGCTCTTATCTGTGGTGCACAATTTTGTCTTTATCCTCGACATACATTCAAATGTCAAGACATTTGAATATGGCCCGAATCAAGGAACATGAATCAATTTCCAATCAGGAAATTTCAATATTTCCATACATATAAATTTCAATAAAAATTGAAATTTCATTGTATGGAAATGGAACGGGATCTTTACGAACAATATACTATTTTTATGAAATAGTATAGGAAGAGGTAATATATAAAAAGCAATAAGTTAAAATAGAGCTGGTATTTGTCCGGGAAAAAGATCATGCAGTTAATTCCTACTAAATGGAATGAATCAGACCGAGCTTTGGTAGTTCCCGAACACGCCATATCATTTTCTATCCTAGAGAGAGTGAGCTTATAGAGCCAGTAGATTAATATGATGTATCAGAAAATTACTAGATATACATGTCATCTCTGGAGATAACTGGGGAAATATTCGTAAAGGATCGATCCAGTGATCAGGATTCAAAGGATGGATCTTGGCAATGAATAAGACTTATGTTACTTGAAGTTATTCTTCTAAAAAAAAGAAGAAGATGAAAAAATGAATAGATAATTGGTCCAGATAGAAATGATTTTGTATGATCGGATATCTGGGAATGATCTCCTTATGCTAAAATCTCGTCCAACCATTTATTCCAAAAACTGATTCAATTTTCCATCTAGAGTAGATAAGTTCATAATTGGATTACTTAATGTCAAATCAGTACTTCAACTCGAATCTGGCATCTGTCTTATGAATAAAATGCTTGGAACGATTCAAGTTCTGATCGCCAGTCCAGTTTTGTCTGATGTTATATAAAATATCTCTCCACTTTTGAGGTGTAAATAGAGCGTTCTATAACTACAGTATTGGACCAAATGAGATTCATTAGTTAGAATAGCTTCCATTGAGTCTCTGCACCTATCCCCTTCCTATCTTAGGAGAAGAAACATTGTCTTCATGAACCGGATTTGGCTCAGGATTACCCATTCAAAATATCCCAGGGTTCCCTGGATTTGGAAGCTATCACTTGGTAGGTTTCCATACCAAGGCTCAATTCGATCGAGTCCGTAGCGTCTACCAATTCCGCCATATCCCCTTCTCGAAGAACAAGATCATACCTTGTTCTAATCCTATTATGTAATATCCATCAGCATTATTCATTGGATATTTGCTCAATATTGGGTGGTAGAAATATCCTCACTTGCTTTGGTCCGCTCAGCCATCTCTCCAAGATGGAAGAGTTCATGTGTAACAAAATGAATGGTGGAGTAAAGGTGTATACCATAGTATGTACGGGTTGTATCGGCAATATAATGAATATTGCAATTATTCGGTTGGATAAAGAACAATCTAGTCAATTGTATTGCTCATTTCGTTCAAAATAGTTATTTCTTTTCCTCTCTTTTTTCTGACCTGCTTGGCCTGGCCGATGGCCAGGCCAAGCAGGTCAGAAAAATTAATCATACAATGCTTGACCTAATTTGAGAGCTAGAATACTTGCTGTAAAGGCAAGAAAAAAAGCTATCAAAAATTGAACCTCTATTATCATCTCTTCATTCCCTCCCCAATCAGTTTGAATAAATGCGTTAGATGGATTAGTCCATTTATCCCTCTCCGGTATAAAATTTTATTATCTAGATATTGAAGGGTTCTCTATCTAAAGATATTAGATTATTGTAAAGATATTAGATTATTGTAAAGATATTAGTTGCTCAAGGCCATAATAGGTTCCTGATCGAACCTACACAAATGGGTAGGAGTCCGAAGAAGACAAAATAGAAGAAAAGTGATTGATACCGACGACATTTTATTCATACATCCAGTCGATGGAGGGTGAAAGAAAACCAAATGGATCTAGAAGTTATTGCGCAACTCACTGTTCTGACTCTGATGGTTGTATCGGGCCCTTTAGTTATTGTTTTATCAGCAATTCGCAAAGGTAATCTATAATTACATGAATCTCCGGAGATGGAACTCATAGCGGGAGACATATACGAGGTTCCCTCACGAGGTTCGTCCACGGAGGGTGAGTCAGGGCCTAAGATCAGGCCGAAAGGCGTAGTCGATGGACAACGGGTGAATATTCCTGTACTACCCCTTGTTGGTCCCGAGGGACGGAGGAGGCTAGGTTAGCCGAAAGATGGTTATCGGTTCAAGGACGCAAGGTGACCCTTTCAGGGTAAGAAGGGGTAGAGAAAATGCCTCGAGCCCGGTAGCCAAGGTACGAGCGCTACGGCCAGGTAACTGTGCCATACTCCCGGAGATCGTTCTATCGCTGCCGGGCCCGATGTGGATGGCTGGGGCGGCTAGAGGCCCCTACTCTCCATATTGGAATATGGGGTGGGGAGGAAAGCTATTCTCGGCAGGAAGGCATGTTGGATTGACGGCAGGCTTTATTGCTTTATTGCAGGCCGGATTGCCGGCTTGCGGGGGAACCTTTTCAGGCTGGCTTTATATCTTTAAGGTTGGCTTGATAGAACAAGAAGACTAGCTTAAGCTCAATCCAGCTTCGATTCATTTTGACTTCTTGCGGGGGGAAGAGATAAGTCGAGAGCAGAACAGATACAGCGAGTTTACCTATCTATATTTTCAATATCATTGGAAAGAGCAGTTCAGTCAATACATTAGATCTGGGGCAGCTAGGTAGGCTATTACTTCCGCTTGAGCAGGTCCATTTATGCGCTCGGCCGGACACTACACTCACTGTACGCATAAATTCACACACAATCAGGTGGCTGGAAGAAGGATTAATTCAACATCGGGGTGCTGGCAAGGCACTGGATTCTGTTCGGAACTCACATCAGGATGGCTTGCTTTTTTATACTTGAAACCCCGGGAGTAGGGCAGCCGGGGTTAACGGATTGATCCCCGGACGGCAAGCGGAGGATAAGGAAAGATTGCCCCCATCGATCCACCGAATGATATTCATTATGTTCCCCATCGTTACCACCAGAAGGCATTGGAGCCATGTTGTTGTTATACGAGCATATCCCCAGACTTCCTCATTCCAAGCTCCCACCGGACAGGATAGATGTTACCTATCAATGGCAGAGAATATAAGTAAGTCCCCATCAATGGAGAGAAATAGTTCCCCATATTCCCCGGGACGGACGGGGCTTACCCCTAAGGAACCTTAGCTCCTACCTCGAACGGATGGATGATGCTGATGCGTTACATATGATGATTCAACATTCGAAGATCAAACTCATTCAGAACCCATAAGCTCCAAGTCATTGCCAATAATAGCTGCCTGAAGGTCATTGCCGATAGCTGATCATGGTCAATCGGTCATTAACAGAATTAAGCGCCAGCTGCCATTCCCATAGATAGCAGCCATAGCCCTCGACCTATTACTAGACCTAGACCCTAGACCTCTACCTCCACCTCACTTACCGATACGGAACAGGAGTTAGTGGAGATATGGATCTAATTATAATATCCTTAAATCCTAATTAATTATCCGCTTATAGCAATAGTTAGGCGCGACTCTTTGCTATTGCTATAGTAGCTAGCTATATCGACATTCTCTAAGAATCCAACCCCCTCTGGTAGACCATGTTTGCAGCATTCGCCGATCAAATTAGCAGTGAATACTACACGTTATTCGGGAATAATACCGGCCGGAGACTCTTGATAAATGAAGGAAGGCAGCACCGCCTACTTAACCACATGCCTGGATTGAGGACCTTGTTATGCTGGATCAATTTCACAGTTGGACAGCTACAGTTGTGGGGGGGGGATGGATGCTGCTTTTACTTCCGATCAGAAGAAACGGTCACAGTTGTTCAACTGTTTTATTGCCTCTCAAAAGCCTGCCTCTTCAAACTATCTGAACCCTCTGCCGTATCTAATTGTGTCAGATCATTGAGCCATTGAAAGAGTGCCTAAAACATGAATCAAATGGGTATGAAGACGTCCAATTGCGTCACGAACAACGTATACAATAAATTTGAATTGTGCCATGACAAAGGGAAAGGCGGAGCTTCACGCTCACAGCTGGGCTAACCGCGCTAACCCTAAGAGCCAAGCCCAGGGCAAGCACAGTGCCTTTTTACCCGCCGACAGTTTAGTGAAGTTAAGCGGTGCCAGAAAGAAGTCCAGCGATTACGAAGTGAACGAACTACTGCCTGTGCAAATGAAACTACCCCATCCCACACAGACGGATCTCGCCTTCTCACCAAAGCCAGAGACAAGGCTGCCAAGGGTGCTACTTTTTTTAGCTGCCTCGAGACCTCCCACCAAGCCAGGGGGTGCGTACCCGGAGACCTGCCCACCAGGGACAAGCTTCAGTGCTTTAGGGGTTACCTTTAACCAACCAGAGGAGGCGAGGGGACGGGACTAGACGGGCGATTACTTCCTGGACTGGTCACCTGCTGCTGGGGGCGGGCACGGAATACTTTTTCGGGGTTAACTATTATTATAAGAGGATAATAATACGGTCTGGTTGGATCTTCATATGGAAAAGGAATAGGCTCTGTCATTTTCTCTGCTTCCAATGCGTTTGCCTTTGTTTATTACCAAGCTGAGGGTGGGTAAACCAGGTACTTCTGGATTTGTGCCTAGGAGCCAAAGCATCACCATTTATCACGTATTCCAGCTTCCCGGTTCAAAGCCAAGCTATTAAGCTACGTGCTAACATATGTAAAGGTAGCAGCATCCCCACCAATTTGAGAGTTAGATGTTAGTCGATGCATTATGCAAAACAGGCATAGCGCAAAACAGGCTACTAAGTGACCCGCCCAAGAACTGGACCCACAACAGTCAATCCTAGATCGTGTGGATCACGGGAGAAGCCCATAGCAATAGCAATAAAAGCATAAAGCCCATAGCTTACTTCCAAGCATGGCCTCTACTGCCTCGTTTATATTAAGATCCAAATACAGAATTAGAGAGCCATAACCAATTACCGAGTGGAAACAGAACCCCCGGTATCAGTATTTTCACAAATCGCAAAGGCATTGGATAGGACGAAAGCAGTGCACCTCATTGACTCAGTAGTGGTCCTACCCACTATAAAAATAGCATAGATAGCAGCAGGAGCATAGGGAGTAGCGAAAGAAATGGAGGCATCAGTAGCAGCAGGATAACCAAGAGAGGTATATATTTAAGGCTATTTATTGGTAGGAACGTGCGATAGAACGCATTTATTCTTTTTTTATCGAATAGGGAAAGCGGGTTTAGCGTGCTATTCAAACGGGCATGGGTCGATTAAATGGTATTCTATCGCACTCGGAGTTATGGATTTTAAGTTCATGGGGAGGTAGTATGGGCTGCGTAGTAGGTGAGAAAGAAAATAACCCTTTGCTTACTTTCCCACGCGGAAATCTCTTCCGAAAAAAATAGTGTGTGCTTAGGAGGGAAGCATACGAAGTTTTAGTTTAATGCAAATGGCTAAAATAGCTTCTGCATTATATATTCATCAGAAGGATAAAAGTTGTTATATATATCGATTCTGACGTCTCCAACAACTGGTGGAGTGACTGCTAGTTTTGGCATGTTGGGAGATATTATTATTGCCGAACCTAAAGCGTACATTGCATTTGCAGGTAAAAGAGTAATCGAACAGACATTAGGTCAGAAAGTGATTGAAGATTTTGAAGTATTTTTCCTTTCCAATATTTTTCCGTTGGAGTTTCCCTTATTCCTTTTCTCGAACATAATGATGCTAATCGCGCTCTAATGGGTTCTAATATGCCGCGTCAAGCAGTTCCACTTTTTCGACCCGAGAAGTGCATTGCCGGAACTGGGTTGGAAGGTCAAGCAGCTCTAGATTCAGGAAGTGTAGCTATAGCTACACAAGAGGGAAGGATCGAGTATATCGATGCTGTAAATATAACTTCATCGATTAATGGAGACACTGTACGAACAGAATCGGTTATATATCAACGTTCTAATACAAATACTTGTACGCATCAAAAACCTCAAGTTCGTCGAGGGGAATGTGTAAAGAAGGGACAAATTCTGGCGGATGGTGCAACTACGGTAGGGGGAGAACTCTCTTTGGGAAAAAACGTTTTAGTAGCTTATATGCCATGGGAAGGATACAATTTCGAAGACACAATACTAATTAGTGAACGTCTGGTATACGAAGATATTTATACCTCTTTCCATATCGTAAGATACAGGATTGAAATCTGTATGACGAGCCAGGGTCCTGAAAGAATCACTAGAGAAATACCTCATTTAGATGCTCATTCACTTCGTCATTTGGACGAAAATGGTCTTGTAATGCTAGGATCTTGGTGTTAGCCAAAGGTCTTGGTTCAATGTGTTCGCCTACATGGAGTGTGATCGATTACCCCACGTAGTAGCCGGTACGTCTTGATTCGGCATGTGAAACCCGCTTAACTAAAGGAGGGAAATAGATGGTGACTGGGCCAACCTCGCAGTAAAGGCACTTACACTCTGCTTAACGCCGGGTGCTCTCCCCCTTCTTAACGCCTTCGTATCTCCTCTTCCTAACTGCTTCTGAACTGCCCCATTCCCATCGCAGTAATTAGGAGTTTTTATAAAGCTATTCCCCTATAGAAATGCCTCTAAACTGCGAAGGCGAAGCCGCACCTCACCATCTTGTGTCACCCTTCATAGCTGGATTAACTGGACTGAAAGGGCATTACCTTAATCGGGGAATCATACTAGAAGGTACAGCTACGTACTATCATGGATAAATACGTAAACCTTATAGTGATATTATCTTTGGTGACTTAACTCCCTTAAGAGGTTAAGGATAATGTGAATTAAGGATAATATGATTTTAAGTAGGCTTGCCTTTGTGTTTAGCTTGATCCTTTGAGCGCTATGGTTACTGTCTTATTTTTTTAAATGTTGTCGGGTATTCTTGGCTCCTTGACATTGATTGTGAGTACGTTATGATGGCAAGGTTCCGGAGTTAGGTATCCGAGCTAGGGGGTAGTCCTTTCGCTCATTCTTATTCTATGCACTGAGTAGGACACACTACCTAGATGAAAGCCATAATAGTTTAGGTTATGGAGAACTTGTTGGCACGAACACGTCCTTCCTGGGCACGTAGGAACCTGAGGAGCTCTAGTCCCTTATTCCTGTAGTGAAGTCTCCATTCCACTGCCTGTTGAGACATGTTGAACAGAAAGCGATACTCCCCTATTTGTTGTTGTTGAGTGTAGTACTGGAACAGATAAAGCTGGACTACAACACCTCCAATGGACCTACAATGGATAAGAATTACATCTCTATAACTTACCCTACCTCCTCTTCCCATTGTTGTATTAGCAGTGGAGTAAGCCTAGGGGGATTATAGGCATTGACTATGGCGGTATCCCAGGTATCGGCTACAGGGTATAAGACCGGGTATCGGGCACTTACTTTGACTGTTGCTTATGACATAGAGCCAGCGGAAAAGGATCATCCTGGTACGGGTTCTTAACTTATGTCAACTAAAAATAAGGAAAAAGTATTTTTCCCAGTTTTTACAATGATCTTTATTATTTTCGATCTGGAAGTCACTAATATGAGAAAAAATGGACTGCAATTGAATAATTTCAAACGATCTAATCTATGTAGATCGTATATCACAAAATGAATTGATCATATGATCAACTGATTAACGGATCAACTCAACTTGTCATAAGTTGGATGAAAAGATTCATGTTCTAATTTCTTCTCTAAGAGAAGAAATTAGAATGGAATTGAACCAATGGAATTGGAGAAAATAGATCAGTCCGTTCGGGAACGAACTTGGGTGGGGATAGAGGGACTTGAACCCTCACGGTCTATAAAGCCAACGGATTTTCCTCCTACTGCAATTTGCATTGTTGACATTGACATGTAGAATTGGACTCTATCTTTATCCTCGTCCAACCATTTATTCTGGAGTACGAGGGATATAAAGCTTCGACGATATGGACCATACTTTTTTGGCATCACTTCCCGAAAGTGGAATACGAGAATATAATCTACCTGTACCGCTGGCGGATCCGTGAGCAGAACGATAACCCCAAGAATATATAACATAACATATATTAGATATAATAGATCGATCCGTTCCGGAACGAACTTGGGTGGGGATAGAGGGACTTGAACCCTCACGGTCTATAAAGCCAACGGATTTTCCTCCTACTGCAATTTGCATTGTTGTTGACATTGACATGTAGAATTGGACTCTATCTTTATCCTCGTCCAACCATTTATTCCAATAACTGATTCAATTTTCCATCTAGAGTAGATAAGTTCATAATTGGATTACTTAATGTCAAATCAGTACTTCAACTCGAATCTGGCATCTATCTTATGAATAAAATGCTTGGAACGATTCAAGTTCTGATCGCCAGTCCAGTTTTGTCTGATGTTATATAAAATATCTCTCCACTTTTGAGGTGTAAATAGAGCGTTCTATAACTACGGTATTGGACCAAATGAGATTCATTCGTTAGAATAGCTTCCATTGAGTCTCTGCACCTATCCCCTTCCTATCTTAGGAGAAGAAACATTGTCTTCATGAACCGGATTTGGCTCAGGATTACCCATTCAAAATATCCCGGGTTCGCTGGTTGGAAACTATCCCAGAGGTAGTTTCGCCACGAAGCTCGGTCGATGAAATCGTAGCGTCTGCAATTCCGCCTTTCTTTTCAAAAATTGGTTGATATTTCCACATCTTTTCCTGTCTTTCCAATTGAAAAGATCTTACAATCGATTCATAGAGCATTTTGATCCCATTAGTTTTAATTCAGGATATGGCAGGAACACGAACAAGAAGGATGAGATGATCTCGGAGAATCGAGGACCGAGCAAAACTCATTTGGAAAATAATGAGAAAGATCTCAATTTGAAGATCGACTCGACTCTTAATTCAACCGAAAATGAGTATTGGGAACCTGAAAAAGATCTTTGTGAAGATTCATTTATTGAAAGAGAACAAACAAAAATAGAAATAGAATCGGATTTGTCCTCGAAGTGTTTATCAGAATATTATCCAATTTCTTGGGCGAAAGAATTATTTACAGAAGATCAAAGATATACAGAAGAGAATTCCTTTCCTTTGGAAAGGAAAAGATTCATTGAAAATTTTACAAAATCAATTCGTTATTCTTTTTTTTACATATGGCCAATGGATGAACCGTGTATGGGTGGACCTAGTGCTACTAAAAAGCCCATTGAGGATTTCAACTTATCCAAAAGGTTATTGAAAAGACAACAAAATGTTTTTTCCCAATATTTAAGGGATTCAAAATCCTATTCATTAATGAATAGGATAGTTGATCCATGGAAGATCAAAACATATTTTGAAATTGAAAATTCTTCCTCAAATTATGCTATTCCATCAGATCCCGGATGGAATATTCTTAACATATTGCACAACAATTTTCGGTCGAAAACAAAAAAAATTGTGAAAATTGGGGATCAGATGGTATAGTCTATTCAATCTGTTGGGAGCTTGTAAGATCACGACCATGACTATTGCTTTCCAATCGGCTGTGTTTGCATTAATTGCTATTTCATTTTTACTAGTGATTGGCGTACCTGTTGCACTTGCCTCTCCTGATGGTTGGTCAAGTAGCAAAAATGTTGTATTTTCGGGTGTATCATTATGGATCGGATCGGTCCTTTTTGTAGGTATCCTTAATTCTTTCATATCTTAGATCTGTTCTAGATGTTTTAGGTTCAAACCCCCTCCCCCCCCCTCCCGGAGGGGCTTTATAGCTCTTCTGAAGGGCCTTTTACTTCATGCCCAAGGAGGAGGGGTTTTCCTTATCCGTAATTGAATGAATAAATGAATAATTGGACCATTCAAATCAAATCAAAAATAATATCTACTTACGAATGGGATTGAACATATATGTCTTTTCCATTTCAATGTTATGAATATATATATATTCATAACATTGAAGTGCGGGTATGGTTGAATGGTAAAATTTCTCTTTGCCAAGGAGAAGATGCGGGTTCGATCCCCGCTACCCGCCCGTCACATTGAATATGAAAAAGAATAATATTGATCGTTTCTTTTCCTCACTTATCATTCAATTAGAAAATGATAAGTGATAGAGCAATCCTTTCCGGACCAAAATACTTCGTATGTTCTGGTCTGGCGGAGACAGGATTTGAACCCGTGACCTCAAGGTTGTGAGCCTTGCGAGCTACCAGACTACTCTACTCCGCACCATTGATTGATATCATGATCAGAATGGGTACACCAAACAATAATGGGATATACTCCCATTATTAAAACATTATACATAGTATCATAACTTATAAAGTATTAAGTTATTCTATTATTATTAATCCGATTAGCTATGTATATAGATAGCCCTTTGGGCTAAGCCTCGAACTATTGCAGATGGAAGCATGGGCTAACTAAAATGGCACAACCATGGATTACTGGTTTTATTAATCTATCTATTCCTGAGCTAAGACCGATTTCACCACATGTGGCCAGCACCGGTGTGTAAAGCAATTCCAGCAACCCTCTTTTTTAAAAGCGCTAGACTGTTCCTCTCAAGTTGTTTTGCAGCACGAATCCAAAACGAGAGATAGAATAGCTATGGCGACAACGAATCATTCTCCTTTTGATACTCATCAAAATTGTATTGCTGTGTCAGAAGAAAGCTAGCTATACTGGTCCAGTTATAGACTTCAAAGATACCCTTGGTATAACATTGACAATCAAACAAGGATTGGAGAAGATATCGGTAGTTTTCCATTTCCTGATCTCTATCTTTCATGGGATCAATCGATCGTATCAATACGTGACCCAATAGCTCGATCCGAAGTGAGCGGTGGGATCGGAAGGAATTGATGAAGGTTAGTGGAAAAGTTTTTATCCGGGAGCAGATAAGGTATCTGAATCTGGTATCGTCGGGTGGAACGAGGATAGAACTTCTGTCACAAAAAAATGGAAAGAGTTATACAAAAATTAGATCAATGACAGCGATCCAAAAACTTGAAAAAGAAAAAAAAAAGATACTTTTTATCGAAAACTTACAGCAGCTTGCCAAACAAAGGCTAAGAGAAAAGAGAGAACAGGAATAATTGGCATTACATCGACAATTGGATCAAAAATTGCATAAGCCTCAGGTAATTTTCCAAAAAAGGGATTATTTGAATGAATAAAGGCATCATCTAGACAAATATTGAACATAACTGGCATTTTTCTTCTCCAATAAAAATTAGGGGGGGGTAAAGCCAGAAAAGTCTTTGATTGATCCAATCGATCGAAGCTCTTCGGCAAGTTTGACCGGACTTGGGGTTGGAAGGGATGATTCTTTCATACATACAATATTTTACCCAATCTAATAGAAAATGATCAATGAATGAATATTCTTGTCCCTTTTTCTGTTTTTCCTATTATGTCCAATTCCATCGATAACCTATTTTGTTGAAATATCCACAAAATTTTTTTGCCCAATTGGGATCTGATCTAATTAATCTTGGATCCTAATGGGTTGACAAAAAATTTGATATAAGTATTCATTAGCATATGAATAGGGAAATAGGATGGGAATGGGGCGTGGCCAAGCGGTAAGCCAGCAGGTTTTGATCCTGTTATTCGGAGGTTCGAATCCTTAAAATCTAGGACCAAAAACTCGAGTTCCTTTTGGTTTTCCTTCCTGATCAATGACAACGGCTGCATTGTCATCAGATCGTATCATCATTCCATTGTCACGTTCAAATTCTTTACAGGTGCGTATAACTACGGCTCTAACTACTTCCGATTTTTCCAGGGGCATGTTAGGTACTGCTTCTTTAATTATAGCAATTATAACATCACCTATGTGAGCGCATTTACGATTACTTGCTCCTAGAACTCGAATACACATTATTTTTCGGGCTCCACTGTTATCCGCTATATTCAAATAAGTTTGAGACTGAATCATTTTTCCTCCAAAAGCTTTGTTATCTCGGCAGATAACATGAAAAAAAAAAGGAAGAGTTCTTACGAACTAGTAATCTTCTTCCACCAGAAAGAAATCTTTGATTCTGTATGGGTTAAGTAGTAACAAATTGGGTACGTATAGGCATTTTGTATGCGGCTATTCTAGCAGCTGCTCTAGCGACGGTTTCGGATACTCACTTCATTTCATAGCAGTAGGAGATTCAGATCCAAATCCAGATCCTGTTGACCAAGCAGCGGTGGCAGAGATGGTCAAAGCAACATCAAGGTATATAGAACAAAGTAAGCCATGCTCTCCGAGTAAAGGACTAGGACAAAGGCAGGGGTTTCAGAAGCATATGAACCAGTATGTTATGTTAGGCAGGATGGAATTTCTTGCTGGGCGGGGCTACTCGACTGGGCTACTGGGATCGCATACCGGACTCGGCTTTGAATACTCGGCCTTGGATCCCGGAATACTCAACTGGGGCTGCTGCGCTATTCAAAAGGCTATTAAAAAAGGCTAATCGACAGGCTAATTGGCTTGGATACTTTGATTCCGGTTCTAGAAAAAGCAGCCTAATTCGCCATTCTTGATTAATCAAATTGCTCTTTCTTGATGGGGACAATTTAATAGGGTCAAATAAATGGATTTGATTCTTACTGAACTAGACTTTCAGGATGGTTTCCTATGATTTTAAGGTGTTTATCACTCGATACAGGTTTCATTCGCTTGATCCAGGTGTAGACCCAGGTTTCATTCACTCAATCCAAGAGCCGATACAACAGTCGATCATTCACAGGAGGTACCGATTGAGGGTTGCCGAGAGAGAGAGAGATAGAGAGATAGCCGCCCGTTTCAAATACCCGGCCGGGAGATGAACCTCAGTACCCACTGGTAAATGCATGGATGGAGTGATACCACTTGCTTCAACCAGGACAAGGAGGCACGGAGTGGCACGCTATTAACCCTTTCCACACCTCCTACCTTACTTTGGGTTATCAACTCTTCACATGCTAGAACTAGACCGGTTCGACCTAGACCTCTTTAGGAATGAATGCACCTAGTGTGGTGAGTCGGGACTGCTATTTCCTCTTCTCTTTGAAGCATCGGATGGATGGTCGAATACGATGCATACACGCATTGCCCATCATACCCCATTTCCACACATACCCAATTACCCTAACCACATGCCACATCCACCCTACACGAGACGGGACAATACGGGACCGAGTGAGTGAGTGAGGCACAGCCAGAAGGTCATTGTCAATAGCCGGTTGTCGATCCAGGTGTCGATGCACTCATGCCGGTATCATGCCGGTACTCGATTCAGGTGTTGATGTCGTACCCCTAACGAGTGGATACATATGGAAGCACAAGTTACATCGCAGAGCTAATTAGGGCACTATGCATTCAAGCATCAAGCGATCGGAATCGGGGCTTAGATAGCACCAGAGACCTATACCTATGGCCTCGTCAATGTACATCCCACTAGCACTTCGACGATTAGGTGACTGGGCCTAGGTGTGGCTTAAGTATTTGGCTCGTTAGGTTTGATTCAGGATTGTACGGTGCATCATCGATGCCAGTATGTGGTTGGATTGGTTTTTCGCAAAAGTATTATCGTGGGGGACATCAAGTAGAGCAAAGGCAACTATAGCAGGAGATCCTCCAGGTGCAGAGGAAGGAGCAGCGGTTTAAGCAGCATCCGTTGAAGAAGCACCAGTGGATTAAGTTTAGATAGTGTCATATTTCGATTTCACTCCAGTATCAAAGGGAGTGGCACCCATAAGGAAGGTAGCAGGGGCGGAGGCTAGGTTGGAGTTGAACCAGCAATACCAGGAGCAAAGACTAGAGAGGCAGCATAACCTATCCCAGAGCAAGTTCAAGTTTAAGCTTCACTAGTTCCTTTTAATGGACCAGAAGCTTGACGAAGAAAAGGCGGGTGTTGGTCGTAAATGGAATGAAACAGTGGTTGGGGAATAAAGTAAAGATATAAAGGCCCAGTAAGGTGATACCTTCTATGAACGGAGAGATCAGGTCCATAGGTTATGCATTTGGATTTGCATCTGCTACTGGTAGCTTTACAACGAGATCTGCATCCACCACTTCTGCTGGTGAATCAATGGGTTACGCGGGCAAGCGGATATGGCAAGCATGCTGATTCTCAAAGGTCTAAGGTAAGGGCTCCACCCATCCTATCCAGTGCTTATAAGGGAAAGTCTAAGAAATGTGACTCACTACGTTCTTCATGGTCTGGGGCAAGCAGGTCTAGTTATTGCAGGTAAATAGAAAGCCCTTTAAATGGTAAACCAAGCCAAACCAAGGGGTTCAGCAATCCTTATCTAGGTCTTCTGTTCCAGGTCTAAAGACTAGGGTTGGGATAATCCCTCTACTAACTCCATGCTTCTAGATTTCAGGCAATAAGAGAAAGGGTAAGGCGATCATTCCATCCACCCGGAGCTTCAAGGGTAAGGGATAAACACGGCTCACTACGTTCTTCATGGTCTAGGGCTAACAACATATATGGGTATTGGAGGTGGGTAAAGAGTTTGTAAACCAAGGTAAGGTATTATCTCTCATATCTGCTGTTCCCTACCGATCGATATTCCTTCCTAGCTCTTAAGCAAAGAGTGGTTGGGCATGACTCCATCCCATGAGGGTGAGGTATAAAGAGAAGTTATCTGGCAGGCAGTGAGTGCAGGGAGTTATAGTGACGATTCTACTAGGTTTTAGGTATAATAACCCCATCCCATAATGCCATGCCATCCGATCCATCCATCTAATCCACCCGGGGCTTGTAAGGTCTCATCAACCATCCCCAAGCCAAAAAAAACTGGGGCCTCCGCGGGTTGCTTGGAGGAAATGAAAGGGGGGTCTCGTCGCTCGACCAAGTATGCTGCTGAAGCAACTGCAGAACATGTCGGGCGATCCGCAAAAAAGAGAGGGAAGCCAGTTGTAGTGAGAGTGAAAGGATCTACCTATCTCGGGAAAAAGAAAGCAGTGATCCCGAGCTCTCGAAAAGGAGTAGGGAGAAAATCTCTCATTATGTACATCCACGATGTAACCCAACTTTCACATACCGGATGCCGACTCCCCAGGAAACGTCGTGTTTAAATCTCATCATAAATTGATTAAGTTCTCCATTTACTTCTACCTATTATTCTTACTCACTCAAATTGAAGAATTCATTGCTCGACTAACAGGCCCGTAGGGACGAGTCCACTCACTATTCATATGGGTGAGGGACTCACTATTCATATGGTGAGGGCCGCCATCGCCATCGTTTGTGCTCACCTTCCCTAAAGGGTGAGTGACTCCCGTCCTCTCCTTAGATTTACTATAGTCGTAGAGATAGTTACCTTGCAAAAAGACTTTGATTTGGACAATCAATCTGAAGTATATCTCTTTCTATACTTCATCTTTTTGAGGGTAGGAGAAAAGATAGAACCTGATCATTGAATTGATTGGAAGTGAAATCAGAAACTCATGTCATTGACTTTTTTTTGGTCCTTTGGTTAATATGAACTCCCAATGAATCATCTCCAATTCAATAATATTTTGGAAATTTTGGTAGAGGACTAAAGAATAGTGGATTGAGCCGTATGAGGTAGGAAACTCTCAAGTACGGTTCTGAGGGAAGAAAACTTTTCCAGGTTGACCTATCCCGACCGAGGAGAACAGGCCATTCGACAGGGAGATCCTGAAACTGCGGAGGCTTGGTTCGATCAAGCTGCTGAGTATTGGGAACAAGCTATAGCACTTGCTCCGGGCAATTACATCGAAGCACAAAATTGGTTAAAGATTACGGGACGCTTTGGAGAATGAGAATTTCTATTATTGGGAAATCGTTTTCATTATTTAATATCTGACTCGAAATCAATGGGATTCTTCCAGAATAGTACCAAAAATGAGATTCTATCGACATCTTATAGAAATTGATTTATAATATAAAAAAAAAAGAATACCTTTTTTGATTCTGGATTGTTGATGGATATTCTTAATAGGGGTAAAATCCATCCCGAGACGTCTTTCATTAATGATCCATGAATAACGATTTATCATATCAGCTGTAACCTTTCTTCGAACCTATAGCCTTTTGCCTCTCACCCCACCTATATATTTATGAACTTTACAGCTATGGGTTGTATGCAGGTTTCCAAGGACTCTCTCTTACCCTTGGAGCTTACTTTCTCCCTTCGAAAGGCTGAGCTTTGTGAAATCGATCGGGAGAGAGCGGGGGTCGCCTTGGAGGGTTAAGGCTCTAGTTGAATACGTAATCATAGTAATCAATGACACCAAGCTTATGTATTACAGATGTAAGCATTTTGTAACATGTATACAAAGCTCGTACGTATTATGGTGATATAGTATGATTACAAAGGTTATACTGTCTAGTTTCTTCCTTGAGCTTGGTAGGCATGCAATCGACTAAATACCGAGACCTAAGTCGGTACTTCGCTTGTTTCTCTTTATTTACGTAAAAGTAATTTAGGAGGGGCCGCCATCACCACAATGGTTAAATATATAACTTCTTGCTATATAAGGAGAATAACTTTGGAGTAATTTCATTTAGTTCTATGAGTTATGGAAAAATCGACTCGTTCCTGTCCATAGACTCATTCGTATCGGACCACGATGTAGTAGTAAGAATATACATAGAGATGTATGAGAGAGAATAGGAATACTCCTTTTCATTTTGTCTCATTGCAGAAGGTTCAAGACGAGAATGAATAAAAAATATTGAATGGAATAGATATTTTGAATAGAATCTGGTCAATGGAAGGCAGAAAGCGCACTTCCCTCCCCTGAAATTGTTCCATCGATGTTATTAAATAGGTGATTCGAGGATCAGATAGGAACTCTGAACACTCGGGATCGAGCGATCATGCATTTACCTATATTGAATCGGTTCGGTCCAGTTTCAAATATTTGTTCCAACAACGAATCTTCGGAACCCAATTTTTTTTGAAAGGATGATGGATGAAAAATTGTCCCCAATTCATCGTATACCTTTTGATCATATAGGGTGCTCGGAAATGGTTGAAATAGTGAAATAGGAGGATCTCTATGACTATAACCCTTGGAAAGTCTTCTAAAGAAGAACAAACTTTATTTGATACTGTGGATGACTGGCTACGCAGAGACCGTTTCGTTTTTGTGGGTTGGTCCGGTCTATTGCTCTTTCCTTGTGCCTATTTTTCCTTAGGTGGATGGTTCACGGGTACAACCTTTGTGACTTCATGGTATACTCACGGATTGGCCAGTTCCTATCTGGAAGGTTGTAATTTCCTAACTGCCGCAGTTTCTACTCCCGCTAATAGTTTAGCACATTCTTTGCTGCTATTATGGGGTCCCGAAGCACAAGGAGATTTTACTCGTTGGTGTCAATTAGGTGGTCTATGGACCTTCGTTGCTCTTCATGGTGCTTTCGGTCTAATAGGTTTCATGTTACGTCAATTTGAACTTGCTCGGTCTGTACAATTGCGACCTTATAATGCAATTGCATTCTCTGCTCCAATTGCTGTCTTTGTTTCTGTATTTTTGATCTATCCATTGGGCCAGTCCGGTTGGTTTTTCGCACCTAGTTTTGGTGTAGCAGCTATTTTCCGTTTTATCCTCTTCTCTCAAGGTTTTCATAATTGGACCTTGAATCCATTTCATATGATGGGAGTTGCCGGAGTATTGGGTGCTGCTCTTCTATGTGCTATTCATGGTGCTACCGTGGAAAATACTTTATTTGAAGATGGTGATGGTGCAAATACGTTCCGTGCCTTTAATCCGACTCAAGCCGAAGAGACTTATTCCATGGTCACCGCTAACCGCTTCTGGTCCCAGATTTTTGGAGTTGCTTTTTCCAATAAACGTTGGTTACATTTCTTCATGTTATTTGTGCCAGTGACCGGTTCATGGATGAGTGCCATTGGAGTAGTTGGTCTAGCTCTAAACTTACGTGCCTATGATTTTGTTTCCCAGGAGATCCGTGCAGCAGAAGATCCTGAATCTGAGACTTTCTACACAAAAAATATTCTCCCGAACGAAGGTATTCGTGCTTGGATGGCGGCTCAAGATCAGCCTCATGAAAACCTTATATTCCCTGAGGAGGTCTTACCCCGTGGAAACGCTCTTTAATGGAACTATAGCTTTAGCTGGTCGTGATCAAGAAACCACTGGTTTCGCTTGGTGGGCCGGTAATGCCCGACTTATCAATTTGTCCGGTAAATTGCTTGGGGCTCACGTGGCTCATGCCGGATTAATTGTATTCTGGGCCGGAGCAATGAACCTATTCGAAGTGGCTCATTTCGTACCGGAAAAACCTATGTATGAACAAGGATTGATTCTGCTTCCCCATCTAGCTACTCTAGGATGGGGAGTCGGTCCTGGTGGGGAAATCGTGGACACTTTTCCATATTTTGTATCTGGGGTACTTCACTTAATTTCTTCTACGGTTTTAGGTTTTGGTGGTATTTATCATGCACTCATAGGACCCGAAACTTTAGAAGAATCTTTTCCATTCTTTGGCTATGTATGGAAAGATAGAAACAAAATGACCACAATTTTGGGTATTCACCTAATCTTGCTAGGTGTTGGTGCTTTTCTTCCAGTGCTCAAAGCTTTGTATTTTGGAGGTATATATGATACTTGGGCTCCCGGCGGTGGAGATGTAAGAAAAATTACGAACCCAACTCTTAACCCAAGTGCTATATTTGGTTATTTACTTAAATCTCCTTTCGGAGGAGAAGGATGGATCGTTAGCGTGGACAATCTAGAAGATGTAATTGGATGACATGTATGGTTAGGTTCCATTTGTATCTTCGGTGGTATCTGGCATATCTTAACCAAACCTTTTGCATGGGCTCGCCGTGCATTCGTATGGTCCGGAGAAGCTTGTTTGTCCTATAGTTTAGCGGCTCTATCTCTCTTTGGTTTTATTGCTTGTTGTTTCGTTTGGTTCAACAATACAGTTTATCCCAGTGAATTTTATGGGCCCACCGGCCCAGAAGCCTCTCAAGCTCAAGCGTTTACTTTTTTAGTTAGAGACCAACGTCTTGGAGCTAGTGTGGGGTCTGCCCAAGGACCTACCGGTTTAGGTAAATACCTTATGCGTTCTCCGACTGGAGAAATTATCTTTGGAGGAGAAACGATGCGTTTTTGGGATCTCCGTGCTCCTTGGTTGGAACCCCTAAGGGGCCCTAATGGTTTGGATCTTAGCAAGTTGAAAAAAGACATACAGCCTTGGCAGGAACGACGTTCAGCAGAATATATGACTCATGCTCCTTTAGGTTCTTTAAATTCTGTGGGTGGTGTAGCTAGCGAAATCAATGCGGTGAATTATGTCTCTCCCCGAAGTTGGTTATCCACCTCCCATTTCGTTCTAGGATTTTTCTTCTTCGTAGGCCATTTGTGGCATGCGGGAAGGGCTCGTGCAGCTGCAGCAGGATTTGAGAAAGGGATTGATCGTGATTTCGAACCCGTCCTTTCCATGACTCCTCTTAACTGAAAAAATAGATCGAACCAGATGGAAGATAAATCGATTCAATTTCATTACATCTATCTCCCATATCGGCGGGATAGGAGTATTTTCTAATACTCTCTTTCCAACTGGATCTTTGTAGCTCGGCTATATACAGCCGAGCTATTCTCTTTTTTTTTTTTTTATTGGACCGGACCAATAAATGTGATTGTTGAAAAACAACAGGAGAGAGAGGGATTCGAACCCTCGATAGTTTTTTTTACTATACCGGTTTTCAAGACCGGAGCCATCAACCACTCGGCCATCTCTCCCGAGGGACAACTTCTATTCTACCCCCTCGGATAATCCCTAACTATAAGCATAAGGCCGGGTCGATACCAACTATACCCGTGACATATGGTGATTTTTCATCATCATCTAGAATGGAAAAACCTAAGGAATAGGGGGTTAATGATATTATACCTATTTAATCTTCCTTTGGTAAGCACAAATGCCTATATCTCCTTTTAATGTCCTCTGATGATATTTAAACATTGTGATTTGGTGAAATTACATAAAAATAAATTTTAAATTAAATTTTAAAAAATAATAATTATAAATATTAATTAATATTTCTTAATAATTAAATACGTCTAAATCCATTTCAATTCCAAATTAATTCCTCGTTTAAATAATCAAATTTATTTAATACAAATCTTTTCTCTTCATTTTATACTTAAAAAATGTTATACCTTCAAGCATTTGACCCATTTAAATATTTGACCCATTTATATAAGTGGACGAGCTTAGTTTTGGAGAGTCCTTTTCAGACCAAAAATCTAAATGAATATAAAGATTAAGTATATTGCATTATGAGTGCATCGATTCTGCACAGCACACCTTACTTTATGTTATTATTGATATGAGTGGCTTCTTTTCTTTATTAACCTTTTATTATTATATGTATTTAATGAATGAGAAGCTCGTGTTCTTCAAAAACGATTAACGTGTTTAACACTACCTGGGAAATTGTAGTTTAAATATTAAATTTAATTTTGATGTTTTTCTTTCGTTAGTCCAACGCTTAAATCTGTATGCCTTAAACACCTCGGGGCATGTAATATCTCAAACAGTTTCTCTGCCCTAAGGATATGGGCCTGTAAACTAGCGCATCATGATAAACAGTTTCTCCAGTTCAATGAACCTGGCTGAGATATCAATATCCACCATGCCTGAGGAAGAATTATTTTTCTTAAGTTTTATACCTAGGAGGTTTTACGAAGATATCTTCCTATTAAATTAGTTTGAAATTAGTTTGAAATGGGGTGGGAATTTGTTGGAATGATAAGTTTATTGCTTAAATTATATTCTAAATTTTTTTAAAATCTATATTTATATTGAAAAACCGGCTTAAAAAATAAAAAAACTCAATTTAATCATAAAATTCCAAATTGCAACGAAATCTACAAAACCTGACAACCAAAAAATACACTAGGTATAGGCTGAGACAAATTTATATCAATATAATATTTTAATATTATATTTGCAATCTATCGTACAATTTCTATGCGGACGGAGGATATTAATATGATATTCTAAAGATTCCAAAACAGCCTACCTTTGCCAACGCAAATTATATATTACAATTGTTTTCTTTATATTTATACTTTATGTCAGAGGGCGAAGCCGGCGTCTAGCGAGGCTATTAATATCCATCCAAGTTCGCTCATCAAAACCGTGAGTTTGAACTAAATAATAGCGACGTGAAACCTTAAAATAAAATGAGGTTTGGTCAAAGTAAGGCGAAGGCCAAGGTTATCAATATTTTTGGAACGATAACTATATGTATGGTAACTCTTTTGGATTTCGATAAATACAAAAATCCAAAAATAAATATATAGTGCGTCTATGTATTAATAAAACTATAACTCTAAAAATATTGATTGCAACAAGCACCCTAAATATTGGGCAACCCAGGGCCACAAGTCTATTATATGATTTTATGATTTTAAACGGCCAATTTGAAATAACGATGAATGAAGTTAAACCCTAGAAATAATAAAATGCCCCTGGGCCAAGCAGGCCTCTAGCGAGGCTACTAATATCCATCGAAGTTCGCTCATCAAAACCGTGAGTTCGATGTGAATAATAATGACGGTCAAACATTAAAAATATTTAGTAAATGAGGTTTTCACAAAAATAGGCCAAATATAGGTCAAGGTTATTAATATTTTGGAACTATAATTCAATATGTCAATTTTTTGATTTAGGTAAGTGCAAAGTCCTAAACTTTATATATTGAGTCAATGAATTAATAAAACTGTAACTCCAAAAATAAAACTATAACCAAAAATATTGATTACTACAACCACGTTAAATAATGGTTCCCCAGGCGCGCAAGTGTATTATATGATCATAAACAGTGAATTTCAAATAACGATGAATGACGTTAAACCCTAGAAATAATAAAATGCTAAAAAGTTTTTTTTTTAAGTTTTTTACTGTTCAATTTTTTTAAAATCTTGTATGAATTCAAAAAAAACAAAAATTTGATGGGTAACTTTGCACAATTTAAGTATCTTAAAGTGTTTTTTAGAATGCTGAATCTATATATACAGTTAAAAATTCAATTTAAATAACAAAAATCAAGATTTTACCTCAATTTTTTCACCTAATTCGGACACCAAAAATTTTAAAAAATTACACTAAAAACAACTCCATTCCTTTATGCTTTGTTGTCATGGGCAGACGCTATATATCTCGTCTCTTTTTTTTCGGAATAAGTACACTATTGTTAGGTAATTCCATTCAATCATCTTGTGTATCCAATTGAATCATGTTGTGTTCAGTACACTAGTACACTTTTCTAATAAATAGTATCCTAGTTGTATATTGTAGTTCTTTCCATTGTGTTGTGTTCATAGTTAGATTCTAAATAGAAATAAGTACAGCTGTCATACTTCTAACTTTCTTTCAATTTTCAGAGGCACAATAGAATGCATTCTACCAGCTTTCAAATATAGAGTACGCAAGCAATTGAGTCGTTTTAAACACAAAATCAGAATTTATCAATCCATTTAAACAGGCAATGCAAAATAAATCCCTAAATTTAGCAAGATATCTTGAAATGATAAAAGTTTTACATTGAATCCTTTTAAACACAAATCAGAATTTATCAATTCATTTAGACAGGCAATGCAAAATAAATCCCTACATTTAGCAAGGCTATGCAAAATAAATCCCTAGATTTAGCGAGCTATCTTGAAATGATGAAAGTTTTACATCACATTTAAAATTATCAGTGCATCTAAGCGCACCTCACTAACAAGTATCAAAAAATGATGGGATGATAGAAAGTTGTTACAGAGTTTTATAAATGAAATAGTATTAATGTTAAAAAATGTGTATTCAAGATCCAATAGGTAAAAGATAATTGGAATATTTTAAAATTAAAATTAAATTTAAAAAAGCTTTTAAAAGGTGAAAAAAAATAATAATATTAATACTAAGTTAAAATCTCATTTTTTAAAAAGTTTTGAAAATAGTAGATATAGATGGATACAGCAGAATTCAAGTCATTAAGGTTTTTCAAAGAACTTGTAAATAATTAAGGGTTAAGATTGTTACTGAGGATTTTATTAGTAAGATTCAATTTCCATTTACCAAAAGACCATTGGTATGATTAACAAACTTATCAGTAAGATTCAACTTGCACTTATCAAAGGACCATTGGTATGATTTAAAAAGAATAGAGTTTTGGCTTAGTTCAAACATGTTAATACCATTATAAATTCTTTTAGGTATATTAAGGACTTTGTAGACCCAAAAGGCATGAAAAGGATCTAATTGATCTCTTGTTCCTATGGAATTTCCCACATTGGAAAACTTAGTAGGTCCATTAACAATAGAATCCAAAAGCATGCTAGAGTTGATAGAGTTGATCACTTCCACCATAGAAAGCTTAAAGAGGCCATTGAGATTGAGAAACATTCAATCAATCTCAACGTGGATGATGGTTAGAAATTAAGAAAGAGCTTCTTGATTTCACCCCTGGTTTGTTTTTATTATTATTATTAAATATTGAGTATAAAAAATTACATAGTTTTCTTTTTATAATTTGATTAATTACTTTATCTTATTCAATTTCAATAAGAATATTGGTTTATTTTAATAAATTTTCTTATACTTACTTTTTTAATAGTATTAATTTTATTTAATTAATACTTATAATATTATTATAAATTAATTATTTTAATTAATATAGATATATAATTAGAGCAACTATTTTATAACTAAATATTATTTTAATTAATTTAATAAATAATTTTTAACAATAAAGTCAAGACCTGATGCATCCTTGCTATTTATGTCCATTACTTAATTTCATTTTGCAGTTTGTAAAAGTATATTATGTTGATTTTCCTCTTTACATTAGTAAAAATAGAAAAAAAAAATTGGAGTTTGTCACTTACTTACATTATTTTAATTTATTTTAATTCTTAAATTATTTATCACACTATAAATTCTCTTTAAATTTAAATGTAATAATATTTTTAATCAATATTTTACAAAATAATTTCTTCTTTTACACCTTAATAATTATTAAACTAAGATTTAATTTTCTTAATTCATTTTTGTCATAATTGAAAATCATAAAATTTAAAATTAATTTTTCTTTTAACAATTTCCATACCGTTTTTCAATACAATACTCGTATTACTAACATTATGTTTATGTATAATGAATAACATACCGGGAAAAAATAGGTTAAATAAAATATTTTTATTAATAACTTTATGTTCAAAAAAAATATTATTACAGATTTTTATATGAATCTATGTCTTAAAGACGTGAAATATTCATAATTAAAAAATATAAATTTTATAAAATGTAAAAGTCACATAACGGGTGTTTGCTTACACAACATTTATACTAGTCACACTACCCAACATGTGGTCACCACTCATCTCCATGATCATTCGTCATATACAAGCTCAAATTTATCTAGATAATGTGAATTACATCATGAATTCATGTCCATCACCTCACATGGAGAAGGAATTCAAAGATCGTTATGGAAGCGCATGATTGTAATTTTACCTATATTATGGAATCTCACTTCACAATGATGGATATAATTATGGTTCAAATGACTATATTCATATGCAATATTTTTTACATTATTGGTATATTTTATTTGAAAACAAAGAACATTAGTTTTCTTCAACACTTAAATTTAACCCTTTCCAAGTTACCGTGTGTACATCAATCTTCCACTAAACTTAACACTCTACTAAACTTAACACTCTACATGTGTTTCCTCATTTCCATTATATCCTCTAAAGCTACAACCTCAATCATAGATTTGTAACAAGAAGCCATTATATTATATATTTCAAGCTACAAGGATATTATTTGGTATCCCCATGCTTGTTTATTTGATTGTTCAAACCCATTCCCTATTTTCCATGCATCCTTTTTCCTAATATCTTCATCCCTTTGTTTATCATAAACAATACTGCATTCTGGTACTTTACCCATCCATTACAAAGACGTTTCCTACGTCTCTCCTCATGTACAAGAGTGTAAGAAAACATAGAATCTCTCCTCATGTACAAGAGTGTAAGAAAACATGGAATTATCTATAGCACAATTATAAGCAGCATAACTCAAAAGAAGATAGAGAAAATAATGAAATCTATAAAAAAAGAGTGGAGAGATGATTCCAATTCAATGCAGAGGTTGAAGTGAATATAGGACAACGAATTTCATATTTGGTTAGAATAGGTCAAGAAAAAATGAATATATGGAGAAAATAAATACTGTCACGGGTAAATTTTTGGTAGAGAAAAGTGAATTCCAAAAGGATATTCTCTTGGGCATAGATGCTTTATAGTTATAGGTGAGTAAGCTACATCGCAAACTAAAATATTTTCTTTAGAAGTAGCAAAGATGGAATTTCGTAGAAACAAGGAGAAGGATGTAGCACGTTAGATTCTCCTAATGGTGGTGAGCCCTTTTCTAACAATTTTTAATTTTTTGGGTAGGATACATAACCTCTTCATTAGATCTGCATATAGGTTTTTTAATGGTTCATTTAAAAATCTTAGGGTATCCAAATTCTATATTTCTATTAGAGTCAAATTGATAATTTTCTCGTAGAGATTATTTTTTTCTACTGGTCTAGATGTTAGTGAATTCATGGTATCTAATTAAAGTAATATAAAGATGTAGCTCACTTACCAAAAAAATCATATAAAATCAAATAAAAGTTCACTAAAGACTCTTAGAAATATTATGAAAACGTAGAAAACCATAAATCATACTAGTAGGAGATAATGTTAAAATTATTAAAAATTTAAAACTTTAAAATAATGTAATAAAGACTCATCCCATTATTTTCATGTTCACAAATTTACAACAATGCATATATTAGTCATTATGTACAACAAATGTTCTGCCCTTTTTTTTTATTGAAAAAAATTGAAAAAAATAATATCTCATAGGGTCTTAAACCCCATATATATATATATATATATATATATATATATATATATATATATATATATATATATATATATATATATATTAAACAATCGTAAATATACTTCCAATGACAATTTAATGGAACAAGGTGTTTAGACACATTATCTAAGGTTACTTTATGGATATGGGGTTATCAATATTTCTCTTCTTTCAATCACATTAAAACATTTCCCTATGATCACTACCACCTTCTCATTGAGAGTTTTCCAACAATATAAATATCACCAAAATATAAATTTTGGATCCAAATCTATGGCCCTGTAAAGTATTATATTCATGAGAACCCCATTAACATTGATACCATTTCCACATGGAATACATGTGGTAGTGCTTTGCACCCATTTCAGCGTCATATAGTTCCCTATCCATAAATTCACTATATCAACCTACGCCACTCACTTCTAAGTCCAATATTGTATATTAGCTCCCTTAATCAAAAGTTTTGACTCTCCACTAATTTGGATTTCCAATATTTTAGATATATCCATAAATATCAAAACTTATATATTCATTTAGATCTATAAAAATTATAAATTAATAAGTTAACATCTAGAACTAGGAAAATCTAAAAGTCCTAATTACTTAAAAACCCAAATTTCCATCTTTCTCGATCTAGAACATCCACTACTCCATATCATCCTCTCGTCATTAATGTCAGGGCCTCCACCTCAGTGCTATTGCACTCTATGTAAAATCATACTCTTAGCACATTTTTCAACGTCACCATATCACTCTAACACAACAAGTGAGCATGCCACATCATCCTAACATGTCCTTCATTCCACATCAGTTCAACATGTCATCATGCCACATCAGAAGTCACCTATTTATAGGGTCTAGGAGTGCTCACATCGACTTCACATACCTTTCATGGGGTTTAATGCATAGGAATCCAAATTTAAATTTTCCAAAATGTTGGTATTATCACCTTTTCTTCATTTTTCAATCTCCAACAACCTTGACACCAATATTTCTTCCATGCAAATTTTCATCATTTGCAAGGTCTACCATTTGGGGCATTCGTCACCCATCCATTTCGCAAAATCCATTTATAATTCTTTTATGGATATCCATATATATTCAACATCCCCACTTCCCAACTAAATTCTTATCAAACATCCAGACCTGTGCTTATAGATACATACCAATGATGTGTTCCTACACATGATAGATCATGATGCTCATTTGTTTTTATTAATAGATTCTAGATGCCAACATTTTTCACTTAATATGTTTTAGTTTTCTAGTCCATGGAACCAAATGGAATGCATAGAAAAAATCCTCTAAATGTTGACTATCCATATCATCTAACATTTCTTGATTTTCACCCGCACACCATATTCTCCTGGCTCACATTCAGACCTCATCATGGATTATATGTTTATGGGTTGGATCCAAACATGGTTCCACAAATTTCAAAATTCAATCCATGACTTTATAAAAAAAATTATGCTTCTAGTAGAGCACTATAGCCTACTACAAGGGTTGAATTTCCAATCCTAATTGGGTAGAAACTTGCCAAAAGGACTTCTAATAATATGAAAATCCTCAAACGTATGGAGGCATTCAACATTCGTCAGTTCACAACCATTTACTAGGATTTTGTTCTTAGTAGTATAAGGTTGTCATTGTTTAAAATCCCGGACCCCACCCCCCCCATGTCAAAGTACACACTATCTCCTAAACTAGATATATATATGCTTACATCCCAGTCCACTACTAACAAAAATCCAACATTAGGCCCTACCTCCACAAACAATACAATCCTTATATGGCACAAACCTCATAATTCCTTGAATACTTCTTATTCTAAAATAGGGATACCTTTGAAATTATTAATCACATAACAATCCAAACATGGATACATTTTACTTGTTCAATCCCATAACTAGCCTCGTCAATTTTTTTCACATTAATTTAAAAGGTCACACAACCATAATTGAATCCTTTCAATAGACTTTATACTAGTTCAAGAGTCCATCACTAAACTAGGTAACACCTTAAACCAAATATTATGTGAAGGAGCTTTCCTTTCAATCTCCACTTTATTGTTTTTTACTCTTACATGTCACTCTAACATCCCATGTCTCCAAGTGTTGTTCCTATGGTTTCTATGTATTTACTATGACTAGCATACAAGGATGGAATATTTATGCACCTCCAGAGGAAATTCCACAACATGGTTTTTGTTCCTACGAGCGATTAGATCAATCTATGATTTCTAACTCATTTTATGATTTACAATTAAGACAAATTTACCTTATAGAATAACGTAATTATTTCAAGGAACAATTTCAAGAGAGGCAGAGAAGTATCTAGAAAACATGACACATGGGTTCTGTCTTCCCCAATTATGTGGCTTACAAATGGTTTCTAGAAACAATTTGTGGATTAGGATATACACGTGGCTTTTCAAAAGCATCTTTTCTTGTTAAGGTTGTTGGTAAACAACAATTTGAATAGAGTGAACAGTTAGCAAATGCAATGAATCAAGAATATTCTCAATTGATTGTATGTTATATGAAATAGATGTAATCAAATATTGAGATGTTCTTAAACCAAAATCTACCCAAAAAAAATAAATACAATATTTTATAATTTGTTTATAACTTTGATAGTCCATATTTTGGGGAATTGGTTCCGATTTTCCCTTTGGTTCTTTGTATAAAATGAATGAGTGGTTTAGAGGAGTCAGTCAAACATTGAGAGAGAGGTTCAATACTCAAATAGTTGAGCGGTTTCCAAGTATTTCAAAGAGAATAGATAGGGTTGCTAGACCATTCACCTCTTTGCAATGAAGAGATTATTGGTCATGTAATTTTTGAAAATTTCTATTTAATGGAACTATGGATTATTCATGTTTACAGAGCATGTGTTGGTAGATTATCTTTCCAATATTTTTCTAAAATGGTTAAAAGTATAGCTTCCTTTTCGTTTTCTATGAAAAGTGTTACGATCTTATTCCTTTCCCTACCTTTTACTTGGTTTGGTGTATGCCTATTTTCCACATGAGTGACCTTCTACATGAGTGATTTAATTGCCACTCAAGTGTCCTTACATAGTTTTGTGTTGCTTGATCTTGCTTCCATTCTACAAAAATACGATAGGAACCCTATCGATGCCTTGGTCTCCAAACATATAGCATATCATCTTGAAGCTTACGAACACACCACTTAACAATTTATGTTAGAGTGAATGAACTTTTTTTAATAGATAATTAAAATTCCCATCACAAGGCTCAATAAATAAAAGTAACCAATCTTTTCAACGCTTGATAAAAATAGAAACGAAAGTTCATATCGGAGAACGCAGATCCACTAATGTTTAATTTTATTCATAGGAAATCATATATTGGCATTATAGTTTCAAATTATATATTGTTTCATTTTAAAAAATCTTACATAAATTTTTTAGCTTCATGATCATTGAATATTCTGCATTGTTGTCAAAATTTCACTGAGAAAATAAACCTAAAACCTAATTGGGAATGTTAGAAAACTTAATCAGCAATGTGCTTCATTTAAAATAAGGATGGCCATGTGTCTACTAACCCTTCTACCTAGTTTTTCCAATTCAATTTGCACGGTAGTGTTATATGTTTCAAATTCATAGATTCATATATGTTTGCTACCTCTGCTACATATCTTGGCCATTTGAAATTCACATTTAACAGAATTTCTATAACAATTTTCAAGATGGTTTTTGTGTATATGTTCTTTAATATTTAAATAGATTTCTTCTTAATGGATCGCGTCAGGGAAAAAATCTCCCAAGTTGAAAGAAGGAAGTTGAGCTATCCTCAATAATTTATTTTTTTAGTGTTGGGAGTAATTAGGTTTCCTAACTCAACAATTAGGGGATTCATGGTGCTATATTTTTCCAAGTTGTTTTTCCAGGCTAACGAAACCCCACTTCATCTCACCAAGAATCCAATTCCATTAACCTATATCTTTCCTCCATAAGGAACAACTCTTCAATCATGTGGGTAAGACTAGATAGATAGAGGTAGTAGGCTTTCATGGAGAGATGGATGGTGTCATCATTATGGCCTATAGCCAACTAGTTTAGGATGTAAGCCAGAGCCAACTAGTTAGGGATCATAGTCAAAGATAGTTATGGTTTCGTGGTTATGATGGAGGTTAATGTCACATTTGTGATGGTTAAATATTTCCCTAAGAAAATCCTACCAATCTAATGAAAAAATTCATAACACGATGGAGTTTAATGTTTTAATTTACGTAGGGATAATGGAGGTCCATGCTACAATTTACCTTGCAGTGACCTATAATTTATTATTTTGGTGAATTTAAATTGTATTGCCTCAAAATTTCTTCATACAACAAAAAAGTATACCATTTTCCATGCAATGAATCTATTGAAAATGGACAATAGTTCAAAAAAGGAAAAATGATAACAAATCTCACTTTGAAATTTATGAAAACAAACATATAATGAGCTACAAAAAGTAAAATACAGTTGTCAAGTAGCTAAACATAACATAAAGGTTCAAATGAAGTAATTGGTGTCAAATCTCGAGGACTAGTTCTAGCTGGTGCAAGCACTTTCATATCACATTGTAGATTACTTACTAGGTAATCAAGTCGAGTATCAAAACTAGTAATATAGGAGAGATGGTAATGTTGCACACACTTGATTTCATTCATGGAAGAGATTATATCATTGTAATATTCATGCTTCTCCTTAAGCACCCTACCCAAGAGTGTCTTCATCTCCTAGTGCAAGGTAATGGGGTTCATGTATTGGCTCTATCTTCCCCTTGTGTGTCCAAGGTTAGGAACCCAATTTGCTTCCTCATTTATAATTTATGAGTCAGAGTGACCTTGTGAGTCTCTAGTAGTTAAAGCTTCAAGTTGACATGTTTCTTCTTGATTTAAGGAGTCGTGGAGTGGAAAATGGTTGTGTCATCTTACGCTTGGACTTGGGCTCACATTTGGCCCCAATGACCCCTACCGTCAGACCAGCAACAACAACACATTCACTATCAGGGCATGCTACATCAGATTGTGAAGAGAGAATATTGAATTCTCAACCAAAACACCTATATACTTGAGTGATTGAAGGTACAGAAAACAAATAAAAGTAAACATTAGGAAGGCATGAATTTCCAAGGGGGGAAGTGATGGATCCTAATGAAAACCAACATTTTACGGGAGAAGATTCAAAGTGGCATATATTTTAAATGCATGTTTCAATTCTAGTTTCTTATAACAACTTTTTTTAAATTTTTATTATTATTTAAATATAGGTTGATTTCTAACACACACACACACACATATCCTTCTTGAAAAAACTTATTAACATATATCAAGCATATAATTGTAATCATATCATTATGTCAGTAATTAAATATGAAATCATGAGGGGGAAAAAAATTTAGGTTGATAAGCATGCTTATTTTGGAATAATTTTTTTAAAATTTTTTTTGATTTTTATTGTTTTGTAAGTTCGGGGGTGGTAAGGTTACGTCAGAATTATGTCCAAGAATAACACCTAAATAATGTTGGGAATTCAATCAATAAATTAACATCTAGGAGTGCCTAGACACAACACCCATTGTCTATAGAAAACTCCATGGACAAAGTTTTATTTAATTATCAATAATTATGAAATAGAAAAACAACCATGTCAGAAAAAGTATGCAAAGTCTAAAACTTGATTTGATTTTATTATGTTGATAATATTGTTTATTTTGGAATAGGATTTCTAGAATTTTAATTTAATTATTTATAATTATTAGGTGGATGACAGGGATTTAACCTCCACAAAATATCTATTGAATATTTTTTAGTTACATTGAATATAAAAGATTGAAATTTATATCAATTTACATCAAAGATAGTTATGTAATTTAATTAAAAACAATTATGTTTACAAGTGATATTAAACTCTTCTTATTTATTATTGCTTTATTATACTTTTATTTTTATATGGTTTTTTTTAATGTATATCTAATTCATGTATTAATTCTTTTATAATTGACAATAACAATAGTAATTTGAAATAAAATTATAATTAAAGTATTTATATTTTAAAATAAATGTGTTATATTCTGAATTAATATTTATTAATTATGGCTAACTATTTAATTTATATGATTCACCAAATATTTAATTTATAATGATTTAATTTATAATGAATGTAAAGTTTAAAAAATAATAATAATAAATTTTATGACCCATAACTATTTACAACCATCAACCATCTAATTTATATTAGAATATTGATTACACTCTGACCCATAATTACACTCTGGAGAGGATGAAGGGGACAGATCGATTAGCTGGGATTATCTTTGCAGCCAGCAAAATCTAAGTGTTTAAGGGTGCATGCAACGATTAAGGAGTCACACTTTAAGAGGCCCAAATAAGATTGATATTTTAACATCCATTTCTGTAATCCGCATCTCCTGAAGCGATCAAGGGTTGCATTTGTTTCTCGGATGGGTAAAATAAATCAACAAAACTAGTAGGCAGAGGGAAAGATTTGTTTACTAGACATGGAGGAAGTTAGTGAGTAGTAGAGGCTATGCAAATTACCTAACAGATGTATAGATAAAGCAATTGCACAGAGAGTGCAACCGTTAGAATTAGTTAATGGATGCGTAATGAAACACATATGTTTTGAGGACAAGAGCTCACCTGGCATTAACTGTGCAAATGGATTCTCTCTCTCACATGATTCCATTTCTACTCTTTAAATACCATGAGTGTCCTCAAATTGCTTTCCACAATCCATGCTTTGGAACAGCTGTAACAACTTGGATTCATAAATTTCTTGGTAACAGCAAATCTACAGTTAAAAAGATAGATCGAATTGCAATCTTATGCCGTGTAAAATTTAAGAAACCCAGCAAATATACAGTAAAAAAGATAGATCGAATTCCAATCTTATGTTGTGTACAGTTTAAGAAACCGTTGCAGATGATCACATGCCTGCAACGCTCCCTTTCGTCAAGTGTCCATCGATATGGATTCATTACCATGAACGACGTAGAAAAACATTACATATAATGCCTTGAAACAACCACCGAGTTAGCACCTAAGTCACATACAAAAGCCTCATTTAATGTAAATATTTCAAGATGAGAAGACATGGCATTTTGCTTGGGGTTTCTTCATCTCAAATTCCTTCAATTTCGATGAAAATAGCAGATAGAAATATTTCAGGAGTACAAGTAATTGTAGGCTTGCTGCTCAAAATGGCCACCGCTTTGTTCACATAAAAGAATAATCTTCAAGCGTAGAGAACTTGTATCAAACCTCCTGCTAGACTCCATGGCCTGGTAAAAGTGGAAACAGGTAGAAAACAAAATTGAATTTTACTTAAACATTATTATAATCATCAAACATTAACAGAATATTAATTCAACATTATCAAAATCTTCAAACATTAACACAAATTTGAGGGAGTCTAGTATTCAGATTCCCACCTTAACCTGTATGCTATGCCAGGCTTTCACTCCGGAGATGAACGTAGAAGCATTCATAACATCTAGTTTCTCTTCTTCGAATAACAATAATAATTTAGAAAAGACGGGTGGAGCTCCATGTGCTGTCTGAACTGTTACTAGCAGCACATGTTTCCCTGCAAAAATGCATACCTCGCTCAAAAGTGCATTCGGGGATTGATTGAAATCTAACTTATCTATCGACATTTCGGAGGCATGATATTCAGCAGGAGCTGTCTTCAATTCCTGTCCAGAGGTTCTTCTCAGAGTCAACAATTCGTCTCGTTGCCTGGAAAGGATCTTGATTTCTCTTCGCAGCTGAGGAATGTATTTCAAAATTCCGCATACAATGGCGGGATTGCTAACCTTTTTCTGCCAAATTGAAAAATAAAAAGTTCAACTCCTGATCATAATCAGCGGAAAGCTAGACAATTTTTTTGTAAATCATTTACAAGAAAAACAAAGTAATTACAATAAAAACACAGGCTGGTCTCTTTTCCTTTTGTTTCCAAGTAGGCTGACTCTAGTGGGAGGCCAGCCAGCCCTAACCAACAGCGAGATACTATTACGAGGATTTTGCAAAGCTTTGTGGAGCTTAGGCACTTTTGAGATAGTTTAGTTTAATTCACTCAAAGGTTGCCTCATTCTTAAACCTTTTTCTATGAAATTTGAACTTGGATTATGCAAAGCTTTCTTTCTAAATCGCTCTCCAGAAGCTCTCTTCCTAAACCTCTCTCCAGGAAATTTGGACCAGGATTCTCGCAAAGCTTAGTTCTGAGGAATTTGAAAGCCCTTGGGATAATATAATTAGCTTAAAAGTGGCTCCCTTCCTACATCCCATCCTTTCATAAAATTTGGACCAGGACTCCACAAAGAAAAGCTTTGTGGAACTTGGACATTCTTGGAATAGTTTAATTAACTCAAAGATCACTCCCTTCCTAAGCCCTTTTTCAGAAGCTCCCTTCCCAAAACCTTCTCCAAGAAATTTTGACCACAATTCTTGCAAAGCTTAGCTAACCCTTCTCCAGGAAATTTGGACCAGGATTATTGCAAAGCTAGCTTTGGGAGGCATGGACCAAGATTCTTGCAAAGTTAGCTTCTTTGGGGAGCTTGGACCCCTTTGGAATAATTGCATTTACTCAAAGTTAGTTCCCTTCCTAAACCCTGCTTCTGTCTATGATACTTGGAACCGCACCTTATTTTCAAATTGAACTAAAATCTGCAAGGCCTGTTGAATGATATTTGAACCAAAGTAACCTTATTTCTCTCCATGAAATTTGAACCAAAAACTTACCAAAACTTTGCAGCCCTGCTTCTGTCTATGATATTTGAACCAAAGTAACCTTACTTCTCTCTATGAAATTTGAACCAAAACTTTGCAAAGCTTTGTAGAGCTTGCACACTCTTTAATAGTTTAATTAACCAGAACTTTGTAAATTTGCTTTGTGGAGCTTGGACACTCTTAATATGGTTTAATTAACTCAAAGACTAAACACCATTAAATTTGAACTTACAACCCTGTAAAGACTAAACACTACATAAACCAATTAAAACCAATTAATCTAGAACTCATGGATTAGGAAAAACACTGACTTTACCTTCATATTAAAAGTGGAATGCGGAAGTAAACATCGAAGCTTTCCATAGAGCTCATTCAAATTCTTCCGTCTTTGTCGCTCGTTTGCATTATGAGAAAGCTTCTTCGTCACAACCTCCTCGCTCAAATTGAAACCTGATCCATTCTCATCAGTTTTATTGGGAAGATATGAATTGCAGATGACATGATCTCCAGACTGGAAGAGTTTCTGGCTATATTCAAGCATGCTGGAAGGAGGCTTAGAATATTCAACTTCTTCTGTCCAGTACTGGCACCCTTCCATTAGAAGCTGAGACTCAAACGACTCTGGTCGATGCAACGCAGCCATGGCCATTGATTTTATCCTAGAATCTTGCTGGAGCCGATTTGAAGTCAATGTGGACATTGGGAATTGTGTTGAGATAAAGCCGAATATGGTCCTTTTAAACTTGGGCTTCTGACCATATTGTTGCCCTAGTGGGCCCACTATTTCACACAAGTCTCCGAGTTCTCTGGATCTGGACCCTCATATGATGGGTCAAGTACTGACGCCTAGTGGCTGATCTGTCCTCGCTAGTGGGGACGGAGATGGAGCGAAGATTCCGCGAGGTCTGCGTTCACACTTGGAGTTAAATATTTCGAACAGATGAATGCATCCATGTTTGTTGCACCGCACCGGTCGTATCAATCAATATAAAATCAATTACTTTCCTTACCGAGGAAACTAATCGAGTGAAAGCAAAACCCTTTTGCCGCCGACCATTATTAGTTTACTGGCAAACTTCCGAGGAACATGTGCAAATTTCAACTATGTTTATTGTTTCATGAACACCTTTGTTCAACGTAGGTACTATCATGGAACTTGCCCCATAGTAAAATATAAAGTTGTGTTTAGATGGTTTTTTTGGTTTAATGGAGTAGTTTAATTGAAAATGATTAATGGTATATTGTATTAATGGAGAAATGGTTATATGGTTGTAACATAACTCACTCTTTAAGTTAGGATTAGTTCCTAGGTTATAGGAGTTTGTTCCCAATTCTCTATTCTTTTGAGATGTGTTTATTGATGTATCTTTGATTAATTGAGTGAGAGTATGTCCCAGTTGGTGCAGTCTCCACGTGTAGCTTGCTCACTTGTGAGTTGCTGCTAATTCAATTCATTTCTATTCTTTCCATTTTTTATCATGGCATCACAGTTCAGATCTGGTGACCCTGATTTACCTACAGAGCTTTAGTGGCTATAGAGCATTCATGGCTACAGTACCCCAGTGGCAACATAGGAGCCTCGGTGCTCATAGTTTCGGAGTTTAGGTGGTTGGGAGAAATACCTAACTCACAGGAGAAACTTTGTTTCTCACATGCCTCAGCCAGTTGACCACAAAGTTGTCGACATTGATTGTGGAGCCACAATAGCACTGATCAACACAGATTTCGAGGTCATTCCAGCGCTGATGTCCATTTACTTACCTCGATTTTGATTAGTGTGAGTTTTTTAGCTAAAAGGCGTGTTGATCTTGTTTTTATGGTTCTGTGCATGAGATTTTTCCATATCGGTGGCAGATGTGTGATCAAGTTCTAGTATGTGTTGCGTTTTTTTTAGTGTATCTTGTAATTGTTCACTTGGTTAAAATGGAATGAATATTGAAGATTCTGGAATCCAATCAATCCAAAATGAACAATTTTATAGAACTTATCTCAATGAGACTAGCAAACTCGATGGGACCAATTATACCAATTGGAAATTCAAGCTACACATGTTTCTTGAGGGAGCGAGTGGATGGTCAATCGTCAACGGTGATGAGGGGAAGCCGAAAATTGCAACAAATGCGGTTGCACTCATACAATATTGGGATAAAAAGGAGAATAAGGCGAAAGTCTTATTGAAGATATCTGTTAAAGACAAAATTATCCCATATATCAGAGACGGTAAATTATCCAATGAGAATTGGATGACACTCAAGAATCTATACCAAACACAGAACACCAATCACATATTTTCACTGAAAGTCAAGTTGTTTGCCATGAGGATGAAGGAGAATGAATTTGATGTTGGATTCATTGCAAGGGTCATTGTCCTGAAGGACAGATTGGGTCACATCGTGGAGAAGGTGTCTAATTTCGATCTTGTCACAATCACATTGAATGGGATGACGGATGAATACAAGATGTTCATCACACACTTGTCTGCATGGGATAAAGCGCTTGAATTAGAAGAGCTGACAGGAATCTTGTTACAGGAAGAAGAGTGGCGGCAGAATTTGAGACCACAAAGGGTCAATCTTGCTTTGATGGTGAAAAATAAGCCATACAAAGGGGAAAAACCACAAGGACAGAGAGGCAGTGGAATTTTATAGAAAATACCATTTAGAGGTATGTCTACATGTAATAGTGGTAACATTTCTGGCATTAAATGTTTTTACTATGAGAAAATCGACCATCTAGCTAAGTTTTGTTTTATGAGACAGACAAATGAGGCTAGAAATAAATAGGGAAAGGAAACATGAAACTTTGTCGATGAAGGTCACATTGATGATCCTTGATTATTTGTAGATGACTGTGCATTTTTAGCTTCTGAGGAGGATGAAGCCGAAACATGGTTCGTTGATTCAAACCCTTCATAACATATGACAGGTAATAAAAGTTAGTTCGAGAATTTTGAAGAAACTACTTGTGCAGCTAACATTTATCTAGGTGATGATAGAGGTTATAAGATTAAGTGGTATGGTGATATTCTGGTGATGATGTCTTTCAGTAATATCAGATATATTAAAAATGTAATGTATGTACCGGGGATAAAAAAGAATTTAATCTCCGTCTCAATGCTAACAGATCGAGACATGCAATTTGAATTCTTTAAACATATTGTGTCATAAAGGACAACAAGAAGGAAGTAGTTGCATCAGGAGTGCGTGTGGGAAGCCTTTATAGGTTGAATGTCAAGAGCATGCCACACCAAGCTCTCGTTTCAACAAGATTGACAACTGAAAATCTTTGGCATGAGATATTCTGTCATCTTAACCAACAAGGTCTCATGTTGCCTCAGCGGAAAGGTATGGTTGATGGACTTCGTTCTTTTCATAATGTTTATTTAGATTGTGATGGATGTGCGTTAGGGAAAATGAATAGGGAAGAGTTTCCCTTGAATATTTATAGGAAGAAAAGAGATATTTTGGAGCTTGTGCATACGCATATATGCGGTCCTATGCAGACCAGGTCACTAGGTGGTGCATATTATTTTGTACTCTTTACTAATGATTGCACTAGATTCTCTTGGATATATTTTATCATAAAAATGAGCCAAACATTTCAATGCTTTAAAGAATTTAAGAATATGGTGGAGGAGCAGACACAGAAATTCATCAAGATTCTCCGCTCAGAACAAGGGGGAGAATACCAGTTGGGAGAGTTCATGAAATTTTGCAGAAATCATGGGATTCAACACTTCATAGTACCTCACATTCCACAGCAAAATGGAGTTGCAGAACAAAAGAATACAATCCTTGTGGAGTGCACACGAAGTATGCTTCAAGGTAAGGGTCTATCCAATGGTTTTTAGGCTGAAGAAATCAACACTGCAGTTTACTTAAAAAATAGGAGTCCAACTAAATGCCTTAATTTTAAAACTCCTTTTGAAGCACATTATGGATATAAGCCAACAGTGAATCATTTAAGAGTTTTTGGGTCAAAAGCATTTGACAATATTCATCTAAATCTTAATGTTAGTTTGTTGTGCTAATTTAATCTTCAGAATTATAAAGAATTGATAATCATTTGCTCCATGTGCATAGGTTTCCTTGTGGTGTTTGTGAGTGTTAAAAAAGTAATTGTGTTAGGTTTTATGTTAAATTCATGATCATTTTAACAATAAAACAAAGTATTTAACAACAACAATAAATTGTACAATAAACCATCAAATGATACATTAACACAATGTTTTGATGAAGGAGTTCACCCCTCCTCGGCTACACCTCCTTGGTCCAGCTTCCATGGCTTAGACCTCTGTCTTAGCTCAAAATGGAAAAAATTGTTGTTTACAATCCTCTACTGCTCCTGAAACCTGCTCCAACATTCTCAAAATTTCCAAATCTACTAGAATAGAATTTTTCTGAGCCAATTTTTTTCAAATTTTGGTCCATTTATGGTTCATTCAATTTTGGCTTAGGAAAATCTCCAAAACTAGAGAGAATTCACGTTAACTCCGACAAATTTGTAGTTCCGCCAAAAATGGTGGACTCTAGCAAAATGGCTCCCAAGATAAGCTCGTATGAATTAACTAATAAGCATGATTAAGTGGTATTTAAATGGTGGTTTAGTGCGTTAATGGCGTGGTTAAGTTGGAGTGCTCCCCCTAGTTATATCGTGAAGTCACGTGGTGAGGGGGATGGCCCCCTCCTTCGCCCATCAGATTTTATATAAAACTTCAAATGTATGTGACGCCCAATATATATTAAGTTGTAAAGCATGGCCTATTGGTATTGTTGTGATCTTGTGTCAGGGAGGTCACGGGGTCGACCCCGACCTCTACCCTTCCACCATATGTAATTTTATTCAAACATATAATATGACATTTTCCCATGACATAGTTTAATTCGCCCTTTGGGAGGGGGCACATGGTAGCCCCTGGCTGCACCATGTGTCCTATTCCCATTGGTGTGTTCAAAGACCAATGGAAATGTGACAAAAAACCAACTTAAAAACCAACCATGAAATGACACTTGTCACCACCTCATAGGACCAACTAGAGGAATATTTCTGGAATATTTTTTTTTTTTTGGCTGGACTAGGCCACCCAGTCATCATTCTGTCGATTCTGCACAAATTTTCGTTGTTTGTCAAAATGAGCAACAGGCCCTAATTTTCACATATGGAGTCGGTTTTTGATAAAACGAAGTGAATCGGATTCGTGGAAACGATCACTTCACTGTCATTTAGGTTCCGAATGATTCTGAGCACTTGATCACATATACCCAAGGAAGATATGAAGAAGTTAGATCTTAAGGCCATCAAATGCATCTTTGTAGTATATTGCACTGAGTTGAAAGCTTATAAATTGTTTAGTCATTTGACTCATAAAATCTTTGCATGTCGAGATGTGATATTTCATGAGCTAGTTGAGCAAGGAAATAAGGAAAATAGTCTTTAATAATGATAAATTCCATTGCTGATGGAAGAAAGCAATGAGGACAATCAACAACAACAATAGCAATAGAAAGAGGAAGATGCAAGCGATGTAGTTAGTAAGTCAAGCCCACTAAGGTCTGAAGCAAACAAAGTTGATGTGAAACCTTTACCGAGAAGATCAGTTAGGCAGACTCAACAACCAACTAGATTGAAAGACTATGATTTAATGTCAAACATTTTAAATGTTATAGAGCTCACAAATTATAAAGAATCTAGTCAATCTCATGAGTGGAGGAGTGCAACGAATGAATAAATTGGATCTATTATGAGAAAAAATACTTGGGAACTAGTTGAATTTCATGAAGGAAAAATACCCTTAGTTTGCAAGTGGCTTTACAAACCTAATTTTAATGCAAATGGGAATATAGAAAAGTTAAAAGCTAGATTGGTAGCAAAGGGTTATTCACAGAAAGAGGGAATTGATTATGAATAAAACTTGTTTGTAGCTAGGGGGGTACCATGAATAGCACGCTTTAGCTACACAAATAGTAAAGCTACACCGCTAGATGTTATGTTTGCATTCTTATGTATGCCATGTCAAGGAAGAGGCTTATTTAGTGGCTGTGAATACAATGAAAAAGTGTTAAGAAAGGGTGGGAACCTAATCAGAGATTGAAAGAAAATTTATGGTTTAAAACAAGCACCTATGTCTCTGTACGATAATATTTGATCATTTTCCGCATCAAGGTTTTAGGAGTAAGAATGATCCAAACCTATACCATGTAATTTCAACAGGTAGAAAATTTTGACTTCTTTGTATGTGGATGACATGATTATAACAGGTAATGAAAATGATTTAATAAAAGAAATCAAATTGTTGATGTCACAGTTTTTAAATGAAGACGCCGTTTATGGCCATTTTATCTGCCTAGAAGTGTTGAGAAACTGACGACTTACTTACTCAAGGGAAGTATGTAAGGGCTTCGTGCAATTTGTAAGGTCATCGTAAGTCAATAATAAATACCTTTGCAAACATAAATGCACTAATGATGGCTCTAAGGAGGTGGATGCTACTTTGTATAGGCATATAGTTGGTAGTGTAATATATCTAACTACAACTAGACGAGACTTAGCATACTCTGTCAGTGTGTTGAGCCAGTTCATGTTTAAAACTCTTGAAAGTCATTGGGTGGCAGTGAAAACTATGCTCCAACATTCTCAGAATTTCAAAATCTACTAGGATAGACTTTTTCTAAGCCAAAATTGGTCGAATTTTGGTCCATTTATGGTTCATTCAATTTTCACCTAGGAAACCTCTCCAAAACTAGAGAGAAGTCACATTAACTCTGACAAATTTGTAGTTCTGCCAAAAATTGCAGACTCTGCCAAACTGACTGCCAAGATAAGCTCGTATTAATTAACTAATAAGCGTGATTAAATGGTGGCTTAGTGCAGTTAAGTTGGAGCGCTCCCCCTGGTTATATGGTGAAGTCATATGGTGAGTGGGCTAGCCCCCTCCTCCCCCCATCATATTTAATATAAAACTTCAAATGTATATGACATCCCATATATATAAAGTTGTAACGCATGGCCTGTTGGTATTGTTGTGCGCTTGTGTGGGGGAGGTCACAGGGTCGACCTCGACGTCCGCCGCTCCACCATATGTAAATTTTGTTCAAACATATAATATGAAATTTTCCCATGACATAGTTTAATTCGACCTTTGGGAGGGGGCATGTGGCAGCCCCCAGCTACACCATGTGTCCCATTCCCATTGGTGTATTCAGAGATCAATGGAAACACGACAACAAACCAACTTAAAAACCAACCATGAAATGACACTTGTCACCACCTCATAGGACCAACTAGAGGAATATTCCAAGGATATTATTTTTTTTGCTGACTAGACCACCTAGTCATCATTCTGTCAATTCTGCACAAATTTAAGTTGTTTGTGAAAATGAACAACAGGCTCTAACTTTTACATATGGAGTCAGTTTTCAATGAAACGAAGTGAACCGGATTCGTGGAAACGATCACTTCACAGTCATTTAGGTTCTGAACAATTCCGAGCACTTCCATTTTTTAGCTTAACACTGAGCACTTGATCACATATACGCAAGGAAAATGGGAAGAAGTTAGATCTTAAGTCCATGAAATGCATATTTGTAGTATATTGCACTGACTTGAAAGCTTATAAATTGTTTCATCATTTGACTCATGAAGTCTTTGCAAGTTGAGATGTGATATGTCATGAGCTGGTTGACCAAGGGAATAAGGAAGATGGTCTTCAAGAATGACACATTCCATTGTTGATGGAAGAAACCAACGAGGACAATCAACAATAACAATAGCAATAGAAAGAGGAAGTTGCAAGTGAGGTAGTTAGTAAGTCAACCCCACTAAGGTCTGAAGCAAACAAAGTTGATGTGAAACCTTTACCGAGAAGATTGAGTAGGCAGACTCAATAACAAACCAGATTGAAAGACTATGATTTAATGTCAAACATTTTAAATATTATAGAGCCCACAAATTATAAAGAATCTAGACAATCTCATGAGTGGAGGAGTGCAATGAATGAATAAATTGAATCTATTATGAGAAACAATACTTGGGAACTAGTTGAATTTCGTGAAAGAAAAATACCCATAGGTTGCATGTAGCTTTACAAACCTAATTTTAATGCAAATGGAAATATAGAAAAGTTAAAAGCTAGACTAGTAGCAAAGGTTTATTCACAGAAAGAGGGAATTGATTATGAATAAAACTTTGCTCATGTAGCCAAATTGAATACTATTAGAATGTTAATTTCTTTAGCTACAAAACATCAGTGGAAGCTACACTAGTTAGATGTTATGTTTGCATTCTTAAATGAAGATTTCAAGGAAGAGGTTTATTTAGTGCAACGTGGAGGGTTTGTTAAGAAAGGGCAGGAAAACTTAAGTATGTAGATTGAAAAAGACACTTTATGGTTTAAAACAAGCACCCATGTCTTGGTGCAGTAAGATTGATTCATTTTTCTTACATCATGGTTTTCATAGGAGTAAGAATGATCCAAATCTATATACCATGTATGATGAACATAGGTGGAAAATTTTGATTTCCTTGTATGTGGATGACATGATTATAGCAGGTATTGCAAATGAATTAATCAAAGAAATCAAATTGTGGATGTTAGAGGTTTTTGAAATGAAAGACGTCGGAAGTTGACATTATTTTCTAGGTCTAGAAGTATGGAGAGACTCTCGACAGAATTTCCTTACTCAAGGGAAGTATGTTGGAGGGCTTCTCAAAAAGTTCAGAATGGAACAATGTAAGACATCATCAACACCTTTGCAGCAGAACCAGAAATTGTGCAGCGACGATGGCTCTAAGGAGGCAGATGCTACTTTGTATAGGAATCTAGTTGGTAGTCTAATATATCTAACTACAATTAGACCAGACTTAGCATACTCTGTCAGTGTATTTATTCAGTTCGTGTCTAAAACTCTTGAAAGTCATTGGGTGGCAGCAAAAAGTGTGCTGAGGTATCTTCATGGTACTAGTATTATGGTATTTATACACTGATACATCTGATGTTACTTTAGCATATTTTTCAGACTCTGATTGGGTATGTAACCTGGATGATCGATGATCTATCAGAGGTTCTGCATTTAGTGTTGGATCTGGAGTCATAGCATGGAGCAGTATAAAATAGAGCATTATGTCTTTATCTTCAGTTGAATTCAAGTTCCAAGCATTATGCGAAGAAACATTTGAAGCTACCTGGTTGAGGAGGCTTCTCCATGATGCATGAGAAGAGAAGAAATAGGCAATTGTCATCAAATGTGACAACCAGAGTTCCATTAAGCTAGCAAACAACTCTGTGTTTCATAAGAACACGAAACACATCGATACTCAGTTTCACTTTGTTAGAGAAAAAGTCCAATCAAAAGAAATTTTTATTGAATATTGTAAAAAATGTGACAATGTGGCTGATATTTTTACCAAGCCTCTTGCGAAAGTGGAGTTTAATTTTTTTAGATAGATGTTAGGACAACAGGATAATCCTTTCTCCATTAAGGGGGAGGGTTGAAAATAATTAATGTTATATTGTATTAATGGAGAAATGGTTACATAGTTGTAACATAACTCCTTAAGTTAGGATTAGTTCCTAAGTTGTAGGAGTTTGTTTTGAGCTCCCTATTCTTTTGAGATGTATTTATTGATGTATCTTTGATTAATTGAGTGAGGGTACACCCCAGTTGGTGCAGTCTCCATGTGTAGCTTGTTCACCTGTGAGATGCTGGTTATTCCATTCATTTATTTTCTTTGGAGTATTTATCAAAAGTTTGGCAAGATTATGATAAATTATTGCAATTATTTTTGAAAATATGGGTTATAGATGTAAAACTTCTGGATTTTGGGTGCCAGAAATTCTCAACCTTAATAATCCATGGATTTCTAAAAATTTCGACTAGATTTTTGTCAAAATCTTGTTAAAATTTCCATTATTTTCCAACACCAAAACATCTCCTCCTCAAACTATTTTAGTTCTAAATTGACCTAGCCCTAACGAAGAGTCAAAATTTGAAATAGATTGAAACCCTAATTTTAATTTTAGGTCTACCAAATTCTATGTTGACCCAATCCCTACCAAAGCCTCAAAATTCCATACAAAGTCTAAATTTTCCCATGCCCGAACAAAGAATCAAAATTCCAAATAGATTGAAACCCTACTTTTAGGTTTACCGGTTCAGAAAAACTTGGGAATTTAATAGGAGATTAAAAATCTGACACTCGTTACCAGGGTTGGAATTTGGATTCCTCTTTACCCGTCATACAATTTTTTTTTGACGTTTTAGGTCATTATGCTTCCCTTCAAGAAACGTTATGTTTAAAATTCTGCCATTCAAGAATGATGTTTTGATAATAAATTAACACTTTGACACCAAAAAAGGTTTTATTAGAAAATTACCTTTCAATAACACAATTATGTTAAAAAAGTTCACATATTTATCATAAGAAAAAAAATGACAATAACACAGGAATGACTTATTCAATTATGAATCTTGATTTGAAATTGTATAGAAATCTTACAATAAAATCTCCATAACTCTGAAATAAAATTTCCTTAACCAAGACATTCCATAGAATTTATATATATGATATATGGCTAAGGAGATCTTATGGGAGATATAAGATGACCAAAAAAAGTAAAACTATAATATGGACTAGGGCCTCTGCATCCTCTCAATGACAATCACATGGAATCAATGTGGGGGTCTGTGATGGAAGCAATAATAGTGTATTAAAAGCGTTTTAATATTTCATAACTGATGGTAGATGTTGTTCTTCATGAGCTACATCTTTTAGAGCTTTTAAGTGATATGTTGGGACGTGACACTTTCACTGTTCCATGTGACACTATGACATGATAGCTTTCATAAGTGAGTGGTGAGTCACTGAGACTGTGATAGGCCCCTACCCAAAAAATCCAATAAGGGTGGGTAGTCAATATGATAAGGGAGAGCAAGTGGAAACAAGCAAGATTGTGGTCCAAATTCATTATGAAAAGAAAGAAGTTTTGTGCTTTCGACTAAGTAGGTTTGATGATGCACTAGCACACTCATGGATTGATTGTTTGTTTCATTCAAGTGCAATTTTTAATGAGCACATTCATGGATTGATTGTTTGTTTCATTCAAATGAGATTTTTAATGATATTTGCATAAGAGAGATGCATATTCATTAGATTTCAAGGAAACTATTTGAGCTTGGATTACAATCCAACTGACCTTAATTAAATGAACAAATTATGAGTTATTCAACTACATTTTTGTTCCAAGCTACCTATAAAATAAAAGTTATCACAGTATAAATGTCAATAGTGAAAAAATCAAATAACCCACTTAACAAATTTTAAATGAGCATAAAAAAAAATGCAAAAATAGAATTACTTTATCCATTTTCATTAAAAAACAAAATTTAACATTGTAATATAAATTAAATATTTTTGGAAAAAGAATGTAAATGACAAGACAAATACTATATAAATATTATTAAAGTGTTTTCACTGGATCCAACTTTCTAATTACATGATTATGGTGAGTGTAAGTTGGTAGTATTTGGGGTGTATTAAGTTTGGGACTCAAATTGCCATCCTATTCACAAATTGAATAATATGTTTCCAGAATCAATTTATATGAAAATTGAAAATAGTGTTGTTTCAAACTAATTAAATTATATGGAATTTATTCATCATAAATGCTCAACTTCAACTTCAAGATTCAAATAATATACTATTACACTAGCTATTCTCTATTACATCCACTATTCATTAAAAACAGCTCCGACTCAAAATATGGGAACAGTCACAAACTCAATTTCTTATTCAAAGCCTAGACTTATATTTTATTTGAAGATCACGAAATTGCCCAAACTTATGTCCTTCCATACAAAGAGTCGGAATTTCTCCGCTAAAGGGATAATTTGGATTTGTCTTAATTCTTTGCCCTGTAACAAATTTGAAGAATATAAACACAAATGCCCATTTCTTTACGCGTTATAACGAGGAGTTTATATGGTTTTGAAGATAAAATTAAAGTGGAAACCACATCTGAAAAGGCAAAGATTCCAAAGTTAATTTTGTAACAGTAGAAATATTCAGATTACGAAATCGAATATCTATTCGCTCAAAAAACCATTCTCCTCTTACTATAAGGGAAATCTCGATTAATTGAAATGTTTAATAACGTTTTGAAAAACAGATAACACGTCAAAAATAAGTCCGAGTCCATTCAAAGCACGTCATCCAAGACGGTCATTTAAATTTTTTAACCGTATTTTACGTTCAAAATGGCTTCTGACGCGCGAAATGCCCGTCAAATTCGAACTCTGCCCGTTACATCAACTTTTGCTGTCCAACTTGATGTAAGCATGTCTGCCGGTGATTTCAACTGCTCCTCCTTTCTCCAACACTATATTAAAAAGCTACCACAATTTCTGCTGCAGACCTGGATGTGCGCGTGCTCTTCCTGCGAGTGCGCGTGCTCTCCTCGTGTCTAGCACGAACTTTTGCGCAATGCCACTAGTTCTATGGACGCATATGGTGTGGGCCAGCACGCCTGCGCGCCCTCTAAACTTTTTTAATCACCTGCTTGTCCGGGTCGGCATTCTTAAAGTGTCTGGTTGAATTTTGAAATGATAAAAAAGTGGAAGGCATTATAATTGCCTCGTTGGTTATGAGATTGATGGACGTGACGGGCTTGAATCTTTTGTCAAATATTACAATATGTATAGGGTTGCACTGCATAATATGATATAAAATTTGAGGTATCTTCTTGGTATTTTGGCCGGGCCTACGCTAATGAATCCATGGGAGTTTTGAGTGGTAGTTGAACGCCAACTCAATTCCACGGATAGGTCATTTGAACGCTGTCAGAGTCAATCCGGCGTTTAGCGATGATAGATGTCAATCTCTTGAAGCGGTTAGAATGCGTTATTTTAGGTTCTGCTTTGATGTAGCGCGTTGAATTTGGTGTATATCACCCTGAGAGAGATTCAAGGACATTCACATAGAATCATTTCAATTTGGCCCTATCCCTGGTGAAGAAAATTACGTTATCTGTCAGCTCTCCAACTAGGTATCATTCCACTTCCTTTTTGGGTTTTAATGATTTGTATTTGACGCTTCATTTCTATTTCCATCGAGGGAAATATCGATAAGGAAGGGCTTCTTTAGAATTGTTATATATATAAAATTACCATTAAAAAAAATAAAAAATTACACACTATGTCCTAACTCTACAATGTCATGCATTATAATAATTTTAAGCTAACATATATAAGGATTAATTATTGGAGATCGGTTGTGTATCATTATACATTTAGCATATAAGGTTTGGAATTATTTTGGTTTGATTTGATTTAAAGTACATGGATCTGTTCTTCGGGATTTTTATTTTAAATTCTAACATATGATTACTAATCACATCAACCCATCTTCCCAGTCTCATTCGGTAACCATCCTTTGCCTCGCAAGAACACTTACCACAAGTTCAAAAGAGACATCTGTCAGTTCATGTGTTCATCTAGATATTTGTGATGACCGTCGATCCTTCAGGTTGTAGATCCGACGGTGGACATGGAATGGGAGGGGGTTAGGGTAACTAACCCTACCTCGAATGCCGCACTCTTTCATTCATTGCTTTTCTCTTCTGTTTGGGATTCTCTGCAACTACTGTAGTGATTTTCCTTTGGTAGTGTGGATTCTTGCTGCCTCTGTCTCATGTGGAGGGCTTGATCGTGGTCCAATGCTCCGCTTGTCCGCTCTCTGATTAAGACTTGTTTTTTGTTTAAAGCCATCTCTCGGTGGGGTTCTTCATGACTTCTGTGTCATTTCACTATGCGGAAAAGGGTTGGATTCATTTTATTCTCAGCACTGATGTCTCACTGCACCTCAAGGGTTTGTTTCTCTGTAAACACAGGTAACTCTTTTTTCTATTTTTCACATGTTGTCTTCCTTTAATGAATAGGTTTTAATATATCCTTGTTGATATGATTTTACCATTCGCATCTTCAATTAATCACTTCTCTTGGTTTACTCCTTTGTCCAGGTTGGGTTGCAGATACAAGAAGAACCCTTCGGCTAGTGTGTGAAGCTTTTCCTTAGGTAATAACTTCGATGTGGGTTTCAATGCTTCATTTGCTTGTTTTATTTCCGTGATAGGGTATTCCTACCCTTAACCACATCTTATTCTTCTTTTCTAGGGTCTGCATGTAGAATTTTGGGCAGTTTGAGGACATCACAACACTTCTCCAATGGTCGCCACCTCTGTGTCCAAGTAAGTCATGATCCAGTGTTGCAATGAAGTTATTTTTATTTTCTCTACTTTTTTCTTTGGGATATAACTCTGAGGGTCGAACCCTTGGTTGTACAGGTACTAAAGCTTTGCCGGTTCTTACCCTCTTTACATATGGCTAGGTCAAAATCGATGGTTAGGTTTCAGTTTTATTTGCTTACTGATGCATGTAGTCTAGTTTATAAAATTTGGAACAACTTAATTTTACTTTCTCCGCCTCGAAGGCGTATCAGGATAGTTTGATTTTGATATCTGAATATTGTTCCTTTCTCTGTGTCATCTTCTTTTGAGGATTTATACCTTGGAATTCTCAAACATATGCAGCCTGATCTCTCCTTGAGACTAAAACTAATTTGTGTATTATGTATAAGTTATTACCCTTATATACATGTATATTTTTATTGTTGTCCTCTATCATGATGTGGGAAAATTCTGCTTACTTGTAAGAACATGCAGTTTCAGGAACTGTTCAGCATGCGATATGCATTATTACCTTTTGGTGTTTAATCCACCTTACAATTTTTCTAGTTTATATGGCTTTCAGTGTTTTTTTAAATTTTGTTAGTATTTTATTTCAAGCACAACAAAGTGTATTTTTTCAGTTAACAATTTTCCATACTCGTATAGTACTGAGATACTGATTCTTATGCTCAAAGGCCAGAGGACAAGGGATTCAGTTCCCTTAGCCATGGAACCTGAATCCTAAACCTTAGTTCCTGTATCTATATTTTCCATTGAATGTTGATGGACTACTAATAATGCAATTCACATTCCTACACAACCCATGCACTATATATTTCTTGGTAGGATGGTACACAAAAGTTTGTTTTATTTTGTTTTTCTCATATACATGCATGCAATAGTTTGATTTTGGCTCTTCTCTTGCTTATATAGAGAAGAAATCATTATTCCTTTTACTTCTTATGGCTCACACTGCAGTTTTCTGTATATCAGAACCCTACTACATTAGCAATATTATCTTTTTTGGATATTAAAGATTTTATTTGTAATAACTGTATCCTTCTTGATAAATAAATTACTAGTACATTTTTCACATCATAATCTTGGTATTTTTTAGTAAGAATTTATGCTTTTCAAAAATTATTCTAGGAATGAAATTCTCTCTATGATTGCATTGACCTATGAGATATTTCTCTATCCTATGAAAAGAGTTAAAAAAAGAAGTTAAACACATATTTATCAATTATTTTTCCACAAATAAACAAGGTAATACATATAATTATCTTAGTTGTTGTTAAACAGATTATGCCACCCTATCATAAGAGAGGCAATCACGTCCACAAATCCCCCCGTGCTTCGCACCAAATTCTAAGGTCGCAGTATTATCTAGAAGGTAGACCTCAGGACCTCGGTCCAGCCTAATCTTCCTTCCGGTTACAAAGCTCTACTGGCTCCAAGCCAGCTCTACACGACTCTTTCCTGCAACATTTATGTTGTTAACCCTCTTTCTTCTTTTTTTACAGTACCCCTTCCCCTTCCTAGGATTTCCTTTTTATCAATTTTGGGGAAGGTAACTTTCAAAACCACATCTTCCTTTTTACTCTGGAACCTTAGAATTAATTACCAAACAATTAACCAACAGCTGAATTATAAATTTTATTCATAAAATAGAACTCAATTTTTATTAACGAATAATCATATTCATTAATCCCTTTTCTCCATTAAATTTTTAAATGTATTTTGTAAAAGCTATTTTAACATAAAATATTAAGAAATAAGTGGAGTGCTACATCTCCCCCCACTTAAGGTAAACACCGCCCTGGGTGTTTACTTAATTACATCAAACAATTTAGGATATCCTTCCCCTATTTAGTTATTGTCTTCCCAAGTAGCCTCTTTTGGGCTAAAGTGCTTCCACTATGATTTAACTTGGGGGATGATTCACCTTCGGAGGGTTATTTCTCTCTGATTGAGAATACACTGAGGTTCTACTAGAAATTCGTCATTCGGTTCTACCTGCAAGCAACATAATTCATAATTAATTTAATTAAGGATCCTTCTTTTTCTAGAAGTCATAACTGAAACATAACTTACATGTACGTTATGCCAGTGTATAACATATTTGGGGTCATGCATGTATTATTTCAGTAATTCTACATGAAACACCTTGTTTACCAATATGTGGCTGGGAAATGTGACTCAGTAAGCCACTGACCTAACTCGTTCCAAAATTTGGAAGGGTCCACAATATCTGGGAGCCAATTTGGCACATGTAGTCCATCTTAATTTGATTTTCTTAGGTTTGATCCTTACATAAACATTGTCACCAAATTTGAATTTTCAAAAATTTCTTTTCCTGTCAGTATATACCTTTTTCCTGTCCTAGGCGACTTTTAAATTTTGCCTGATTTTTCTTACCTCATGCTCCATTTCCTCCAGTTTCTATGGTAGAAGCATCAGTTTTTTTTCTGGACTGCTCTAGTTTATGGTTGCTCGGCATTGTCTTCCACATAATGCTGCAAAGGGACTCATCTTGTGTGATTATTGGTACCCATTATAATAGGTGAATTCTACCAGATGTACATAACCTTCCCACTTCATTGGTAGATGCATCACCTACATGCACAACATGTCTTCTAAAATCTGATTCACTCTTTCAGTCAGTCTTTCTGTTTGAGGATGATAGGCTATACTAAATTGAATATGTGTACCCAATCCAGTGACTAATGCCTTCCAGAACGATGAGGTGAATTTCACATCTCGATCTGAGATAATGATTCTGGGAATACCGTGCAGTCTAAATATTTCCCTCATAAAAATCTCAGCAATCTGTACAGTTTTTTTAATTTTTTGGATAGGTATGAAATGAGTGGCCTTGTTGAGTCTATCCACAACTACCATAATTGAGCCATTGTGTCTTTTAGTTTTTGGTAAAACCGTGATGAAATCAAGTGAGATAACTTCTGACTTCCATTCTGGTACTGAAATAGGTTGAAGTAATCCTGCTGGGTGTTGCTGCTCCACTTCGACCTGCTGACCCTCCAAGCGTTTGGTCAGGTATTCAACAATTTTTTTATGTATTCCAGGCGATAAATCATCTTTCCTAATTGTTGTTAACATCTTTTGATATCTAGGTTTTCTAGCAGAAGGACTTTGATGATATTCATCCAAAATTTGTTCCTTCAAGCTCATCTAGTTTGGAATGTATATTTTCCCTTGAAATATCAATATTTTTTTGGCATTGATCCCATAATCTGTCTATTTTCCTTTTTTTTCTGCCTCTTGTGCTTGTTGCCACAGGAATTGGTATTCAAGATCTTTATGAGCTCCCCCCATTACTTGTTCCTGGAACTTACATTCTGTTCGATTAAAGTATAGCTCATAAATGAAATGTAGTTTTCTACTTAAAGCATCAACCACACAATTCTCCTTACCTTTTACATGATTAATGTGGAAATCAAATTAACTTAGGAACACATTCCATCTAGCTTGGTAGTCATTCAGGTCAGAGTAATCAAAGTAGCTAGTTAGACTATTGTGGTTATTTGTTAGCAAAAAATTTCTCCCCAATAGGTAATGTCTCCAAACCCGAAGAGCATGTACTACCACAGTTAGTTCTAAGTCATACACAAAGTATCATTGCTAATGATATTTTAAATTTCTGGACTCATATGCCATTACCTTGTCATCTTGAGTCAATACTGCTCCCACCCCTTTCTTACAAGCCTTGGTGTAGCGTTCAAACTCTCTACTTGGGTCTACTTCATTCAATACAAGGGAAGTGGTTAAAAAATGTTTCAAATATTCAAAACTGGCTTGACATTCATTAGTCCATTTAAAAATTTGCCCCTTCCACTTCAAGGAAGTAATAGAAAAACCTACCTTAGAGAAGCCTTCAATGAAGTGTTGGTAGTAGCCAGCGAGGCCCATGAAAGAATGAATGTCTGCTACATTTCGGGGTTCTCTCCATTCCATGATCATTTTTATCTTTTCGGGGTCCACTAAAATTCCTTTCGCATATATTACATGGCCCAAATTTTAAATTTGTTCTCTGTAAAAATCACATTTGCTAAATTTGACATAGATCTAATGTTCCCCCAACATTTCCAACACTAAACGCAAATGTTCCTTGTGTTATTCGATATTTTTAGACTAGATTAATATATCATCAATGAAAATTAAGACAAATTTATCCAAAAATGAGTGGAATATGTTGTGCATTAGACTCATAAATGTCGTTGGTGCGTTGGTTAATCAAAATGATAACGCCACAAATTCATTATGTCTGTATTTGACACAAAATATTGTTTTAGATGTATCCTCATCCTTAATCCGTAACTAGTTATACCCATATCTTAAGTCTATCTTTGAAAACAAAGTTGCACCTTTTACTTTATCAAAAAAATCATCTATTATGGGCAGTGAGTATTTGTTTTTTACCATTAATTTTCATGTAATCCACACACATATACATCATATCTTCCTTCTTTTTAACGAACAACGTCGGTGCTTCCAAAGGGGACACATTGGGATGGATGTACCCCTTATCCAATAATTATTGCAACTGCATTTTTAATTTTGTTAACTCGGGCAGACTCATTCTGTACAATGCTCGAGGACCAGGTGCTACCCTAGGTATTAACTCGATAATAAAATCAATATTTTTATTTGGCAGTAATCCTGGAATATTTATAGGAAACACATCCATAAATTCCTTAAAAACTGGGATATTTTCCATAATCATACTCCTGTCCTTAGAGTTAGTAAACCCCACTTGGATAGCATAGAGTTAACACCCTTTTTTGATGCATTTACCCAGTTTGGATGTAGTGATGGAGCACAACTGGAGTGGTTTCTTTATTCCCTGTAGCTCTTAACGCATACCATCTTCCACCTTAAAGTGGATGATTTTCTCCTTGCAATCTAGCAATGACCAATGTATTTCCAACCAGTCCATTCTTAGCAATATGTCATAGGAAGCTGAAGGTAAAATATTTAGTTCAATAATTAATTGTTGTTTTCCTACTTCCAGACTAGAGTTTGAGATTTTTGCATTAACTCTTCTCTTTGCTCCAGAAGGAATTTGTACTGATTAGGGGATTTTAAATTTCTGGCTTTGCAAATTACATTTTTTGACTAACTAGGGATTTATATAACTTAAAATCGCACCTGGATCAACCAAAATAGAAATAGTTTGGGAGTATAACTTACCTTCCAATTCTATCATGGTTGGTTAGAAATCTGCTTGCCAATCCTTACGTGAAGCATTGATTCTTGGTATGTTTTGTGCAACATCCCCAACTGTGGATGCCTCCTGTAGATTTTTTGTAGTTTCATTTCTTCCACGATGAAAACAGTTCTTATAGTAATGTGCCTCACCAAATCCCTAACATTGTAATTGTGGTTTCTAGGTCTATCCATGGTATGGTATGCTATATGCTTAAGTAGGGCTCTCTTCTGCTAGCCATTTGGATCTCTGGTAGTTTTTTCCATACTGCCTATTTGTTCGGTTTCTTGTAGCATTTCTAAAATTTCTTGGTCTTCTTCTTTTAAAATTTGAAGTACTTTTCTGCCCCTTCTTTGGTGGCCAAATCTTGCTAGCATCCCCTTTCACCTTAAACTACTGATAGCACATTCGTGCCTTACAAATCACCTCATCCATATTTTTTGGATTCACAAACTCAATCCTCTCCTTCATTGTGTAGGTAAACTAATCAAGAATCATTGTAATTTAACTTTTTCATCTCTCAAATATGGTAGATACCTCATTAAGGAGGTAAATTTATTTACAAACGTGTATATAGTCAGCTGTTCCAACTTCAAGTCGTGAAATTCTCGAGATTTCTCATCGGAAAATTGCTGTGTTAGATACTTTTATTTAAATTATTGTTGGAACTCATCACAAGTCACATATTGGTCTTCAATTCCTCATACATTTATAGCTTCCTCCCACCATAATGTAGCATTTTCCCGCAATTTCTAAATAGCCAAATGAGATTTGAGCTTGTTGCTACACTAATATACCTGAAAATATTTTTATTAATTATTAATGCTTCTACCACCTGTTCAACCTCTCCATCGAATGTAGGAGGTTAAATTTTCCCGAGCTCACCTTGCAGCTCTACTTTTCACTTTTACAGCTCTTGTTGATCTGAAAAATTCCAAGATTCTACTTCATTGTAACTTCTACTCTTGTTACTTCGCTGGGTATGACTTCCTTCCGGATTGTCATTAACTTGTTCTTATTGGTCTCCTTATTCATGGGTGTCCCTCTCTGAAGTAGGCTGTGTTGTAGGATGATTCTACGTATCCTAGAGGATTTTGACTATCGTATCTTATTCCCTCATTATACTTTCATTGTCGCTTCATACTCGAGTCTTCTCTTTCTCGAGATGTTGGACCATCTCCAAAAAATTGTTAGTCTAACATTGTTGTTCTTCCAACAATCTACTAGTTTGTTGGTGTTGGTCCACACTCAATTGTACCCACATTTTTGGATTAATATCTAGATTAGACAGACAATGGAGTTACCCTATAGCTCTTGGTGTTTGATGACTGGAGCCTCTCCTCCTTGGAACTTATCAAAAATATTCCTATCACTGTGCACATTTAAAAAAAAAAATGAAAAAATCAAAGCTATTTAAATGGCCCATCTAACCCCAACGTGTAACCATGCTCTAATACCACTTGTCACATACCACTATGTCCTAAATATAAAATTTCGTGCATTATAATAATTTTAAGAGCACATACTTATGGATATAAGGTTTAATCATCAGAGATCTATTGTGCATCATTATACATTTAATATATAAGGTTCAAAATTATTTTGGTTTGAATTTGTTTACATGGATTTGTCATTCGTTATTTTTATTTTAAATTCCCACATATTATTTTTATTTTAAATTCCCAAATGGATCTGCCCGGTCCCATCCCGTAGCCATCCTATGGCAAGAACACTTACCACGATTTGAGAGGAGACTCTGTCGGTTCATTTGTTAATCTAGATGTTTGTGTTGATCATCGATCCTTCAAGCCTTAGATCCAATGGTGGACATGGTGTAGAAATTATACAAACAATATGTATAGCAATGGATTCAATATATGCAAAGAAAGAAGTGAATAAATCCACAACATAGATATTTTTCTTGGGGAAATCTTGCTGCTGAAAATCCCTCTATCTTCTATTGTATATTCAACTAAGGAATCATGAAACAATACAATGCACTCTTATGACAAGAGTTTGTTGCACTCTACCAAATGTATCAGACTGATTTAGACAAAATTGACCAACACTTAGCCAATTTCCTACCTCTGCTCATCCTACCTTTCTTGCGCAATTCTAAGAAAATTAAATCCCTATTATTTAGGAATTTCAGCCTTCCAAAACTGTGCAATGCTCATGGGAAATCCTATGAGTGTATTATTGTATGTTGGTATTTTGATAAAAATACAACTGATAGTTAATATCCCTTTAACCTTTGTATCAACTGAGCCTTCATTAGAACTGACATGCATGAAACTATTAATAGTAAATCATTAGTGACTTGACAGATCACTACATGTGAATTAAATCTGATTTAATTCACTTGACCTCTCATTGGTGAAATAATCACTTACAACTAGTTAAACTGATTTTAACTCAATTAATTGAGTTAAGTAATTTCTCATGCATTTAACTAATACACTAACTACAAATTGGAATCTAAAATAAACAAAATCATTGTACATGCCTCAACAACCACCCTCAACTTGAATTTCATGAGGTAACTGAGTATATCACACTCAGTTAACTATTATAGTTATTATGAGATAAGATTGCAATTTATTGTCCAATTTAATTAAGGTAAAATTAAATTAGACACACATTTCTTGTTGACTTTTCAACACTCCCTCTCAACAAGAATGGGATTGTAAGGTACCCCAATCCTACCTTTATGGTATTCTAATTTTCTCTTGGCAAGCACCTTCATCAGAATATCTCCATCTTAATCCTCCATGGAAATGTACTGAAGTAACATAATGCATCTTTGAACACAATCTCTGAGATGTTGGTACTGGATGTCAATATGCTTGGACCTGTCATGGAATACTGTATTAAACAAGAGTTTTATGAAACTATGGTCATCAAATGTATCACTCTCAGATCCATCTAATGACCAAATAAGCCAACAAGTATCTTCCTCATCCATATGGCCTCACATGCCACCTAACTGGCTGCCATGTACTTTGTCTCAGCTGAAATGAGTGCAACTAATCTCTTCTTCCTACTATACCAAGAAATGGTTTTCGATCCTATGTTGAAGATCCTTCCTGATGTTCTCTTCCCATCTAATGGAGTCCCTGCCCAATCTGTATCGGTCAAGCCTTGAAGCTTCACCCCCTCTGTCCGTCTGTATCATAATCCATATTTTGTAGTGCCCCTGAGATATCTCAAGACATGCCTCCCTACCTTCCAAAAGATATTGGTCGGATTAACCATAGCTTGAATAAGCTAGTTATATTTGTAGCATATGTCTGGTCATGTGTTCACCAAGTACATGAGTGAACCCATAAGCTTCCTGAAATAGTAGCATTCACTACCTCACCTGAAGTAGCATCCTCCTTCCTCCAGTGTCTTGCAAGAGGAGTCTTAATGGGTTTACAGCTCTCTATGTCAAACTTTCTCATAATATCTTTGGAATACTTGCCTTGAGAAAAAAATATCTCCCCATCATGCTGTCATATCTCCAAATCAAGGAAATAGTGGAGTCCCATGTCCTTAATCTCAAAATTTCTTGCAAGATCCTCTTTGCAAGAAGTTATGAGCTGATCATCACCTGTCATACTAAGATCATAAACATAAAGTACGATAATCAAAAGCTTACGATCAACCACAATCTGGTATAGGTTCACATCCGCTTCACTCTTTGTGAAGCCCAACCTAGTGAAATAGCTGTCAATCCTGATGTACCAAGCACGAGGTGCTTGCTTCAGCCCATACATTGCTCTCTTGAGTCTGCACACATGTGAATCACTATCAAAGGTCTCAAAACCTTCTAGCTACTCAATCTACACTTATTCCTCAATAAATCCATTGAGAAATGCAGTCTTCACATCCATCTGATGTTTCTGTCACCTGATCTGTGTTGAGAGTGCAAGGATAGATATAATCGATGATTACCTTGCAATTGGTGAAAATGTCTCCTCATAGTCAATCCCCTCAACTTGTGACAATCCCCGGGCAACAAATCTAGCCTTGTACTTCTCAACACTCTCATATGTTTCTTACTTCACCTTATAGATCCATTTAGATCGAACCACTGACTTTTCGACTACTCTTGGGACAACTTCCCATGCATTGTTCTTGATGATAGAGTCATACTCCTCAACCATGGTGTCAATCCAAGTTGGTTGTTGCGCTGCTTCCTCCAAATAGGATGGTTCTGTCACAATACAATTTCTCATAAGGGCCATGTATCCAGTAAACTTGTCTGGTGGCTGTCTTTGGCTATGCTGTGATGTAGGTCCTCCTACATGTTTTGCCACATCAAGTCTGAATCTGTCAGCTTTTGTGGTGTGCCTCCTACCATGTTTGCTGGATGGCTCTGCATGAATGGTTTCTGCCACTCTATGATCCTCTACATGTGGCTACTACACATCTTGAGGTTCATCTTTTAGAACCAAGAGTTCCTAATATACATGCAAATGAAGCTCCAGCTTAAGAGATAATCACATGGCTTTCTCCTCGTCAATTTTTACATCTCATCTGACAAAAGTCATCTTGCTGTTCGGAAAATACACCCGATAGTTTTGGGGATTATCAGTGTACCTCACAGATATCCAAATCTCATTTGTTGGTTCGAGCTTCTTTCTTGAATCTTTGGTCACATGGAAATAGACATATGAGCCAAAAATTTTAAAATATGAAATGTGATATTTCTTACCAAAAAAAAGCCTCCTATGGTGCACTCATGCTAAGTATCCGATGAGGAATATGACTATGTACAAATATATTTGTCTTGCATGCCTCTGCCCACAGATGCAATGGTAGACCCTAATCATGTAACATCGCTCGTGCCACACCTACAACTGTTCTATTATTTCTTTCTACAACCCCTTTTTGTTGTGGGTTATGAGGCGCAATCAAATCTCTTCCAATTCCTTCTTTGGCACAAAAGTTCTTGAATTCATTGGAGATGTACTCACCATCATTTTCTCACCTTATATCCTTCACATGCTTCCCTGTATATTTCTCAACTAGTGCGTTGAACTCACAGAGTTTTAAGAGCATCTGATACTTCTTCTAAATGAAGTAGATTGAACAATTTGTAGAAAAATCATCAACAAAAATCACATAATCCATGTGCTTTGATATAGAAGCGCTAAAGAATGGTCCACATACATCTGAGTGAACTCTCTCAAGGATTTCTGCTGCTCGGTTCTCCTTCTCGTGAAAGTTGGATTTTTTATACTTCCCCATGGTACATCCCTTGCATGTGCTTATCTGCGCAAGAGTACCCTTTGGGATCCCTATATAAATATGTTGCATGGACTTCAAAGCATCGTGGTGTATATTTCCCAATCTCTTGTGCCATAACTCACCCTTATCTAGGATCACCACTCTTCCTGCTTTACTCATCAATGTTTCTTAGCCATATACTTCAAGTTTATAGACGTTATTCACATGAACCCTAATATTCTTAGCTTTCCCTATTGCTTTTTGATGAAGGAATGCTTTCCCTTCATCGAAAACCACATCATATCCTCTATCCTCGAACATAGAAACTGAAACTAAATTATTTTTCAAGCCTGGTACATGCGTGACATATTTTAATAAGAAAAGGTTACCTGAATATCTCTGGAAAATAACTGTACCAATCCCAATAGTGCTATACATCCCTTCATCACCCATATCGATGTGCATCTGAAGATCCTTCTGCTCCAACATAATAAAGAGTTCTTTGTCTCCTGTCATGTGGAACGATGAACCAATATCCATGTACCACACTAATCCCATCACACTAGACACCATGCATGCGATGAGTTAGAAGTCTGACTCGAAATCTGAAGCTAAATATTCACCCATGGAAGGTCCTGAAGCCTTGTTGTTGTTATTCTTCTTCTGTGGACAACTAGTGGCATAATGTCCATGATCAAGACAGTGAACAAACTTCACTTTGGACATGTTATGCTTCTTCCCCTCTTTTCTGGTCTCAGATTTGGAATAGGATTTATTTCACTTCCCCTTCTTTTCCTTACCATCCAAGGTGCAATTTTACACATCATCTCCCTTGGATGAGGATCCATCCCTAATATTTTTCCCGAATTCTTCTTGTACCAAATCTGACCAAAGTCGCTCCCAACTCGGTAGCTTCTCCCTCCCATTGAAAGAGTCCTAATAACTATGCTAACTCTTGCCAAGGCCTAGAAGTGATAGGCTCACCAAGTCATCATCTGCTACAGTAATCTTGACACTTCCAAGCTCATCTTGACACTGGATGAACTTAGTCAAATATTTTGGAATAGTGTCGCCTTTATCCATTTTGATTTTCCTCACCTTGTCCTTCAATGCCAGTTTTCTGTGGTGACTGTTATTCTGAAACAGATCTGTTAAAGCCTTCCACATTAGATATGGAGTTTCTTTTGTGTGGAGAATTGAGACAATGTGATCTCGAATTCCCTCTAATAAGATCCTCCTCACCTTTGCAACATTATTTTTCCAAGCATCAAGAAGAGCATCATTTTCTGCTGCAGGCTTGGGAATATCATTATCAATGAATTCTTTCAACCTCTTATCCTCTAGAACTACCTCCATTCTATCTTTCCATGCGATATAATAAGAACTTCCCTCGAAGGCATATTCCAATCTTATTCCATTGAAATCCATCTTGATCTACCTATCAGACCAAAGAATAATTTTGCAAATTCAAACATTATTAAACATAGACTCATTTTCTTCTCCACTATAGTGATTTCCCATGCTCTGATACCATGTATAAATTATACAAATAATATTTATACCAATGGATTCAATCTGATCATTCAATATGATAAATCAAGATACTGGATCCTTATACAAATTAATTGTGGAAGATAAACATGATCACACAATCACACCAAGTAAAAGAATCAAGCAAATCAATCCACAACATAGATATTTTTCCTAGGGAAATCTTGCTGATAAAAACCCCTCTATATTCTATTGTATATTTATCCAATGAATCATGAAGCAATATAATGCACTCTTCTCACAAGAGTTTGTTGCAGTCTACCAGCTATCTCATACTAATCCAGACAAAATCGACCAAAACTTAGCCAATTTCCTACCTCTACTCAGCCTGTCTTTCTTGCACAATTCTAAGAGAATTAAATACCTATTATTTAGGAATTTCAGCCTTCCAATATTGCACAATTCTCATGGGAAATCCTATGGGTGTATTACTGCATGCAGGCAGTTTGCTAATAATACAACTAATAGTTAACATCCCTTCAACCTCTATCTTAACTCAGTCTTCATCAAAACTGACTTGCATGCAACTATTAATAGTAAATCATCAGTTACCTGACAGATCATTGCATTTCAATTAAATCTGGTTTAATTCACTTGACCTCTCACTTGTTCAAGAATTACTTACAACTAGTTAATTGATTTTAACTCAATTAATTGAGTTAATTGATTTCTCATCCTTTAAAATAATACACTAACTGCAACTTGGACTCTAAAATAAATAGAATCACTCTACATGCCTCACCAACCACCCTCAACTCGAATTTCATGATCTAACTGTGTCTATGTCACTTAGTTAACTATTACAAGTGATTATGAGAGAAGATTATAGTTTATTGTCCAATTTAATTAAGGGAAAATTAAATTAGACACACATTTCTTATTGACTTTTAAACACATGTAATGGGAGGGGGCTAGGGTAACTAACCATACCCCAAATGCCGCACTCTATCATTCATTTCTTTTCTCTTGTGTTTGGGTTGCTCTGCAATTGTTGTGGCAATTTTCCTTCGGCAATGTGGATTCTTGCTGCGTCTGTCTCGTGTGTCGGGCTCGACCCTGGTCTAATGCTCTACTGGTCCGCTCTCTGATTAAGACTTTTTTTTTTCTAATCCATATCTTGGTGGCATTATTCGTTACTTTTTTGTCATTTCACCATGTAGAAAAGTGTTGGATTCATTTTCTTCTCAGCAATAATGTCCCACCATGCCTCACTGGGTGTGTTTCTCTGTTAACAGGAGTAACTCTTTTTTCTATTTTTCACGCGTTGTATTCATTTAATGAAAATGTTTTAATATATCCTTGTTTATAGTATTTTATGGCTCATAGGTTCGATTAATCACTTCTCTTAGTTTACTCCTTTGTCCAAATTGGGTTGCAGATATAGGAGGAGCCCTTTAGCTACTGCGTGAAGCTTTTCCTTAGGTAATAACATTGATGTGGGTTTGAATGTTTTTTTTTCTTGTTTTTTTTCCATTATAAGTTATTCCTACACTTACCTAACTCTTCTTATTTTCTAGGGTATGCATGCAGAATTCTGGGAAGTTCGACAACATCACAACACTTCTATGATGGCCACCACCTTCATGTCAAGGTAAGATGTGACCCTGTGTTTCAATGCATTTGTTTTTATTTCCTCTATGTTTTTCTTTGGGATATAAAGTTGAGGGTCAAACCCTGGGTTATACAGGTATTGAACGTGAGATTTTTTTTTACCGTCTTTAGATATGTTTGGGTCAAAATTGAGGGTTAAGTTATGGGTTTTTATTTACTTACTGAAGCATGTAGTGTGGTGTATAAAATTTTCAACAACTTTGTTTTACTTTCATGGCCTCGAAGGCGTATCAGGATAATTTTATTTCGATATCTAAATATTGTTCCTTTCTCTATGTAAGATTCTTTTGAGGGTTTATACCATGGAATTTTTAGCCATATGCAACCTGATCTCTCCTTGAGACTGAAAATAATTTGCTTATTATGTATAAGTTATTACCCTTATATACATGTATACTTTTATCGATGTCCTCTATCATGATGTAGGAAAATTATGTTTAGTTGTAAGAACATTCAAGTCCGGGTACTGTTCAATATACAATATACATTATTATCTTTTGGTGTTTAATCCACCTTACAATTTTTCTGGGTTATATGGTTTTTAGTGTTTTTTTAATTTATTTTCGTATTTTCTTTCAAACACAACAAAGTTGTATTTTCACAGTTAACATTTTTACATACTCGTATAATACTTAGACATTGATGTTTATTCTTAAAAAGCGAGACCAAAAGGGATTCAATTCCGTTAGACATGGAACCCGAATCCTAAACCTTCATGCCTATATCTATATTTTCCACTGAATGCTTAAGGGCTACTAATAATGAAATTTACATTCCTACACCATCCACACACTTTCTATTTCTTGGTGGGCTAGTACGTGCATAAGTTTTTTCACTTTTATTTTTCTCATATACATCCATGCACTAGTTTGATTATGGCTCTTCTCTTGCTTATATAGAGAATAAATCATTATTCCTTTTACTTGTTATGGCTCACACTATTTTTTTATGTATGCCAGAACCCTACTGTCTTATCAATATTTTGTTTTTTGGGTATTAAATATTTTATTCAAAATGACTGTATCCTTCTTGATAAAGGAAATTAATAGTACATTCTAAACAACATAACCTTGGTATGTTTTAGCAAAACTTTCTGCTTTTCAAAAATTATTCTAGGAAGGAAATTCTCTCTATGATTGAATTAACCTATTATATATTTCTCTATTCTATGAGAAGAGTTAAACTCAGAAGTTAAACACATGTTTATCAGTTCTTTTCTACAAATAAATCAGGTAATAGAGATACTTATCTCAGTTTTTTTTAAATTTATTTTTCCACCCTACCATGAGAGAGGCAATCATGTCCTCAACTCCACCTTGTGCTTTGCACCAGAGTCTAAGGTAGCTGTATTATCTAGAAGCTAGATCAGTATTATCCAGAAGTCAGACCTCAGGACCTCTGTCCATCCTAATATTCCTTTGGGTTAAAGAGCTCCACTGGCTCCAAGCCAGCTTTGGAAAACTCTTTCCCGCAACATATTTGTTATTAACTCTCTTTCTTCTTTTTTTACAGAAGCCCTTCTCCTTCCTAGGATTTCATTTTTATCCTTTTTTGGGAAGGTAGCTAACTGTCAAAACCACCTCTTCCTTTTTACATTGTAATATTGGAATTAATTACCAATGAGTTAAATAACTACTAAATTATAACATTTATTCATAAAATATAACTCAAGTTTTATTAACGAATAATCATATTCGTTAATCCCTTTTCTCCATCAAAGTTTTAAATGTATTTTGTAAACCTATTTTAACATAAAGTATTAAGAAATATGTTGGGTGTTCCAAGAATAGTTGAGGGATATATTTTTCATTTATCATCTTTGTTGCCTAAGGTTTTTTATTTCAACTGAAGGTGGATGAAGATTGTTGATTTTTTTTTTTTTTGAATTGACATGATAGATTGATTCCTAAGGGAATACGCTCAGTATATTCTTATTCTGAATGCTTATCAACTATTGTAGTGTCTTACAATGTTTTTTAGGTTACATTGACTTTTACTAAATTAAAAAAAATAGATTGGCGTCTTTGTTATTTAACTTGTCAACAATATGATCAATGCCTAAGAATGTTTCATGTTAAGTATTACATGTTTCAATAATATCTATTCCCATAATAGTTTATATATACTAATAGAGATTTAATTTGATGCATTTTGTTGAGATCAGGTGGAGGTGCCAATGTCAAGCATCCAACTCAAAGGATTTCTGGCACTCTGATTTTGAGAACTTCCTCTTCCACCATAGAGATGGAATTTCTAAATATCCCATGAATTACTTCCATATAATGATCCATTGAGCAATGAGAAATAACTTGAACACTATTATGGGAAGTAGAATGCCTAGGGGCATGAGAATTTGTAAATGAGGAAACCTTACCCCCTACTACTCTTTTACTTCTCATTGAAAATTTTCAATTGACCTTAGACGGGGGAGAGAAAAGAGAAATAAGAATTGAAACATGGAGTGGGGTGGAATTTAGGGGAAACAAAAAAAATAGAAGGGCTAACATAGGAAGAATAAATGACCATGTTATTAAGGAGGGGAGAATTAACCCAAAAGGAGTTTAGAGACCATTCATGATGAAACCAATTAGAAACTGGAAAATACATGTAGAAGAATGAAATGTTAAGTGTAGGGAGGTTGGATGGGAGTTACATATAAACAATCCCCTAGATAAATATGAAATATCGAATAAGGGAAAACTATAGCTTATTAACCCAACCTTGAATATACAAAAGGTAGAATAAAAACTAGATTAGAAGATGCCAAAACAAGCAAAGAGTACAACCAAAATTAGTTGCACATGAAGCCCAAGCTTCAGGCTCATGAGGTAGCATCCTAAAAATAATAACATTATTCTTACACAATGAAGCACATAACCTCCTTCACGAGTCTTCCCAAAGAAACTCTCAACACAAGTGAGCATGTAAACATATGTTTTCTTTTCTGTAAAACTATGCAATTAAGAATACAAATACACGTCTTCTTTTCAAAGATTACACTAACAAGCATTTCCAATGTAGTTTAACACAACATGCTATCTTTCCCACCTACGAACATGTATATTCTTTCCAATGAAAGTTAATACATATTTTGCATGCCTATGCATGAACTTATTCCAAAAGAACTAACATAAACTAACATATTAGTTTTGATATCATAAAGCTACTCACATATTCTTCTAAATATTAAGAAAGCTCAACATTTCATTACCAATACCATGGTAAACTATCCATGGAATTATGAATTAACTAAAATCTTTAGGGAGACTCTTTTGGAATCGATATGCATTTGCATGCATGGGAGAAACATGTGTTATGTTAGCTTGCATTCCATGTACTAAAAGTAATAGCTCAAGGGTTAGCTATTTTGATTAAATTGTGTAAATTGCATGCACGAGCATCATAACTATGTATCTTTTTATTTTAAATATATGTTGGGGAGATGTAGTTATTGTCTTGCAGGAATAAGTGCTTATGTGATGGAAACATTAGTTAATGTGATGACTTACACATATGAGGTATGTGTTGTTAAAGGGAGAATGTCAAGGTACTTTACTTGCATGTCATGAATATACATGAGTAGATGGAGAAACTACTATAGTATAGATATGTGAAATTATTTATTATACTTTATGAATCTTGACATCAATGTATGTTGAAGGTAACATTAGTAGGGTATGATTGTGATATGTATAAAGGAAATATTATGCTTAACCTGGTGGTAGGTAAATGATTATGGTTCATGCAGATGAGAACGAACTACCAGATCATCCAGTGTACGATGGACCATTGTAGGTACATCCATGCCATCAAGATATGAATATATGAAGACCAGAGGGTAAATGGTATCATATTTATTGTAATGGATTTAAGCTAGATATTTGTATATTTCCTTGTAAGATTTATAAACGATGGTTAAGGGATGGTCTCCCTTATAAGCCATTGAGTGAGGGCTGATCACCCTCACGAGAGTTTAATAATAAAATGAAACGTTTGCTGGTTTTCACCCTACAGGGTTTCTAGGGTATATTGGTGTTCAATGATGTGATTGATTATTGTGTCAAGTTGATGATGTTAATTCCTTTCTTGTTATGATGTTCATAATGGCAAGTATGTGATGACTATAAGAGTGATGAAATGAATGGAAGGTTACATCATACAATATTATGTTAATGTACTATAATGGAGGTTGTTAATGGTTAAGGAGCTTACTATTCTTATTCTAAAAGCTACACGAGATACTGGTAAACATTCTATGTAATGATGAGTAAGGAATATTTAATGGTGAATGGTTAGTTACCCATGAGTAACTTGTATAAAATTTTTTATCTCCTTACATTTCCATGTGAAGTTAACGGTGTATGTTACAAATATTGAATTATATTATTTATCACCTACATTGGATTTTTTATTATTATCACTTAACCTTGCATACTAAATTATATTATTTATTATCCATTATAATATTTTTATTATTAATAATATTTTTTAAATGTTGTATATTAATTTTATATTAAGAACTAAAATTTTTCACATTTATCTATTAATTTTTGTGGATGCTAATCATTATCATTGCAAACCATTTTTTCTTTAAATAAGGGTTGTCCTTAGAGGCCTTATTTATTTGAAGTTTTCATCCTTCCATGCCATGAGGTATATATATATATATATATATATATATATATATATATATATATATGAAGTGTTAATATTAAAATAAGTTAGTTAATATAGACATTGAAATAGTTTATTTGAATTATATAGTAATATATTTTAAAAGTATAAGAATCAAATATTTTTGTTTCATTGAAAAGAAAATAAAGAAAAATATTTTTACCATATATCTTTTTGGATAGTGATAGAGGAATTATTTATGTTTTTTTAATGTTGTTAGACTCATCACATTAGAGAAAAAAATATTCTTTACCTATGTAATTTTATCAACTGGTCACCATTGTCGCATATTTGGCTTGGCCATATTAACATAAAATAATCTAGTTATCCTGCTCCATGCATTCCACATTATCTTATGAGTTAAAATGATTTCTTTTGTGGTTATGTATTATAATTTTTTTACATAAATCTAACCCCAAGGTTGATAAAATGACCCTATATAGATGTTATGAGCAACATTTCTATCATTGGTGATGACCATTATGGTTTTTCGTCTTTGATTACATCAGTCGTATTCTGCCTCTATCACATTTGGATCTATTTTCATTGTTTAGCACATGGATACATTCAATTTAGCATATATAGAGGATTATTATCATTATGGAGTTTTAAATTTATCCCTAGTCCTCTAATCCCTCTTAGAAATCGAGGGTGGCTAGGTGGGGATCCAACATCCGTCGACTGACTCTGCATCCAACTATCCATGTTGAAGAGCAGTTCGTTATGTTTTAACCCTACCTAAACCTTTGTCAAAGTTCTCATTTGGCACCTCGCGCGTCGCGCTCCAACTCTGCAACCTCTGGTCCTTCTGGCGGCCATTCTTCTCAACATCCGAGCGACGATTCATTATTGTTGTGGGTTTATATGTTTCCAAGCCTTTCGTCTAGTTTTTAAGAGTGTTCTTTGTGCACAAAACTTTATGTTTCCACCGAAGGTAATGGTTGATCTGTTTGAGGGTTTAGGCAAGGAATGTTTGCTGGTTTTCATCGGGATGGAAGCCACTCCAACTGGAAAATTCCATCCACACAAGTAAAAAATTCCTCCCTTAGCCTAAGATTTTCTTGCTAATTTATTTTCTGTCCAATATGTTTAATAAAATTGCAACCATTCCATTGTTGATGTTAGGTACCTTTGGTGGTACTTAATCTATGCTCATAATTCTCTGGCGGCAAGCGTTTCATGTTTTTTTCAACTCCTGCAGGTATTTCACAGTGAACAAACCTCTGTTTCCAGCCTCCAAGGGTTATTTCCTGCAGTTTTGTATGTTGTTGATGAAAGAAAATTTCCAAGATTAAGGGGTTGTTACCCAAATGTATCTAACACTTGTTTAGTTAAGTTGTTTGGGATAACAGTAACGTTGTTTAGTGTTTCCATGAACTGTGATGGTTAAAGCATATTTTTGGTTTAGACCATAACAAAGTAATTCATGGTCGAGTATACAATGGTTGTTTTGTTACCTCTCCTCTCTAATTAACTCTACTGCGTACTATGATTTTGATAAATAGCATAATGAATATTTTTTCCTGCTTCATAAGGACTCGACTCTCGTTAATTCAAATGGTCTATGTTTTGAGTGTAGAACGGTTACTTCTCATGCAAATTGTAACTATGAGTTTAATTGAAATGCTTGGATAATTATCGTTGTCTGCTCTTATTGGAAATGTGTTTCTACAAGTTCTTTGATTCGTAGTTTTCAAATTTTAAATATATACAAGCTATTTTTTTATAGATGGACAATATTTATTTTCAAGTGTAAGCACAACATGCGTTTACCTTTATTATGTGTATGTACATCGTGCATTTATCTTCATTATATACATGCACATCGTGTTTTTTTCTTCATTATGTGTATGCATAGTTTTCCTTTTTATTTAATTTCCAATTCTATATGCTCTATAAACATATATTAAACTGAATCCTCATAGCAATGCGAATTCTTTTTCTGGACTGTTCAACTCAAAGTCTTCTCTATGTTGAACTAACCAAATAGCACTGCACTGTAAGAATACAATTCTATTTCAAATATCTTTTGAATATCACATTGTCGATCCATCTTAGACCTAGAATAGAGACTGTACTGCGTGTTCCTTTATGTACCGAGAAAGTTAGTTTTCACTCGAGAGATTTGATCCCTCTACGCTTGATAAGATCTGTGAGTTTACATGATTCAATCCACGTATATTTGTATGAGCATATGCTATCGATAATGGAGAACATATTTTATTTTAATCATAATATAAATATCTAATATTAACATAACCATATTAAATATGTTAAATATGTCCGAGATTTATCGAAATATTTTAATTTTAACTGATTAGTTAATTTTGTTTGTTGAGATGATAAGTATTGTAAAATAATTTTAATGATGAAAAATGATGAAATACAACTTTTTAATGCAAAGTGACAATGTAATAATATTAAATGATATAAGATGTGAATAATAACAATCAAGTCAATTACAAATAGTCTTCATTGTGATCAATCTCAAACTATTTTTTTATATTCTTACTGTCACCCTTGTTAGTTTTGTCATATTTTCATATCGATTATATGAAAAGGACAGTTGGAATCGTAAACCTTTTAAATATTTAGCTCAAGTTGTTGTAGTAAACATCATACCTTCTATCTCTTGCTCTCCAATATTAATAAGTTTAATTACTAGAACAAAAAATCAATGTACATTGTCAATAATTTTTGTGCTTACACCTAAATCAATGCACACACACTATTAATCCAATGACTTTAAAATTAATAAAATTAATTACAATTCAATACACCAAATTGTGAAATCACATATACACCTAAATCAATGCAACAATGCAAGAACCAATAATAGTAGAAAACAACATCTACACTAAAATCAATGCATCTAATGCAAGCAAACAGAGTGATTAAATCAACATATAGCACTAAAGAATATTCAGTAAGTAGGAAAATAGTATTTAAAGCCAAAATCTACACTAAAATCAATGCATCTAGTGCATGCAATCAAATAGGATTAGAAATCACCATCTACACTGAAATAAATGCATTTAGTGCAAGGAATCAAATAGGATTATAAATCATCTACATTTAAATCAATGCATTTAGTTAAATAATCTACATTTAAATCATTGCATGTAGTGCAAGCAATCAAATATAATTATAAATCAACATCTACATTGAAATTAATGCATCTAGTGCAAGCGATCAAATAAGATTAGTAATCACCATCTGCATTGAAATCAAGGAATTTAGTGAAAGCAATCAAATAGGATTAGAAATCACCATCTACATTGAAATCAATCCATTCAGTGCAATAAATCAAATAAGATTAAAAATAATCTACATTGAAATCAATTCATCTAGTGAAAGCAATCAAATATAACAAATAATCAAAATCTACAATAAAATTAATGCATCGAGTGAAGTCAATCAAATAGGATTAGAAATCATCATCTACACTGAAATTAATGCATTTAGTGCAAGAAATAAAATAGGATTAGAAATCATCTACATTAAAATCAATCCATCTAATGTAAGTAATCAAATATCATTAGAAATCAACATCTACACCAAAATCAATTCATCTAGTGCAAGAAATCAAATAGGATTAGAAATCACCATCTACACTGAAATCAATGCATCTACTGTAGGAAACCTTCTTCCCTCTCTCCCCCATATATATCTATATATCCATCCATCTCTCCTTATTTTTCTCTTTATCTCACCCCACCATACACACACTCTCTATCACTGCATATCTATCAATTTCCTTGTCCCTCCCTCCTTCTCTCCATCTATATTTTTTTCTCTTCACCTTACATCTATATCTATATCTCACTCTATCTTTCTATATCAAATCCAAAACATAAACTCTCTTTCTGCAATCTATCTATCTATCTATCACTCCCTCCTCCTCCTCCTCCTCCTCCTCCTCCTCTCTCTCTCTCTCTCTCTCTTGCCTCTATCTCTCTTCCTTCTTCCTACCATTTCTCCCTCTCTCTCCATCTTCTTTATCACTCCCTCTCTCCCTCTCTCCACCATTCACCCTCTATGTCTTTATTCTTACCTCCCCCTCTCTCCCTCTCCATCTTCATATCTCTTTCCCTACCTCTCTTCACACTCTCTCTTCCTTTCTCTGCCCCCCTCTCTCTCTATCTTCACCTTCCAACTTTGTTACCATATGCCTCTCTCTCTCCTTCTCTCCCCCCTTCTCTCCATATCTCCTTATTTGTCTCTTTATCTCACCCCAAAACACACACACTCCCTCTTCATCTATCCCTTGTCACTCCCCCTCTCTCTCCACTACTCACTCTCTATGTATTTATTCTTCCCTCCCTCTCTCCTCATCCAGCTCCATCTCTCAATCCCTCCCTCTCTCCCCCCCCTTCAAAATCCATATTTCTATCCCTCCCTCTCTCCTCCGCTCTCTCCTCCTCTCTTTCAAGTCCCCTCTCCTTTCCTTCCTCTCGCTCCCTTTCTCTCCTACCTCCCTTTCTCTTTCCCCATCTCTCTCTCTCTCCATCTCTTAATCCCTCCCTCTCTCCCACTCCAAATCCATATTTATATCCCTCCCTCTATCCTCCTCTCTTTCAAGTCCCCTCCCTTTTCCTTCCTCTCTCTCCCTTTATCTCCTACCTCCCTTTATCTTCCCCCATCTCTCTCTCTCTCTCTCTCTCCCTCTCCTACAATCCTCTTTTCCCCCATCACTCTCTTCCTCTCTCTCATCATTCCTGTCTCACCTCCTTCTATTTGACCCCACAGCTCTCTTTCTTTCTCTCTCTCTCTGTCCTCCAATCCTCTCTCTTCCCCCATCACTCTATCTCACTCTCCAACTATCTTATTATTTCTATCCCTTTATCCTTCTCTCCCCCCTTGTCTCCATCACTCCTCCTTTCTCCTTCTCTCCCCCTTGTCTCCATCATTCCTATGTATCTGTATCCCACCCATAAGCATACACACTCTCTCTCCCTCTCTCCCTTGTCACTCCCTCTCTCTATATTTCTTCTTCCTTTCCTCACTCTGCCTCCAGATCCATCTCTGTATCCCTCCTTCTCTCCTCCACCACTCATCCTTTCTCTCTCTCTCCCTTTCTCTCCTACCTCCCTCTCCCTTCCCCCTTCTTTCTCTCTCTCTCACTCTCTACACTCCAATCCTCTCTTCTTCTCCCTCCCTCTCACTTTATCTCTCTCCCACCTCCATCTTTATGTCTCCCTCTCCCTCTCTTACCCTTCTCTAACTCTCACACTTTTCTCACTCTCTCTCTCTTCATTCCTCTTCTCCCTTCTCCTTCAATTTATCTCCATATCTTTCTTGTCACTCCCCTTATTTCTCCACCTCTATCATATATCATGATATATTAAAATATATTACAGTATAATAAATTTAATATTGTATTAATCTAAACATATTAAATTTAATAATATTAATATTTTAATATTAATGTTAGGGTTAATAATGTTTTTTTTTCATGGTATTAATAATAATTTGGTCTGTGGTATTTTACCCTTATACTTCATATATAATTAGATCATGATTTCTAATCGTATTTGTTATATTTTTATTTATTTCCCTTACCTTTTTATACCTCTTTTATGTTTACTTATTTACCATACCTATTTTATAAATATATTATTTGGCCCATGGTATTTTCCCATGGTATTATTAATAATTTGTCCCATGGTATTTGGCCCATGGTACTAATAATAATTTTTCCCATAGGCTTCACCTAAATAAAACTTGTTTTTGAGTTTTTGTAAATATAAATTGGTTTATTGAGTAAATATAAAAATCGGTTTTATTTACTTACCATACCTCTAGTTTATTTATAATTTTATTTATTTACCATACCTCCTGAGTAATATAAAAAGAGGTTTTATTTATTTACCATACCTATGGTTTATTTATATTTTTACGTATTTACCATATTTTATTTATTTACCATATCTCTTTTTTGAGTGTTAGTAAACTCTTCATATTTTAAGTTTATATCGTTTAAATTTTTTTTTTAATAAATTTTTAATTGTTCATTTATATGTTTATGTAAGCTATTGTTCAAGCTGAATTTTTTTTTGGCTTCCGACATAATTACACATCGGGGTCATACTGGGCTGTAGAATGCGCCTCTTGGTGCAATTAACCTAGGGGTTCTTGTTGCTACGGTCCCTATTATAAAGTTGGGTGAACAAGTTTCTACTGCCTGGTGGATTCTTGTAGTTACATGTTTTCCCATATCAATGAGGTTTCATATTTTACACTAGTTATCATTACACATAATACCTAAAACATATTTAAGTTTCTAACCACATCTTTAAAATAGGAGCATAATTAATATATCATAAACAATTTCTACATCAATATTTACCACAATAGGTAATGATAACTGGATACATGGTAACATTGTTTACACTAACCCTTTTTGGTATATTACTTGATTTAGTATTCTACATTAAAGACTAGAATTTATAGATTCAAATTACTAACAGTTCTGAAGTATAAGTTCTCAATTCTATAAATCATCATCTTTGCTATATTAGCAATAGATTTTGTGAATTACTTGTAACTGAATAAATTCTTATTTGAAACTATTTTGTGTGGAAAATCTCAACAAAAGGGTCTTCCACCTAACGAGTGAGATTGGAAATAACGTCTGATACCCCTTCTTGAGGCCCACTACTAGATAGAAATCAACACTAAGTTACTCTGAGCTTCTCCTTCTGTATAGCTCAAAACTTGGTCAAGTTCATTCTAACTAGAAAATAGGGGAAAGAATCCACAAGTTCTAACCCCAGCTCTCGAAACCTGTGAAACTCCTATTTCTTCTTAGTGGTTGTCTTCTTCTCGAGTAGATCAAGAAGTACAACATATTAACTGTAACTAATTTTGGGTCTCTCCTCTTGAGCTTTCCTCTCATAGCGTTTTATATAACATTCCAATACTTTTTATTTAAACAATTAAATATTTTTTAATAATATTTTCAAGCACCACTTATTGTCCACAACATAAATTCATTTTTCTTGAAATTAAACACAATCACTATTCGTGTCATAGCTAGTAAATAAAAGTTTAAATATGAAATTGATGACTGTAGGAGAGGTCACAAATGTCTTAAGTTAATACTGAACAAACATAAATACGCATATTTTCATTATCGTTATCATTGTGTGTGTCTGTGTGTATATATGCATACACTTTTATTCTAAAAATAACAGGTCTAATTGGAGATTGGTCATGGAAGAAATTAAAAATATCTCTCATATTGAAATTCATAATGCCCCTCTCACTGCAATAATTAATTTTATAAGCATGTCTATCTTGTCACAAGTGTTCAAAGATTATTAGTCTATATTGTCAGAAGTGTTGCGCCAAAGCTTAGTCACTACAATTCAAGTCGATAAATTAATTTCTTGCTTCCGGACAAAGATTTTCCTAAATTTCAGTGGATTGTAACCATTAGTATGTATACACATTTATAATTTTATTTCTACATAATTGTTGAAGGAAAGATAATTAATGGTGAGAAGGCACAAGGATATGCAAAAATTTTGGTGGATAGTAACAACTAGTATGTCTATACATTTACAATTTTACTCCTACATAAGTGGTGAAGAGAATATAAATAATAGTGGCAATTAACCATTATTAAGTATATTTATCTACATCTTATTCTTACCCAATTTTTATACATAGGCTTGCTTAAATTACAATATAATGTTATTAATGGTAGATATGGTATGTACCTTAATACTAGTTATTTTTAAGGAATTTATTTTTGTATGGATTTACAACCAAACATAAGAATAAAAACTACTAGAAAATGATTTAAAACTCATGAATAAATAGTGCAATGATATCCATAAATTTTCACATAAATATATTAGCATGACATTATATTATGCTAAGGATATATTAATATATTCAATTTATGGTTCACTCAAATGTTTGAAATAATTTTTTAATAAATTGAAAAACGAATGTTTATTTTTCAGAGTTAAACATTATAGATTGTATTTGTTAATATTAAATTAATACTAGTCAATCGTAAAATTGATTTCTAGAAACCTTCCTTGAGAGTTAATAATAAGGCTTTGTTAAATTTAATTTAATTATAAGTAATCATTAGATAAAAAGTAAAAAATTTACACGTAAAAAATATAAAGTTTACGTCATTATATATAGAAATGTTCTTTTTTTAATTATAGCTACATAAATATGTGCAATGATTATTTTTCTATGTTATATATTTATATTTATGCAATGATTATTTTTCTATGTTATATATATATTAAATTTCAATATGAAATTTTGAAACCATGGTTATAAATATGAATTACTATGCTTGTCCATTTTGGAATAGAGTTTCATAAATTTAATTTAATTATTGGGTTGAAAGGTTCATTCTATAACCCTGTGGGAGGAGATGTGTGACTTGTCTCTACTCAACCATGAGTTGACATGTCTCTTTTTTAAAATAAAATAAAAATATTATCTATATGTTTAGTTAAATTTAATTAAAGGAATTATAAAAAATCAATAATATCACTTCCATTTTCAGTGCTAGACTAATTGTTGATATTATAATGAAGTATGAAGGAGATGTGGTAAAACTATTTTATTCATATTCTTATACATAAATAAAATATTTTGATATTCATGTGAAATAGCATAAATTTATATCAACTTTAAAAGGATAATATAATTACAGGTAAAAAACAAGCATTTATTCTCTTTTGAATGTCAGGAAGATGTAGAAAAGATAATGCTTACAATAATTGTAAAAGAAAAATTAATGTTTTTTTTTTGTCGATCAAGTTCTTATAATAGTTCTTCAAAAAAGGAGTACAAATGTTTAGTTATTTCTTAGTTCTCCCAGCCTCAATCCCACCATAAATTTTGGTCGAGAGAGTTGGCCAATAACTTGAGAGAAAATAGTGATTTCTACAAAATACTAAAAAACAAATAGGCTTTAACGCCTAGAAAAATCCCAAAACCAAAAGGGTACCAACTACCATCATGATTACATAGGAGGATTTTGTAGTTGTACAATACCCAAATCCATTGATGGACCTTGCCCCTCATGGAAATGAAAATATATGTGAGACAATCTAGCCTCTATCTCATCAAGCCAATCATCAACTCGACATTGTCTGCTATGGACCTTCAGGATAGGATTTCCATAATTTCTTCTTCAAAAGACTATGAGTCATTGATATATGTGATTACCTCATTTTGGTCTTCATATTGCTACTTTCAGTGAATGTTTAGGCTTGTTTGGATGCCGCATATTTTCTTTGCAATGGTGTTAAGTGTTTGGGGTTGATGGACACAACCTAACGACCCAGAATCCTCTGCCACCTCCTCTTCCATCAAGGCACCCTGCTCCTCACGGTCTTCCTCTCTAACTTCCCTTACCTCCGACTGGCCCTCGTGGTCAGCTCTACACCTTACCCAACCCCTTTGGAATTGAATTGCTGCACCACCAAGCCAAGTTGTCCCTACTATGCATCGGTCCCCTCTCACCCATTTCACCCAGATTTATTTTCTACCTAGATTATTTGAGCCTACTTTCCTGATGTAGGGCTAATGGCTAAGTCCCCTTTTATTCCAGCATTATACTCGTAAAAGAGTATACACTCTGAATTTTCACATTCTAATAGGTTTATATAACTCTAAGAACCTTTGTAAACCCATTTACACATAGAAATCATCATAACATTTATTACATGGAATCTCCCTTCAGTCCAACCTTCATATCAAACTTAAAATTAAAAGAAAAGAATCTCGATTACATGGGATAATCATCAAAATAGGCTTTATGGTATCTCGGGTCAAAACCCAAAATAATCTTTCATATGTGTGATTTTAACAATTAACACTTAACCTTACCTTATCACCTTTAACAATACCAAACTCTTTCCTTTACTTCTTCATCGCACATCGCAAAACTTACAATATTGCAAAAATTATATCGCAATTTTCAAATACCTTGGACCACTTGCCAATATCTTCTGCAACCTCGTCTATTGATCTATGCCCATATTTATAGTTCTCCCCCATATTCGGGTTTCTGCCCATTGTAATACCGCAAAATCTCCCCACATGCAATCCTTGGACCCTAAATTCGAGTGCGATATACGATGGCGATCTCACATCACAATATCACAACCAAAAAGATATCGCAAATACTTATCTCCTTCTACTGAACAAGATATGTGATGGAACCATATGCTGACATGTGGATTCTCATTTCTCCCACCTTATCTTTGCGATGTGATATTGACCATCAATCTCCACTTCATCTTTGTGATATGACCCTAACTGTCCATCGCTCTTTCTTTAGTTTTGTGATTTGATCTTCACCTTCCATTCAACCTCACACTTATGTTCATAAATCTCTAAAGTTTTAGGGAAAATAATGGTTTCGACTTTCGAGAAAATGTACGAGATTTTATCCTATCTGAAACTGTCATTAACTCATGAGATGGTCCATCCACTTCTATACAAGTATCAATATCTTTAATGTTTTCCTTTTTTTTATATTTAGGTCTTTCTCCTTATATCATTCACAGGTCTGCAAACCGTAATACTCCATGCTAATCTCTGCAATATTTCATTCAATGAATTTATGCGACTCCATCTTCCTCCATGATGTTAAGCGCTCCTGAGTTTTATTCCAGTTGTACAATCAATCATAGAAACTATCCAAATCAATGTAACACCTTTGCATGTTGTTCTCAACCCTATCCTCCTCAGACTCACATACAATACCTGTGTTAGGAGAAATACTCAATTGTATAATTCATTAACATATCAAGAATTACCTCAACTCATTGTACCCACATAAACTCAGAATTTAGTTTTATATTCAAAAACTAATATTTACAGTAATAAACCATCTCTTAGCTTGATTTTCTTTATAAATGGCCTTCTCTCATCCCTCTCTCTCTTCCCGTAGGCATACAATAAAATATCCTCTATTATCTATCTAATAATATGGCCTCCTAATGCCTTTGAGGCTTAAAAATATATATAAATGGATTCTACAAAAAAAATTGGTTCAGATCCATAATTTGCTCAACTAAACCCTAGAAATCCTCTAAATCCACTTTTGAATCAACTAATTCCTAAGCATTCTCTCTAGTTCCACAAAATCATGAGACCGGTTTCTAATCTAATATTTACAATATTTCAAAATCTCTTAATCCTCATCAATCACTCATGTTCTCCTACATTCAAGAACATTTACAAATATGTCTCAGAATATTTAATTAAATCATATTCCAAAATTTTGACATAAAACCCACTCAAAAGATCGAAAATTACATTAATTAAATACTTAGGGAACCAACTCCCTTGAAAATATAAACCCCACTAGATTCTACTCGATGTAAGAAATTTAGAACCTTGATGCTCCTGCATCAGACTCCCAAGGTAGAAAACAATCATGATCTTGATATCATGTGTCTTCAATGCCAATGGGATTCCTCCTGGATCCGAATATTTGTTTTGTAGTTTGTCTTTGGTTGCCTCTCTTCCTTTGTGATGTTTGGTTACGGTGTTGTTGTCTGTTTCTGTTTTCCAGGTCTCCGCACTTTATGGTGCATTGCCCCACTGGATATGATTTCACAATATGCTGATATCTTTTCCTTGCTATTGTCGCTTTGATTTGGTGCTAGTGTCTTCTTTTGAGACACTTTCATGATCAACCTCCTTATTATTTCAATCTCGATTTCCAGTTTATCTTCCGACTGGTACTCACTCTGCCATTTGTTGTTTCTTATTTCTCCAGCTTCCTCTGCTTCAAATTCTTATATTATTATAGATATTTCTCTAGATACTATTATAGATATTGCTATTGCTGCCACCCAAACTTCCTGAATATCCTTGAAGATATCTCCCTCTATAATATCCAATTTCTGCTATTTATCTGAAAATTAGCTTTCTGATAATTGAATGTCCTTGTTGCATGGGTTAAGCACTATCATGGAACCTTCTTCTTCCTCCTTCACTTGATTTTTCTCCCATGCCAAATATTTTTTTGTCTTTGTAACAATATCTTCATCAAAGTCTACAATCATAAACCCATTATCATAATTAAAAATATAATGCCTCATTTCATTTTCCCTTGCTGGCAACATCTCAGTATGCTACTCTGATTTTTCCTGTAACTCCTTTGTTAGCACATCAATATGCTGATTTAAATTTTCCAATGTTTTAATGAGAGTGTGAACTAGTCTCTCCTCCATATCATCCATTCCAAGGATGTCTCCCTTCTCTAGTTCACAATAATTAACTTCTTCCTTTGCAATTTCCATTTGATGCTTCATATCTTCAGATTTACTTTCCAGAAGTAAATTTCCTATCTCCTTCGCGACTGCATAATCATCCACCTTTTCTTCTCTCCTATCTAGTACTCCAGAATCAACCAATTCAATAAGCATAAATGTTTCGCCCCGTTTTCTCTATATTCCAACATTTTTGACAACTTATTTTACATATTCCTCATCAATGAAAACCTCTTTATTCTCATTCATTTCTGATTTTACAATTTGAACACTTATTTTTTTATTTTCTAGCCTCTTCTCCAAAAAACTTAACTCATGCCACAAATTTTCCATCTTACTTGGAATTTCTCCCAAACACTCTACACAATCTTTATTACCTTCATTTTCTACAACAACTATCATCAGTCATTCTTTACTCTGTATATCGTCAATATTAACAACCTTCAGTCACTGTTTACCACCTACAAAATCTTCTATAGCAATCTTCTGTAGTTGCTCTTCTTTGGCTTCAGTCTTCAATAGTTGTCCAATACCCACATAATTCACTGCAATTGTGTTTAATAACTACCCTTATCCTCCATCAAGAGGTTTGGTGAATGCCCTTCTTCCACCTTTAGTTTTATGACTATCTTCTCCTTGTCTTGAGACAAATATTCCTCATGTCCTTTTTCAACACATTTTTCTTTACTGTCTTTTTGTAAGCCCTCTTCATGAGCTATCCTTGCCCCATCGTCTACAATACTTGCAGTCATGCACAAATTATCAATTTTAAAAACATAAGACCTTGCAGTCTCACTTGATGCTCCAGCCATCAGGTCTTCTTGCTGCTCTGAATCCTTCATATGATTCAGATCCTCTATAGCATTTTCCTCTATCTATTCAGTACTTTCAGAAATCAATGGGCTATGTTCTGGTTTACATACCAAAATTTTCTCCACATACTCACTTATTTTGAGTAAATCTTCCTTCAATTGAACATTTAATATATGCTCCCACTTCACTTGAAACCTATGCCATTTGAATTTCCTTTTCATAGTCAAACCATACCTCTGGTCTCCCTTATTCATCTATAACATTTCCATCAATAACTCAAGACCGAAACTTATCTCAGCTTTCTATTTGTCAAACTCTTCTTGACTCATCATATATGTGCCCTTTTCCTTGGCATATTTCCCTTTACTGTGGCTTTCCTTTGAACCTCTGTAATGACCTTCAATGATCATTGAATTCCCCTCCCTTTTGAACATAATATGTTCACTTGTGAAGTGCACTAAGCCTCTCTTTCTTAGCAAGTATCCATACTTGCTGCAAGTACCTCACCAAGCCTTCTCTCCTTTGAGCTCGGTCTTTTGGTAACACTGGTCTGTGGAACTTCTACTTAGCAATGCCTTTGCTCCTTGGCTTTTGCAATTCCACTTCATCTCGAGAACACTCTTTTTCTCTTTTTCCAACCTTCTGTTGGAACATTTAGGTTCTTTTCCACTTTCCTTTAGAGTATCCACTCTACTCTACCTTCAAGGATGTAAATCGTTCTTTGTTTACAACTCCTCTTGTTATTATTTTGCTGAGATATTCCTCCTTGATATGCAACCTGAAATATGAAAACATATTATCAAACTAGAGTTAAAATAAAAACATACCACATCACATTCCAGATCTTTGTATGACCTTGTTCCACCGTTCATCTGCACTTTTAATGGACTATTCCCTATTCCTTTGCCTCTGAAATTTCTCTTCAAGAGTATTAATTATTATCCATATTCTACCACACTTTATCTGTGTGTGTATGCTACCTATTATATTTAAAATATGATCCTTCTTCTTCCAGTCGCAATTGTATTATGCACATACAACTTCAAGAACATAACTCTACTCTAACTTTCTCCCAAAAGAGATTTTACTTCTCTGATAACAAATGATGTTGGTCTAATGGCTAAGCCCAATTTTATTCCAATATTATACTCGTAAAAGAGTATACACTTCGAATTTGTCACATTTGGATAGGTTCATATATCTCTAAGAACCTTTATAAACCCATTTAAACAGAAACATAATCATAAAATTTATTACATTGAAGCTCCCTTCAATCAAACCTTCATATCAAAATTAAAATTAAAAGAAAAGAATCTCGATCATATGGGATAGTCATTAAACCAGCCTTTGTGGGATATCGAATAAAAAATTAAAACAATCTTTCATGTGTTCTTTTAAAGACTAACACTTAACCTTACCTTATCACCTTTCGCAATACCAAACTCTTTCCTATAGCGCTTCATCGCACATCGTAAAAATTACCATATCACAAAACTTATATCATAATTCACAAATACCTTGAACCACTTCTCAAACTCTTCCACAACCTCCTCTATTAATACATGCACACATCTATGGTTCTCCTCCATATTCGGGTTTCGACCCATCGAAATATCACATACACTCCCCACATGCAATCCTTGGACTCTACATTCAAATGTGATATGCAATGGCAATTTTGCATCATAATATCGCAACCCAAGAAATATCGCAAATCCTTATCTCCTTATACTGAACAAGATACGCGATGGAACCATATGCCGACACATGGCTCCTCATTTCTCCCACCTTATATTTGCAATTTGATCTTGACCATCAATCTCCACTTCATCTCTGCGATATGATTTGAACCGTCCATCAATCTTACTTCAATTCTGCAATTTGATCTCCACTGTCCATTCAATGTCATGTTTCCATTCAGAAATATCTTATGTTTTAGGGAAAATCATGGTTTTAGCTTTCGGGAAAAAGTACTAGATTTCCTCTTGTATACAACTATAATTACTTCACGATATTCTCTATCCACTTCTATACAGGTATCAAAATCTTTAATGTTTTCCTTCTTTTTTTGAGATTTAAGTCCTGCTCCTTAGATCATTCACTAGTTTGCAAACTGTAATACTCCATGCTACTCTATGCAGTCATTCATTCAATTAACTTATGCAACTCCATATTCCTCCACCACGTTAAATCCTTCTGAGTTTTATTCCAGCTGTATAATCGATCATAGAAACTATCCCAATCACTACAACACCCTTTCATTTTGTTCTCAATCCGATCCTCCTCGGACTCACATACAATACTTGCGTTAGGAAAAATGCTCAATTGTATAATTCATTAACATATCAAGAATTACCTCAACTCACTGTACCCACATAAACTTAGAATTGAGTTTTATATTCACAAACAAATATTTACAATAATAAACCATCTCTCAGCCTGGTATTCTTTATAAATGGCCTTCTCTCATCCCTCTCTTTCTTTCCGTAGGCTTCCAATCAAATATACTCTTTTATCTATCTAAGAATATTGTCTCATAATGCCCTTTAGGCTTATAAATATATACAAAATTATTCTGCAACCAATTCTAGTTCGAATCTATAATTTGCTCAGCTAAATCCTAGAAATCCTCTAAATCTGCTTTTGACTCAACTAATTCCTAAGGATTCTCTCTATTTCCACAAAATAATGAAAAAAATTTCTAATCTAAGATTTAAAATATTTCAGAATCTCTCAATCATCATCAACCACTCATGTTCTTCTGCATTCGAGAACATTTACAAATATTCCTCAAAATGTTTAATTAAATCCTATTCTAAATGTCTCACATAAAATCCACTCAAAACATTGAAAAATTACATTAATTAAATACTTAGGGAACTAGCTCCCTTGAAAATATAAGACCCTCTACATTATAGTAAATGTACAAAATTTTGGACCTTGATGCTCCTACATCGCTGTCTTAGTGAGAAAGACTTCGTTGGATCCCTAGCTCGTTGGAAACTAGTCAATGCTACTCTCCACTAACTCAAATCTCACATACTACTCAAGTCACCCGCCCCCCACAAACACCCAAGTGTTGGGAACCAGTATCAAATTCCAAAAATAACCCAAAGCCACAAGACCATAAAGTAATGTCATATGTCGCCCCATGAGCGAGACGAGATAGAAGGGAACTATAATAACCAACAATATAGTTGGCCAACTCTAGACCACTCTGAGAATAATAGGGGAAGGAGAGGATTGCAGCATCTACCAAGCCACCAAAAACATTGTGAGCACCCTTACCCAAAATTTCCCTCCTAGTCGACCAAAATTCAGCCGACGACACCCAAGTCCCATCACCCTCACTGAAGGCACCCTAAATTCTACAAGTTCGAACTCGCTTGCACATGAGGAGTACCTATACATACACCATGACTGCACCCCCTGTAACCTTACTCCCATTACCAACATGCATTAAACACACATCAAACTCCAACAACCATATAAATGGACCATGGCCTCCTTATCGATTATTCTTGGATTCCACCACTTGGTGCTTTCTATCCTTGTACCATTAGCACATGTCCATGTTGTTGAATCCATCAGCTGGGTTTTATGCAAGTTGTCAAATTGATTTGTTCCCTTGTGTGGTGGTTGAGAGTACACCCCCATCGAGGAGAATAAAAATTAAAGTTAACTATAATTAAATATTTCAATAATTGACAGTAAAAAAATTCAATTACAAGATATATAAATCATTTAATTTTTAATATAAATTAATATGTGGCATTTAATCAATGTTAATAATAAAACTTGATGTAGTTAATAAACAAAACATTTAAATATAAAGTGAAGTAGCGTTGATGTGTATTTAAAAAATAATTAATAACAATTTCTTTTTTATTTTTATTTTTTTTATTATGAGCTATACCAATCATAAACAATTTTTTCTAATGACCATGGTAATAAAATATTTCAATGTCAATTATGTATCTATTATATATGGTTTAAAAATATGTATATATTATATAAATAGATTTGAAAATAAATTTATTATCGTTTAAATAAGTCTTTTCATAATTTTACATTTAATTTCCTTAGTCAATTTGTATTTTTTAAAGAATATTTGAAAAATATTTGTTGGATTTACATGTATAAATTATAGCCACACAATACTAGTGTCTAAAGATATTTTCAAGGTATATATATATATATATATATATATAAATAATATGGAGATGCATACAAATTTTGATGCTTATGGGTGTTTACCAGTAACTTAATTTATATGACGGGAAAGAGCATACAACTTACATACCACGTAAAGGTACATACATATAGGTATGAAAATTTTGGGGTTTTTCACACACAGAGATATATAAAAAATATTTATATTTAAAAGGAAAACCCCAAGATATACTTATAATTGTGTGTGGTTACAATGTTTCAATTGTTTTCGCTAATTTACATTTAAGTTTCTTTTCAGTCAACTTTTTCTTGAAATATATGGCAAATATTTTTTGGATTTGCATGTCTGACATACATTTCCTACATAATCAAAGTGAATACCCACACACATACACATATATCCAATAGAGATGTAAAATTTGCAACCCTTTCTTTAAATTTTTTCATTCTAAAGGAGCCTTGCACATCAAGATATTTTGCTCTTCTCTGAACTTGCTAGATCCATGATTAATATGGAGATATACCAGTTAATAATTATTGTTTGGATTGTAGGGATATATTCAGATTAGTATTTACATATCAAAGGGAAATATTTATTTTGAAAGTAATTATGTCCTTTCTTTATTCTCAGTTAAATTGATTATACAAACATGAGTTATGGTATTTTTAGAATGTAGTATTAGCAATTGATGGTATTGGCACATGCCATTTTAATGAATAAATATCGATGTAAAGTGGGGATGAGTATCTATCACTAAAAGTCTTGTGGCATTTTTTTCTAAATACATATATGTTTAGCTCATATATTAACTATTTTTATGATTTATTTTTAATCTTGTCAATTTGAGATATATATGTTTTTTAATGATTATCAATGTTTAACAACCAGTTAACTTATATGGCCATGTTAGTTTATATGATATTAAAAATTTATAATTTATAGATACTATTCATAAATTATATATATATATATTACATATCTCTATATTAAAATATTTTAATTTCTAATTCTATTAATATCCTCATAATAAATATAATTACATGCATATATTGGGGCTCAATATTCTGTAAAATTGATTCTCCTTGGTTAAGGGCTCATCTTTGTTGGACATAAGGAAAGTGGTTAATGACCCAATACCTAAAGGCATTTGGCAGGAGTAAAATCATGCCCCTTACATACCACCAACATGTCTCATGAGTCTTCATGAATAATAGTGATAAGTTAGTGTGCATTTGTGGATAATAGCTAGTGATGATTTTCCTCTTTGTTGGCGATTTTCCATGAATAATAGTGATGAGTTAGTTTTCATATATGGATAGCAACGATTACATTGGAAATAATCCAGATAAGGGGGGGTTATTTAGATAAGGTGCGATGGAAAATAGAGATGGAATAGTTGTTGGTTGGTTAGATGAATTTCCTCGGTGTTGGTGATTTTCCATGAATAATAGTAATGGGTTAGTGTGCATTTGTGGATAGAAACTAGTGACAATTGTCTTCACCACCGGCTTCACAACTAAATTAACATGGATTTACCCACAATGTAGAAGAAAAGAAACACACACACACACATAGGTATGACAATTATACCCCTAATGGGGGTGAACCTATGAAGATGAACCCTGACAGAGTGTTTGATTTCCATTCCTAAGAGAATAATGGTGCGAGGATTGGATTTATTAAATAGCTACCTAGTTATTACTACATATTCATTGAAAAACACCGCATGGCACCTAATGGAAACCAGGCCTCCAAGCCTCCCCAACGAGTCTTGTCATTATAAATGCAATCACCTACTAGGTGTTATGGGGATGTATTAGAGTATATTTGGTTTAAGGGTTTCTCATGCACAGTAATGGATTCTATACTATTGGACCAGTTGGCATACTCACTTATAATTCCTTTCATCAAAATATTTGAGCTCATTTATGAGTGCATGAGGTCTGGAAAATTTTCTGGTTTTGAAGGGTATGTTGGGCATGCTAATTGTCATTTTTTTGACCCGACAATCACTAGTAACACCTCCCAGATAATGTTATTTGTATTCACATCAAATATCTATAGTTGCATGGATGTCTATTATGGGTGGAAACATGCTTACATCTGTTGGAGTGGCAAAGAAAACCTCAAAAAAAGTTTCAAACTATGGTATATGCCACTCCATTATAATATTTCATTCACTAACTGCCTTTTCTATGATATATCTCTAGTTATGGTGTTTAATGTTTCAGTCAAGTTAACTTTCTCCTCGACCCTTACCACTTCACAAAAACTTGGGTGGGTAAATTTTCTCCATATTTTCTCTCCATAACATTAGGAAGGGTTCATAATTTTAATTAGTTGTATTATTATTATCATCGTCACTCCAAAGCTCTAAACTTGTCGATGCATCCCGCCACATCCTTTTCTTGGTTTTGGGGGTATGGTGCCTAGGCTCTTTCTCCATCTGATTTTAAGAGGGTCAGGTCATTGGTGTACCATGTTGGTTATTCTCTTCCTTTTGTTTTCTCATGTTAAAGTATAAAATTTTAGCTCGTTTTTTTATTCAGCCTACTCAAGTGTGGTTTGTTCTGGCTCTTCCTAGTTCTCAGTTTATTTTCATCTCTTTTATGCTAGGTTCCCTCGTTATTTCATCCACTTTTTGGGGTATTAAATTTTTTCTTGGGGCTTAGGTATTTTTGCCTATTATTGGTGGTCTCCCTAGCCCCAAATTGTATTTGGTATTGAGTCTCTCCACTTCCCCTTTCTATGGTCACACCTTGTCTCTCATGGCTCCTCGTCAATGCTTGCCAAGTCATAGAGGAGGAAGGTCGGGTTCCTCCTCCTCTACAAACAGGATCTTTGGATGGAAACCTATGGTGAATTTGATCCACTCTATTCCTATAGAAGTAAGGACAGAGATTATTTTCATGGAGTTGAAAGAATTTGGTGGGAGATCTTATATTTCTTACTCATAAGTCAGAAGATAAAGCTTGAATTGGGTTCCTCACTTGTTTTTTCAAGAAACATCACGTACATTTCCTTCACACTATAATTATGCACCAAAAACTCCAGATCATGTTATGCATGGTAATAAGGGACAAATAATTTGACAATTATAAATAATTTTCAGGTCAGTAAGACATCAGAAAAATGTTGCACAATCTTCTCTTCAACCTTGATGATATTGAAGCTAGATTGATTAGAATGGAGAAGTATGTAGTCTAGGGATTGAACACCTAGTTAGTGGATGACCACATGGCTGCTGTGATTATTAATTTTTCACCTTTAACTGTAGCACCTTTGGTTTCTACCCCAGCAAAGAAAAATTCAACAACAGTCTCTCTAGTTCTAATCTCTGACTAGTCTCCATGGAATGGACAACTCCTCCAAATGATGTGTTGACGCTGGTATGGTTGGCTTGGTTTTTGTTGCATTAATTGCTCTCGCTTTAGGTCTCAAAGACCATCATTTCAATTTTTCTGATAGTGTATCTACTTTTGAAACCTAGCCTACGAGGATTTCACCACCTATTTTTCACTACTTTGCTTCTTGTTTCTTTCTTTTTTTAATACAATCACCGGTTTTTTAATTCAATAATTATTAAGTGGTGAGTACAATGGATAGTGATAGTGAGTGGTTCACTTGTTTTTTTTTTCTCTCAATCATGGATAATGTAATTATTTTATGCTCATGGTGACTACAGCTGAATAACATCGATATATGTCTTCATATGTATGTTATATGTCTTCATAGAGATATCTGAATATCCTATATTCTACATTTTATTTTTAATCATAGACTTATAAAGTTGGAAAGACAACCCTAGTATAGAAATGGTATTAATGTAGTACTTCATTTTTACAGTAGAAATCATTTGCAAGAATTCAAAAAAGGAAAAGGTATGACAATTTTTCATATATATATATATAATTAAAACAAAATCATAAAGAAATAAATAAATATACTAACCAAACAAAAAAAAAATTAAAGAAAAATATTTATATAATAATATTTAACTCAAAAAATGCAAGACTTTTATTTTTTAATACATATATAATTGACATTAAAATATTTCATTTGACATGGAAATTAAAATATTTTATTTATAAATTATATTGTTCAATATATAATATATACATAGTTGACATTGAAATATTTTATTATGAACATTATTCTCATTTATTTTATTAATATATTTTTAAATATAAATATATATTACTTCAAAATATAAAAGGAAAACATTCACATATATTTATATAATAATTAATAATATTTAATTAAAAAAGTATACGACTTTTTTTTAATTTGTGTGTGTGGGTATTGAAATATTTTCTTATAAATCACATTGCTCACAATATATAATATATACATAGTTGACATTGAAATCTTTTACTTAATATGGATACTAAAATATTCTATTATAAACCACTTGTTCAAAATAATTTGTTTTGTTATTAATATAATTTTAAATAAAAGTGAATATTTTATAATGTTTTAGTTGACTAAAATTACAATTGATATAATTTTTTAATTTATATATTTATATATGTCAATTCTAATTTGGTCACTAAAAAAATTAGTGCATGGTCCTCATAATTAGATGTACAATGCTCTCATCCCAATAACCTATAGACATACCCACACTGAAATAAATAGTTGAGGTTTAAACCACCTATTTAACTTAAAAATAAACCCTACCACCAACAAACTTAAACTCAAACAAAAGTCAAAATACGCTAATTATATATTACTATATTTTAAAGATACATATATATTTTAATAATAATATAAAAGTTACATATCATCTTTATAGTAACATGTAGAATACTACAATTAAATGACAATATATTTTCAAAATATTACCAATTAATTGAAACTTTGAAACTAAACTAAAACTATACTATTATGTTATATATAATATTTCAAAGATTACATTTCAACCCATATATCTCTATATTTCTAAATATCTGATAAAATTTGAAATTAAAATTAATCTAAACTTATAATCTAAAAATTATATATCTTTCAACATATTATACATCAACATTTTCAATAGGTTGAAAATGAAATGTACATTGCTATATAAAATTAGTTTTGGTAATATAATATTTTTATTTAATTTTTAAATTTTTATTTTTTTAAATACACTTTGCGAATTCACCATTTACATTGTAACATTCGCATGTTTTGAGAACTTTTACATCTTACATCGAGGATACAAAATTTTAATACAAAGCATCATTGACTTACAGAATTTTAATACATAACAACATTGACTTAATTTTAACCTAAAATTATTTCGCGAACTTTTCTGAACTTATTCACCTGGCCAAAATTCATGCAAACACCGATTGACAAAGTCACTATCTTTCTTTATCCGTTGAACGAATTGGAAACAATGAATTTGAGATCTATGCAAAATTAATTACATTAATGAGTTGTAAATAAATATTTCCCATTTTATATTTAGAGAGAACCGTATTTTTGGTATCTCTGACCTCATTCATTAATAAGTTCAAAATGACTTTTTTTTTTTTTTTTTCCCTTCAGATTTAAACTGTATCTAAAAATTATAGATTCAGAAAGTCTACGGTCTAGTTTTTCTTTGTATGTTCATGCCATCCGCTTGACTGCAACCTGAATCAGCTATAACATATCAATTTATTAATGTCTGATAATTCACTAGATACATCTAGATACACCATGAAGATCTAAAACCGTAGTCTTAAGGATTTATAAATTATGTTAAATTCCCACCGAAAGCGAAGGAAAGGAATTCGTATCATTTAGATGTTCCGCATTAAGGAAATTGCTAAGAAGATTCTAGAGTAAAGAATAATTAGCACGTTAGAGTAGTAGTAGACCATCGGAAAGGAGTTTATATTCTATTCGGACCAATTTGATGTTCCGCAAATTATAAAGGAACCACAAATCTGTAGTGCAATTATCAGATTATTTTAGTCGTTGACTAGAGTGTCATATACCTTCACAATAAGTTTTATAATTGACACATTTCTCATTTCTCATTCTATCTTCCATTAATTAAGAAGAAATAATTAGATTTCATATTCTCAATAGATTCCTATATTGAGATTTTAATACATTGTGTGCATCGCATTTTAATGTGCCTCTGCATTTTTTTTAATATAAAAATAATTGAAGAATCTAATTAACGTAAATTAATTTTTAATTTGATTATTAAAAATAGGTAAAGGATAGCTGTGCAGTTAAGCATAATCTCATATTATTATATGAGAAGTATTTTAGTTCTAGCATGAAAAGCTAACTAATAAATTATTCGATTACTTTGTTATATATATTAGGACTATTCAAATATTTTATTTAATAAATTATTAAAAATAATTTGTTATTTATATATAGAATGAGTTTTCAAATATTTTATTTAAAATTACATTTTTTTTAATAGACATCTATATTGTTTAATTTTGCATATAAAATTACATATTATTTATGATTTATATTAGATTTTTTATTTGTAATAATTTTTTTAAATGTTATACATTACATTAATATTAAAATCTAAATGAATTATGTAGTTATTTTTAGCTCTTAACAATTTTTTTGGGCCATTAAAATATTTTATTATGGTTAATATTAAAAGCAGTATTTTACCTTCTTTCCATTTAATATATAAAAATGATATTGAAATAAATTACTAAAAATGGATATTCAAATAATTTAATTAATTTAATAATTTAATGAATTAATTTATTCAAATATTTTTAAAAAATATAAAAATTATATCTCTACCTGAATTAAAGGTAAAACATTAATATTTTTTCAATATCATTATTGAACTTTTACTATGATTTTAATTAAACTAATTAAATTTGTATATTCATTTCTACTTTTTTATTATAAATATTTTTTTTTTATTTACAGTATATATTATTGTGAAAAAATACCAAACCAAAATTGGGAAATAAAAGAATTACACACCACCGTCTTATTTTAAAATATAAAATACTCCTTTTAAAATAATAATTTTACATCAACATTTTATATATATTTAAATTAAAAATGACGAATTTCAATTACAGTATCTTAATAAACATATTGATTAAAATATTTCAAGTTTATTTATATCTATCTATTTACCCATAATAAATTTATAATTTTTATATATTTCACTTTTGTGTATCATAATACTTTCTAATACATAGGTCTCGTACTTTTATTTTTTTCCCTCTATTTTTTTTTAATAAATATTTGCTTAAAAAAATTTAAGGTGATATGTTGAGTGTGTATATATTTTTTTTTAAATTAAAGAAATGAAAATAAAAATAAAGAAAATTATAAATTATTTTAACAAAGTTCTGTAAATTTGTAAATGCTATGTTTTAATGTAAATGATTTGGTAAAAATTGGGGCGAGGTGAATTCCTAGGATGATGGTAAAACAGAAATTCTATTTTATTTATTTGAATAAATAACAAAAGCTATGGAAAACTATAAAATTATTGGAAAAAGTGCTAAAAGAGAGTTTTATTCAAGAGACAGTTCGAAGACAGTTATTCCTCTCTTAAGAAATAAACAATCTGACTTCGAAAAAGACAACCTAAGTGTTTGTACCTTGTTAGAGGAGGTCCAAATAATCTTATGGACATGACAATGCTAGTAAAGCATACCATACTCATTGGTTGAGTGGATCACTTCTTTTTGCTGATAATTTTGTCACTGGTCTAAGAAGTTCAAAAACAAGAAGTTCAAAAACAAATAAAAATATTTATGTTTATTTTCGTATATGTAGAGATATAATTGAATCTTCTAAATTTTCTGAAACTAATTTGTGTTTTGGGATAATGATTATGAAATATTGATATGTAAGATGTAAAGTATAACGGTAGTAAATTTATTAGTAAACATGTCATATTATTGTGAGTTATTAGTAAAGTTTCTAGTAAACATGTTAGTCTTTAAGGTAACATATAGACGTTAGTTAATTGAAATGGTACCTTTTTTTTTCCTGTACAAAGAATATACCTGACTTTGGTGTTAGAGCAAACAGTGCGCAGCAAACTAAAAAACAACAACAGCAAATAAAATCTTACACACATGACACAGTGTTTTTACGTGGTTCACCCAACCAGTCTGGGCTACGTCCACCTACATAGGCATCGGCAATCTTATTAATCAAACAGGAGATTACAAACTCTCACACTCTCAAAACAATCCGTATGGATACCTGTTATATAGCAAAGAGAATCTAACTGCCTCATAAATCCTCTCACATCAAATTTAGGATGCATTAACTCCCTCCCAACAAACTGGAGCTAATCTAGGAACTAATTCCTATTGTTGTCACACACTGAGATTTTTGCCTATTTTATTTAAAACAGAAAATCTCAACAATCTCCACCTTGACAACAATTAGCCTGATGCCCTGTTCTTTATTATTTTATGTTTTCTGCAAGCCAAGAGAAGCCAAACACCAACGCAGCTTCTCTAACAAAACTGTTTTCGTGAACATGTCTGCACAGTTTTCCTTTGTATGCACCTTTTCAAGAGAGAATCCCCTTTCAGTGATAACCTGTCTTACAAAATGGTACTTGATCGGTATATGCTTTGATTTACTATGATAGGCCGGATTCTTAGCCAAATGTATTGCACTTTGACTATCACAAAGTAACTTGATGTTGTCCTGTAACCTACCAAACTCACCAAGCAAACCTTTCAACCAAACCGCCTCTTTGCAAGCATGAGAAGCAGCAATGTATTCTGCTTCAGTAGTGGATAAAGCAACAATGTTATGTAGCTTTGACATCCAGCTAATAGCTCCACCTGCAAGAGTAAAAACATACCCTGAAGTTGACCTTCTCTTATCTAAATCACCTGCAAAATCGGAATCAACATACCCGCAAAAAAATTCACTACTCTTATTGTAAGTGATACAATAACTACTTGTGCCTCTCAAATACCGAAGCACCCATTTCACTGCTGACCAGTGTTCTTTACCCGGATTTTCCATGTACCTGCTGACAACCCCAACTGCATGTGAAATATCTGGTCGAGTACAAACCATCGCATACATCAAACATCCTACTACATTAGCATATGGAATTCGAGACATATAATCCTTTTCTTCATCTGTATTAGGACATAAACCGGAAGAAAGCTTGAAATGGGAAGCGAAAGGGACTGACACAGGCTTCACATTATTCATACCAAACCTCAAAAGTATTTTCTCAATATACTTTTGTTGTGATAGCCATAGCTTACCATTGCTCCTGTCTCTGAAAATCTCCATGCCCAAAATCTGTCTTGCTGCTCCTAGATCTTTCATATCAAATGTCCTTGCCATCTGAGTCTTCAACCTGTTGATTTCTTCAATGTTTTTGCTTGCTAAAAGCATATCGTCAACATACAACACTAAGATAATGAACATGCCATTTTTCAATTGCTTAAAATACACACAATGATCATATTCACTTCTAACATATTTCTGACTCAACATGAAAGAATCAAATTTCTTGTACCACTGTCGAGGCGACTACTTCAGACCATACAATGACTTCTTGAGCCTGCAGACAAATTTCTTATTGTGATGCTGAACAAACCCTTCCGGTTGTTCCATATAAATTTCCTCATCTAAATCTCCATGTAGAAATGCAGTCTTAACATCTATTTTCTGTAACTTTAAATCAAGCAAAGCCACTAATGCTAACACAATTCTAATTGAAATAATTTTAACCACTGGTGAAAAAATCTCATGAAAGTCAATACCGGCTTTCTGAGAAAACCCTTTTGCAACCAGTCGCGCTTTGTACCTGTCTTCCGTATCATTCACACCCCGTTTCAGTTTGAAAACCCATTTACACCCCACAGTTTTCCTGTCTTTTGGAAGCTCAACCAGATCCCATGTGTCGTTCTTACTTAAGGCCATCATTTCTTCCTTCATGGCTGCTTTCCACTTGTCACTTTTCGAACCTTCTATTGCTTCCTGATAGCACAGAGGTTCATCATCATTAGCAGTAAATGCAACTGAAGTAACATAATCATCATACCTTCTAGGAGCACGTTTTATCCTTGTAGACCTCCTTAAAGCTGTTTCTGGTGCTTCCGTAATTGGCTGACTACCATCTGTAGGAACTTCTTGTCGATCACCATCTGAGACCTGTTCATGACCTACATCTGAACCCTGTTCATAATCTGATTCTGAAACCTGTTCATGACTAGAATCTGAACTATGGTCATCATGACTATCATTAGAAGTGCTGTCAAACTGAATGTGCTGAAAATCAGATACATCATCCTGCTTCAATTTATTATCTACATCTAACTGTACAAGAGAGGATTCATCAAACTTTACATCTCTGTTGATGATGATTTTGCGGGTAGTAGGATCCCACAATCTAAATCCCTTTGTTCCATCACCATACCCAACAAAGATATACCTTTTAGACTTTGGATCTAATTTAGTTCGCTGATGTTTAGGCACTAGAGCATATGCATCACAACCAAACACTCTGAGTTTAGAATAGTCACAAGGGTGTCCTTTCCATACCTCTTGCGGAATTTTGCAGTCTATCGCCATCGATGGAGATCGGTTTATCACATAACAAGCTGTTGCCACCGCTTCCGTCCACAACTCCTTTTGCAACCCGGCGTTACTCAGCATACTCCTTGCTCTCTCTAGAAGAGTCTTGTTCATGCGTTCAGCAACTCCATTTTGCTGAGGAGTATAAATCGTGGTCTTATGTCTCTCGATCCCTGCATCCTTGCAATAGCTGTCAAACTCCTTGGAAGTAAACTCACCACCATTGTCAGTTCTTAAACACTTTATTGTTCTACCAGTGCTGCTTTCTACCAATGCTCTAAACTGTTTGAAAACTGAAAAAACATCAGACTTCCTTTTCAACATGTAGACCCACACCTTCCTAGAAAAGTCATCAATGAACGACACAAAATATGACGAGCCACCATATGACGTTGTAGGGGCTGGACCCCAAACATCTGAATGAATATAATCAAGTATGCCTTTACTAGTATGTTTGCCTGTTTTAAATTTTTGTTTACTTTGTTTTCCAAACAAGAAATGCTTACAGAAATCTAACTTTCCAGACCTTAGATTAGGAAGTAACTTGCGATCAGCCAAAATCTTTAACCCTCTTTCGCTCATATGGCCCAACCTTTGATGCCATAGGCGAATGGAACTACTGTCATGTTCAGACACCGTAGACACATGAACTGACCCTGTTCTTCCTTCTAATTGAAACAGATTTCCTACTTTCTTAGATTTCATTACTAGTAAAATACCTTTGTAAATTTTCATTACTCCACCTTGAATTACAGTTTTATATCCATTTGTGTCAAGTGCTCCCAGTGAAATTAGATTTTTTCTTAAATCTGGTACATGTCTTACATCAGTTAACATTTTAGTTGTCCCATCAAACATTTGCAGCTGTATACTCCCTATTCCCACAATATTAGATGTGACATCATTACCCATGTACATGACTCCATCATTAACTGATCTATACGTCTTAAACCATTCTCTATGAATACACATGTGGTTTGATGCACCGAAATCTAACAACCAATGTTGATCATGATTTGACATATTAATGACAACACTTCGTCGTCATGTCTGAATCCACGCTTTAACCCTCAGATTCTGTCATGGTTTCCTCACTTCTCTATCGAAGAGCCGTCTTTAGTACCTCGTCGCTTCCAAGAATCCTTCTTCATGTGTCCAAATTTTCTTCAATGCCAAGATTTCACCTTGTATCTTTTCCTCTTAGACTCTGAACGAGAGTCGCTATGCTTACCCCTCGGAGTATACCTTCGAGTGACCTCTCGGCCATCATCGTTTCCGATGTGTAGAGGTGTTCCACATTTGACTATCTGATCCTCCTCGTGTATTGTAAACAACAAACAAAGCCCAACCATCGTCGGTCGTGGACCTCAAGGATGTTGCAAGAAGACGAAAGCTTATGGAAGTAACAAAGTGATCCCACGATTCGGGCAATGAACACAATAGAGTTATTGCCTTATCCTCTCAATCAAATTTTACATCTAGACTTTGTAATTGTACCAATAGAGTATTGAAAACATTCAGATGGTCAGTAATCGAGGTACCTTCCTTCATCCGCAAACCATAAAGCTGCCGCTTCAGGAGAATCCGATTTGTCAAGGATTTCATCATGTAGAGCTTCTCAAGCTTCGACCACAAGCCTGCGGCGGTCTTCTCTGACACAATGTTGAATAGAACGTCATCCGCCAGACATAACCGAATTGCGCTCAGAGCTCTGTCATCCAACTCATCCCATTCATCCTCCGTCAAGGAAGAAGGCTTTTTGCTTTTCCCCAACAGCGCTTTCGCCACGCCTTGTTGTACCAGGAGATCATGCATCTTTACCTTCCAGATCTCAAAGTTGTTTTTGCCATTGAACTTCTCAATTTCAAACCGGGCATTTTGAGTTTTCGCCATCTTGTATCAGCAAAACACAATAATCTCCAGAACCCAACTTTAAATAAATGAAGTTTTTGTTTAAAGAATGCCTTTGCCCTTTTAAAAAACAAACAAATATCTGCCCTTTGTACTTTACATACAAATTTCTTCCATATGCACTTATATGCCTTTGCTTTCAAAAAACAAATGCTACCATTCACCTTATAAAAAAAAAGGCCTTTCTCTTAAAATCGATTTATATTGAATTACAAAACTTCAAATTCCAAATCGATTTATATTTTATATCGATTTACAAAACTCCAAATTCCAAATCGATTATTATAAAATGCATTTTCTTTTAAAAAAAAAAAGCATATACTAAAAAAGGCATATCGATTTTTTTAATACAATCGATTTGTGTTTTGTTTTTAAACATTGCAATGTAAAACGATTTGAATGAACCTTCAAAAAATGGCATACGACTTGTATTTCAACGCTGTTCAAAACACTTGGCACAGCAGCGCACATCTATGGCAAACGGTCCACGTTCAACCACGTTGAACCAGGCTCTGTAATTCACCGTCAACGACTACTTGTCCTATTAATTTATGGCCTCTGCATCAATTCTCACAACGGCCATTCAACCGCAGATCGAACTCCCTCTACGAGCGCCTCAGCGCTGTTCGTTCAATGCTGCCATTCCGTGTCATAATTTGCCATGCCGCTCTGTATTTCAATGCTGCACCAACGCTGCACCGATATGGTATGACTCTTCACGTAGGAAAAAAAGCGTTGTTTTATGGTGTTAGTCCTTCCACACCGCAGGTTTCAGCGAATTCAGATAGGTCTGGTTTCCTCTAAAATACTAGTACTTATAGCATTAATAAAAGAAATTAGTAAATGAATTTAAGATGAGAATTTGTACCGGAATTTATTATTTAATAGGAAACTAAATAACAACTTGACCATGTAACATTATATATATATATATATGGAAAAATTGTATTGAGTTAAGGAGGGATGGAATTTTTTGGGCATTTTGTTCGTCATAAGGCATTTTTTTCAGTACTATATATATATATATATATATATATATATATATATATATATGGAAAAACTATATTGAGTTAAGAATGGATGGAATTTGTTGGACATTTTGCTCATCATAGGGCATTTTTCCTGTATTTGACGACTGGAACTTGTGGATTCCCGTTCTCCCTGACCTGCTAGGAAGGATGGAAGACATAATTTTGATGTTTATTTTTTTTTCAAAAATGTTCTTACGCCCTTTATTTTCCATTTACCAGTATTTTTGAAACATGCCTCCTCTGTGCAACTGCAAGGCTGGACTCAATTGGTAAGAGAAAGTTACTTTGTTGGTTCACTGAAAAATAATAGTTTAATAAAGGAATCACGACCGATCATTAATGATATTATAAAATTAGAATTAATCTCATTTTTCCCTGCCCATTACAGAAAGTTCACCAAGCCTTCCTTTTACAAAAGACACCAAAGAAAGAATAAATCCCGCCGCTCTGTGAACTTCCAAGGTTGTGATTTGTGAAGCAGCACAGAGGTACCATTGTAGCGCTAAGAAATTAGAATTCCAATCAGTGCCAACATGAAGCAGTGTTAATATAGCTGATGGCTTTGCTTCATTGTCAAAGAGGGACAAAATAGAAGCTTTGGGGGTCTAGTTCCTCACAATCGCACTCTCAGGGCATTCAGACTTACTGCCAGCTCAAGATTGGCTCCGAGGAAACTAGCTCAAGATTGGTTCAGGAAACCAGGTTAAGCATTGATTTTTTTCTAGTGGGTTTGAGTTGCTACAAGATTTTAATTTCATATGGTATGTTCGAAGTTTGAACTACTAGTGTAATTTATTTCTATGAAATTAGAGTTCCAAATTAACTCCTATTCCATAAGCAATATAATTTATTAATTTTAAGAAGATTCATTAAGAAAATTCAAATTGATTTTGGCATGATGAAAATTTATATATTAATTGGTCTTCAAGAGTGTTTGTATTATGTAGGCAGCCTTAGAAAGAAAAATCAAGAATTCTTTTTCTATTTCCCTTATTCAATTGGGTTGAATTGGGTTGAACTGGAGAAAATAGAATATGAATAGTGAGCTAATTGTACGATCAATGGGCCAAGGCCATGCATGAACATTGACCACCACGGGGAAGTATAAAATCATGGATATTCATGTAAGTCTAGTTATTAATGTAAGAAGAAAGTTAACTCTTACTTTCACTAAAGAAATAGAAGACAAAGATCTAGCATCAACCAAGACTCACGTGAAAAAGTAGATGAAAAATATATGATCATCCAATGGAGAGGTAATCTAGAATTATCTAATGATACTCTTGGCTATGTATTGAGACTAAAATAACTCTCAATACTTTTGAATAACCATCCATTCAAATTTAGTTGGAAAACGATAGTAAATCATTGTCCAATGTCCATGCAAACATATATAAAAAATAATATTTGCTGGTTGTTGTTCATATGGTGGACCATGATGGGACCACTGAGAAGTTGGGGGCACTTTTTATCATAGAAGTGAGGTTTATTAGAGTGATAGTCAAGTTGCAATTCCATATAAATTTTCTCGGTCACGTTATTCATTCATTGAACTCTGATTCATTCCTACTGTTTTGATACATAGTTCATTCTAGTCGAGTCTTGCGTTGAGGATGGAATTAATAGGTTGTCAAGAAGGGGGTTATCATGAAAATTCACTCCTCTCTTATTTGTATGTTTGTAACTCTGTTGAGGATGAAATTCATAGGTTTCCAAGAAGGGGGTTATCATGCACATGCACCCTTCTCTTATTTTTATCCTCTAACTCTGTGCAACCTGCTCATGGGTTGTATATTCTTCAATGATCATAATTGTTATTGATTATTAGGTTTTCACTCTGCTTTCAAGAATTTTAATTTAATTATAATTAATTATAGTTATTATATTTATTAAAATTTCAATAGAATTATTAAAATTTGAATGGTACATCAACTTTCATACATGACAAAATAGATACTGAAAAATGGTAGATCATGGCCAGATTAATTTCGCTCAGCAATTTCAACTGCTTGCCACAACTGCTATAGCATTTAGTCAAAACTAATCATTAATTTCTGCACACAGATACTGGTTACTCTCCAAGCCCGAGATTCCTTTGCATTACTATTCTTATAACGACATACAAATAATTAATAGAGGGATCGAGGACAGAAGAGGATCTAACACTTAGTCTGCACTACTCAACATGATTTTGTGAGAAATAATACAAAGACTAATTGCTCTATGTGCCTTAGCTTTCTTTGGCTCATTATTTTAATCATAAAAAATAAAAAGTGAGCTAAGGATCTGTTCTCACTCCGATTATGAAATTTTTATAAGAAACAGATTATGCAATATTAATAAGAAACATAAATTTATTGCAAATTTTTTTTTCCTGCAACAATGAATACATTTAGGTTGATGGATCATAAAAGGAACATTATTTCCATCTTAAAAGTCATTTATTGAGATGAGAACATCTCTCTATAAAATAAAGAGAACTTAAATAAAACCATCCAAACCCATTAATATTTTTCCTGTAATGGTTACACACAGTAAACTTGCAAAGTCATGTCTAAAGCTATATTTTACGGGCAACTTCATACTCCCTGAGTTAGACAAAGCTAATTCATCATTTTTTCCTTGTATTGGAAGGTTCTTTTCTTTTTGAAGTAATATTCAGTAGATCATAGCATATATTGAGAAAATCTGACTTTGAAAAGAATCAGTTATTCCTCATCAAACTTTAGGTTCTAAAATACCGTCACATAGATATCTCACACTCCAAAATCCAAAGAAAATGATAGGTATATCATACTCCAAAATCCAAAGAAAATGAAGGAAAGCCTTCAAATTTTTTAATCAAACCTTTATTGGTGAAATATTAATTTATTATAAATTTTAAATGTAATTTTTCTTGAAAAAAACTGACCGAAACATCAAAAAAAACAATTGTGTAACGCATAAAGAGAAATCTAAATCCCAACGGGGAACCATTTTAGTTACTTTTATATATCTATATAATAGAAAAGGGAAACAATGCATCGAGTAACTAACTTCCGTCATTCAATATTTTTGGAACCAGTTGAGATCCTAGGCCCAACCGAGCAGCTAGTAACAATTCTAAAATAATTGTAAAAACCCTAGGAACCGAGGTAGGTTCGTGATGGTGGTATTAAATTTTAAGAGTAAATGTTTCGCAATAACAATTTGTCACAAATCTCTCTAATCCATAAGTTTTTTTTTCTTAAGAGTTTGCCTCTAATGCCAACCCTCTTGGTTCCGGATTATATATGTATGATTACTTTGGTTTCAAAGTAACTTACCTCCTTGTATTTACTTTATGACATTTCTCATAATTTTGGTTTAATATTATTAATATGTATGATTAATTTGGTTTCAAAGTAACTTACCTCCTTTTATTTATCTTTATGACATTTCTCATAATTCTCGTTTAATATTATAAAGGAATGTATGGAAAAATATCTTCTTCCCTTGCTCCTATTATCTACTATATGTCATATGGATAGTATGGTGTGTTAGTATTTTTTTCATTTCGGAGAATATATATGTATGGAGTGACATATGGTTAGCAACATATATCTAATCATTTGACCTAGAGGGACATTTGTGCTCATGCTTATATGTAACTCTCATCATTATGTGAATGGTTAAGTATTGAGAATGCTTATGTTGGTTTAATAATTATCTTGGCTATATATATATATATCTCAACCTCTGAAAAATATGGTCTATGTTTTACTTACTACACATAAGCATAACCTATAAAGGTTGCATTCCCAGTGTACATATTTACTCAACCCGTCATGGTTATGTGTTTATGAGTTTTGTTTCAACCTGTCATTTAACACATGTAGCTTCTCTTGTAGTATCTTTACAATAAAAATTCTTGTAAATTTATATATTTATGAAATAAATATATTATTATTTTCGTATATGACTAAAATTTTGTTTAAGATTTAGTTAAAGTGGATCTAGTTGTAACTACCAAAAGAAATTATCTATTCATTTCCCTAAAATTATTGCTATTTACAGTGGGATGGTTTAAATACTTGATTATTTTTGGAAAATATCAAGAATTAGCTACAATCTACTTTTAATGATGGTAAAACTACATGTTAGGAAGGAACTACAAAAGGAGAATGAAAGTGGAGTTTCAAAGAAGAAAAAAAATTTATATGGAGGAGAAAACTTGCAAGTGAATTTGTAGAGACTTTGTGAGAAAAGAATTGGATATGGAGGCAGAATACTATGAAAATAAAGAAAATATTCTTCAAACAAAATATAAGTGTTTCTGCATTGAATTCTTAAAATATTTCATGCCTAAATTAATCATGTGAAATTGCATGATTTATTTGACTAGAAGTAAAGTCAAACTGGTCGTTGTATTAAGAAATTCTCCTACATTTTTTTATAAATAAAGATGGGTTAGAAATTGGATGATTTATTTGACTGGAAGATAAATCAAACTGTTTTCTGTATTAATAAATTCTCCTATATTTTTTTATAAATAAAGATAGGTTCGAAATTAAGTGAGTTATTTGACTAGAAGTTAACTCAAGTTCGTTTTTGTATTAAGAAATTCTCCTATATTTTTTTATCCATAAATATGGGTTAGAAAAAACAAAACCTTGCATATAGAAATATAGAGAACTATGTATTATTTTACTAAAAAATATTAAATAAGAATCATGTGCAAAAAAAGACAAAGAATGTGTGATTTTTCATTTAATAGATTTATTGAAAAAAGAATACATGCTAAACTCACAAATGTAATAATTATTTTTCCAAGTTTGATTGTGAAACAAACACTCATCAATTATTTTTCCAAGTTTTATTGAGAAAGAAGCACTTATCTGCATGAAAAGATTAGTTTCTCAGAAAAGAAAATGCACTTGCTTGTACCGAAGGAACAATTTTGGCATGAAATTTATTGGAAAGAAAACACACAAAAATATTAAATAAATCATGATATTTTTCATCAAGAGAATGTATGTTAACTTTCTTATGAAAAGAGAGAAAATAAGTTATTTCATTAAAGAAAATCTTGCCAAGAAATTATGAGAGAAAATTAGATTATTAATTTCCTTGGAGATATTAGCATGAATCCTATAGACTCTTAATAGGAATATGTGCACAGTAATAATACCCATCATATAGGAATTCTTGAAAAGAAATTCTATGTTAATTCTTGAAAATAAAATATTAAATTGAAATGTCTATTTGCCATAAATTATCACATTCTTTGAAAAGATAAAATTTATTTGGATTAAATTTATTGGAAGGGTTTTCATGAATATGGATGCATATATTACCCATATTGTTTAATTAAAGGCTGGAAGGATTTGAGTGCAAAAATACTTGCATAGGTTTTTTGTGCATGAATTTATGAAAAAAAATTTGTTATCTTTAAAGATGCATATGAAACTTGTTCATACAAGAACAAGAATGCATGCTTGTTTCATTAAAATATTACGCGTATTCAAGTAAGGGTCATTGTGTGAAAAAAAAAAAAACCCATGTTGCATGCACAAAAGGGCAGTCATTGTGATATATATAATAATTTTTTTTTTCTTTTTGTTTGTAGATAAATAAATTTATCATGTTAATTTTCCTGAAAAGAATAATCTCTTCAAAAGATTGGGATGAATTGTGTTAATTTTTTATTTAGGTGAAAAAAAGGTTAAGTTATATTTGTTGTTGTTTCCTGGGTTTTATACATAAAATATGGTTATCTATGGTAATTTCTTGAAGAGGTAAGCATCTGAAACATACATGTAGAAAGATAGAAAAACCAGGATATTTTAACTTCCTTTTGAAAAATATGTATTTGTTACATGAAAATAATAGTTAACTATGCTATAATTATAGAGAAGAGAATATGTGTTGAGTACATTAAAGAATATATATTATGATAAGTTATTTGATGCGCAAAAAATATTCATTGTGTTATAGAGATATGAGAATATCCATTGCCTTATAGAGATATGTTCTTTGCATGGATAGAAGAAATATTGAGCTATATTTCCTTAGAAAAAAATACATGTGATTAATTTTATGTTATCATAACTATTATGTTATTTTGTTTTTGAATAATATCATGTATATGCATGAAATATTTGTATTAGATTTTGTGGGAAAGAATATACATTTGTATGTGGGAAATGATATCATGTTGTGTTAGCCTACATTGGAAAAGATTATTTTGGAAAGAAGCTGAAATACATGCACAAAAAACATAGTAATGTGTTGGTTTCCTTGGAATATATATATATATATATATGGATATCTTGCTATAATATTTGGAAAAGAAGACATGTATTTGTGTGCTTTATTGCATTGTTTTTATGGAAAATAAAACATGTTTTTGCATTCCCTATTATGTTATATTTACTCAAAAAGGAAACAAGTTTTTGCATGCTCTATTGTGTTAAGATTTATTTTCGGAATATTATTTTGGAAGGTATATGCATTTGCATGCATAGAAACAACATGTGTCTTGTTAGCTTTCTTTACAAAATATTTTCATGGACCAAAAGTAATAACTTAAGGGTTAGTTATGTTTATAAATTTCATGCAATTCGAACGCACAAAAATCATAACTCATGAATTAGTTTCATTTAAAGGAATGTATGGACAATTGTAGAAATTTGTCTTGCAAGAATGTGTGACGAAAATATTAGTTAATGTGATATTTATTTTATAGACATGCTTTGAAGGTTACATGATTATAACTTGTGCATATGCAGTGTTTTTTTTTTCCTAGGAAAAAATTCGTAATTTTTCATTTATAAAGAAAAATTACATGTTACATTTTACATATAAAATTGATCATAGATCATTCTGAAACCTCACCAAGGAATAAAAATATGCCGTAAATCTATCCATATATGCTACAAGTTAAAACTAATCCTACTATGTACATAGAAATTAGAATAAATACAAAGTAAAGCCGGTAGATAGAACTGATAGAGATGAAAAGTCATCAGCAAATATAGTCTCAAAAATATTATTGTCTGTCAAAATGCAGTCAAGGAGTGACTGCTCTCCTATCCTATATATCCTCAATGAAAGGTCTGTGGTAGTAACTATAAATCAGCTCCCCATCATGTTCAGTAATCTACAAACAACCCCATGCTAGCTCCGCACCTTCTTTGGAAAGTTGTTCTGCCATTTGGTTCCTTGGCCTGTATATATGAGAGATAGATATAGTGTCAAAAGTAGTTTTCAGATGATGGACCTCCCTCAATGATGTGACTGTGTGTGAATGACACTGAGATTGTGAATTAAACCAATTAATGACAATTTGAGAATCTCAAAAAAGATGCATTCTATTGCATCCTTGTTCCTGAGAAAATATCAAGAGAAGACATAGGATAAGAAGTTCAATAACATTGTTTGTACCTGGCCCCAATCCCATCTTAAGGTGGAAATAATGAGAAACAAATAAATAAATTACCGCACCTCCCCGACACCCATGATTGTTTGGTGCCCCATCAAAATATGCCCATGGATAAGTGTTGTGAATGATTTCGGGGATAATGTCCCTATTACGAGGGGGTATGCTCATTATCCAGGATGAGGTGGTAGGTGGAGATGATTTTTGAACAAATGTGATCCCATATCACCTAAATGCCATCAAATATATATCGATTCCTCCTGGTCCAAATGCTCCATGCCATCAGTAGAGGGAGATTGCTAAGTTTGTTTTCGGTGGAAACATTCCACCAATATGATTAGACCTTCGGTAAATTTAACCCATGCCAATTGAGTGTACAACCCATCGCTTGTGTAACCATGTGCCAGAGTCCGCCGATCACTGGGAATTCGAGGAATAGATGCAGAGCATACTCTTCATGAGCGAAACAGAAAAAACATCTAGACGGGCCATGTGTAGCTCGTCTTCGAAGGTTATCCATGGTTGGAATGCAATTGTGAAGGATGCACCACATGTGTAATCTAGTTTTGTGGGGATCCCATAATTTCCAGATAGAATGCCACCACCATGTTTTATTTTATGACTCCTTGGGAGCACAAAGAGTAATATAACCAATTTTAGGGGAATATCGACCACTGGGTGAGAGTGACCATAAAATTTCATCCTCTTCATCCGTAAGATGAACGTGAGATGCTTGTAGTGCCCTGATATACCCAGACCAATTAGGTTGGCCCTCAATAGGTATACCGAGGTCTCGACCAAATATCCATCCCTGAGCATGCCAATATGTCCTTAATGGGTCAGCCACTTGTGATAGAAAATTTTATCCCATCCTATGCAAGATGATTAATTATAAAAAGTGGTAACTTAAAATTTCTTCCACTACCCAATGAGGAGTCTTCACCCACTCTGACCATATTTCCTGCGCCAATTTTCCACATCATACCTTGTTGGATAAGGTGTGAAGATTTTTTAATGTACTTCCAGATGATGGAAGAGCCTGATCGATGATGAAGGGTGCCACGGATCCAATCCATAGTATTCTGTGGGTGATGTATTTGGCGATGGTGACCTCCTTCCACAGACTTTTTCCAATGATAAGGTGCCAACCCAATTTTTTGGTCAATGCTAATGTGAAAGTAGAGAGATTTTTGACACCCCAACCACCCCAATATTTTTTTATACTGATATGATCCCAAGCAACCTAAGAAAAGGTGCGCTCACTACCCGAGTTCCTCGAGAGGAACTGTCTACAAATTTTTTGTATGTGATTTGTCACACCCTTGGGGAGCCATGCCAAATACATCCAATACACAGGGACAGATTCCAGGATTGATTTAATAAGGATCAGTCTACCTACTTGAGATAGCCATCAATGATGCCAGATATTGATTCTGTGATCAACTTTTGCAATCAGCCAATTCCAGTCTTTAATGAGATATTCATTTGGCTTTAGGTGGAAACCAAGGTATTTTAAGCCATTTCCATTTTTGTTGCGCTCATATGGAAAGTGAAGAATAGCATGCCCCTGTTCTCGTGCTGAGCATCTAGTCAGAATAATTATAGATTTGCAGTGGTTGGGAACCATACCCATAGCTCTGTAGAATATCTGAAGAATTATATCAAATTGAGAAACATCCTAGAAAGAGCCATCCAAAAAAATAATTACATCATCCAAAAATATTAAGTGTGGTAGTGACAAGAATTCATTTAATCTAAGACCATGTAAATCACTAGCTTCCTTTTCCCTTTTAATGAGGGTCAATAGGCCCTCCATGACAAGTACAAATAGGAGTGGTGAGAGTGGGAAACCATGCCGCAGACCATGACCAACATCAAAGAAGTCAGAAGAAACACCATTAATAAGGATGTTGTAAGTAGCATTTCTGATACAACCCATAATCCAATTGATCATTGTATGGGGGAACATTATTTGAATGAGAATGAGATGGATGTAGTTCCAATTGACATGGTCAAAAGCTTTGGCAAGGTCAATTTTAAGAATGGTGCTTTTGAGGTTTTTAGTCTTAATGGAGTGCGGAATCTCTTGAGTAGTACCGATGGCTTCGTGGATCCATCTATGATGGAGGAAGGAAAATTGCTCCATGGCAATATGAGATGAGAGAATAGGCTTTATACGATTTTAGATGATTTTGGAGATAATTTTGTAGATGCAATTGCAGAGGGATATAGGCCTATAGTCATGGAAGGTATTGGGCTGATCAGTTTTTGGTATGAGGGCTATGAAGGTAGTATTAAACCTATCAACTATCCTACCAAATAATCTGCTATCTTTGATAACCTGCAGAAGGTCCCGACCAATAAGTTAAAAAAAGTGAAGATAGAATACTATTGGCCAACCATCCAGTTCAGGACTCTTGTCCTTCTTGAACCATTTCAGTACACCTTCAATCTCACCCAAAGTGACTGATGCGTTGATCTCCTTCGATTTTTCATCGTCAACAAATCTATGGAAGGATCGAGAAATATTCATGATATTTGACAGGTTGATGTTGTGTGGAACTCTATATTGATTTGTGAAATGATGTATACCCGTATCAGTAAGCTGGGAATCAGTTTTGGCAACATATCCTGTATGATCATATAGTTCCAAAATAGTGTTGATTATGCACCTACCTTTAACATACAGCTGAAAAAGCTTTGTATTTTCATCACCAGCTTTCACCTAGATGGCCTTGATTTTTAACCTCTAGTCATCTTCATTTTGGTGGAGCAATTTAGCCTTGGTGGTTTCAAGTGCTATCAACTACTCTTTGGAGGACATCGAACGAAATCCCACATAATCTAAATCAGTGAGCTAAGATATCTCCATGTCAATCCACAACAACTCCTCCTCCTCGAGCATATTTTTTCGTCGATTCCAACTAATAGTAAGAGCTTTAATATGATTAAGGTTTTCATTGAAGACTCTGGCCGGATCCCTATAAAGGAAGATATAGCAATGTTGCCAAGCCTGGTTCACAAGTACATGAAATTTAGGGTCTTGTAACCATATGGCGTTGAACTTGAAAGGTGGTTTTGGTTTCTGATCCCCTATCAGAAATTTGAAATAAATAGGTGAGTGATCAGAGCCCCCCCCCCCCGAGCCCACCCACTATTTGGCTCTGACCATGGGCCTTGTTCCATGTCTATGCGAAACTTCAATAGTGAGGGCATCAAATTGGAATATCTTAAAAAATATCGATGACCGATAGATAAATATTGGGTATTCATTTGAGGGGATAAGCCAGATGACTCCGCAGAGGTGTGGGGGATGGTAGGAGGGATAGATGGGGGGGGGTCGATGCAACAATACAACTAATGGAATACAGTGATGCAATAGATGGATGAACAGTATTAGACGAAGTAGGTAAAAAATTATTGCAAGTAGGAGATGACAACAGAGTGGTACCCGGAACCGAAGTCGGATCCTTCTAAGATGAACGAAGAGGTGTGAAGTGTGATCGAGCTTGAGTCGTCTGCCAGGTTGGTAGAACCGCCTCGGTCTGAGTAGTGTGTTCCTGCTGATTCCTATTAGGTGACGAGATAATGGAAACCGGTTCAGTTTGAGTGGCCATATGAGCCACCGATTTGAACAGAGGGAATGTCGCCCCCAAGAGTGGGAAACATGTTGTAGTTGTCAAAGAACATGTTGTAGTTGTCATGGAGTTCGTCCCGAGTATCCAAGAATACCAATATGTGACCGACAGAGTATATTCCTATCTCTAAAAAGGATCTGTCATGATCAAGGTGGAGCCTGAAATCTTCCCCGATGCTTCAGAGAGCAGAATCATTCCAAAACTGTATCAGGGGCCCTAGCAGCCGCATCCATATCAGCCCCGCCCCGGAGTTTTCCTTGTAGGGGTCAAATAGAGGGAACCATATTTTTAAAAGTACCAAATGCATCTCTATGTCCCAGTATTTTGTAAGGACCCAATCAACCAAAGCCGAAAGTGTAAATGAAAGAGCGAACCAACCCCTATTGATAAGCATAACTCCTGGTAGTTTCTCAATGAGTCCGCCCCAAATCTCCTCGGTCCAAATCTTTAATCTCATGGTAGTGTAGTTATTACCTCAGAACTTCCCCAAAAGAACAATAGCGGCTTTTATTTCTAAGTCTACCATACCTCTATCACGCCCAATATTCACACTTTGACTCTGCCGATTTTTGGCCAGCGTAGGTTTTTTACCCCTACCACTGTGAAGTGAGTGTTCCTTAGATTTCTCCCTAGGTATCTCCAGACCATAAAAATAAGATGAGGGTTGAGCCTCAATCGTCTGAGCATCGAAAGGTATGTTAGCGAAACAACCCGAAGCGGCTATCGACACGGACGCAACAAGAGAGGATGTATTATGTTGTACTGACCCAACTCCACCAATGCAAAGAATAGAAAAGACAAGAGCATCCGCACAGAGCGTTGTAGACCCAACTGTTCCTAGGACCATCTCAGAGATGGGAATAGCTGAAATATCCAGTGTTTCCAGAACTTGATTCTCCTGAAGACACAGAACCGAGGGTGAAGGGAGAGAAAAGGCCGGAGAGTCCAAACAACTCTCAAATGGTTCAGAGCTACTTTCCCGAGTGACCAACATATGTTGTTCCGGCTGGTTAGTATTCGAAACGACCACCATATCCTCCATGTCCACCATATCCGCCACATCAATGTTTTCCCTCTGACCCCAGATCTCCATGCCCTTCAGTGGGCCAGCAGAGTAGTTGAGGTCTTCTTCATATATACCCATGGGAATGTAGGCCAAGGTGTTAACCACCGCAGTCAAATCCTGTAGGAACGTTGGCAAAAAAATGCAAGAAAAACCCCCAACCAAACAACTGTAGTGGTATCCGACCATGCAAGAAGGTAAGTATCTAGATGCCCCAATGTGCTCTCCATGTGCCAAGAATAGGATAGGGCCGCATTAGATATTCTTGGGATTAAAACAGTGGGTCATTGTCACTGATAGGGAGGGGCTGAAAATAGTAGATAGACCCTTCAAACCTATAACCTCCACAATAAAAAACATAGACCACAAGGTATTATGGTCTGAAACCCCTATCAGATCCCCGCACTACTCAACAAAATGGACCCGCGAAACCTGTGACCACCAACTCGATACAGATGTCGTATTGATAAACGGTCTGAAAGAAAAACTGAGATAATAGCCACAAGTGAGCCTCACAGCTGAGACAATGGACCAATACAGAGAGCCATAAATAGTTAAATGAGTGCTTAGAAAAATACTACGCTACAGACGGATTAGTAAAAAATGATGTGCACAGTAGTCCATGTACTGAAAAATCCATAACCCGCACTAGACTTAAGTTACCCATGGCCGCCATGGCTAGGGTTTCATTCAACTTCCTCTTATCAATTCATTACATGTTCACAAAGAATTTGGCTTTTTCATTTCTAGGGGAACCCCAACTTCATATGCAGTGTTGTTAAAGGAAGAATGTCATGATGTTTTTCTTTCAATTCATGACTGTACATGAATATATTGTGAAGCATTACTATTATAGGTTTATGGATTGGATGATTAATACTTTATGTAATAATTCTATCAATGTATGATGATGAAAATAAGGGTAGAAGAGGATGGTGACTTGTGCAAATGATATAATTTTGTTTAGCATGTGGCAGGCAAAGAATTAATGTTCCATTTAGATGAGTGCGAGTTGCAAGATATTCATCTGAAGGAACAACTAGGCCACAAAATATAAATATTTAATATTTGTGGGTAAAATATATCATTATTATTGTAATAGCCTTAAGCGTTCATAAAAGAACAAGAATTCATGCTTGTTTCTTGAAGAGATTATGTGCATTGAAGTAAGGATCATTGCATTAGAAAAAGAAAACACATGTTTCATGCACTAAAGGAACCTCATTGTGATATAGAAAATATTTTTTTTGTGTAGATAAAAAAGTTATCATTTAAATTTTCTTGAAAATAATAATCTCTTAAAAATATTGCATGGATAGATGAATTATGATAATTTCTTGATTTAGGTGTAAGAAAGGCTAAGTTAACCTTGTTACTGTTTCCTAGGTTTTATGCATAAAAGATTGTTATCTATGATAATTTTTTGAATAGAGAAGCATGAGAAACTTGCATGTAGAAATATATAAAAATGAGGTTATGTTAACTTCCTTTTGAAAAAGAAGTATGTATTTGTTACATGAAAGTTGTAGTTAATGATGGTATAATTATAGAGAAGAGAATATGTGTTGCATACATTAAAGAAGAGATATTATGATAAGATCTTGCGTGAACAAATAATATCCATTGTGTTATAGAGATATCTTCTTTCCATGGATAAAAGAACTATTGAGCTATATTTATTTAGAAAAAAATATATGTGATTTATTTTATGCTATCATACCTATTATGTTAGTTTCTTTTGGAATAATATCATGTATATGCATGAAATATTTGTATTATCTTTTGTTGGAAAGAATATAAATTTTTATGTGGGAAGTGATAGCATGTTGTGTTAGCCTAAATTGAAAAATATACATTCAGAAAGAAGATGAATTACATGCAAAAAACTGATAGTAATGTGTTGGTTTTGTAACACCCTCATCCGACATCTACCCAAGCAACCAGCCAATTTAGGTAAACATGCGACAAGAGGCCACTATAATGAGATTCAATCTCCTAGGTGACCTTAAGGAAGTGGAACTGATGGAAACACATCACAAAGACCTTGTACAAAATAAAAAACACCCCCATGAAGCAACCCAATGTTTCAGGCCTCTTAACCCTGGGTCACACTAATAATTTGACCCTTTTAAGCCATAGTCGCTAGCACAATGCAACAAGGTAGCGGCTGGGAGGCTATATTTATAGGAAAAACATAACAAGCATGCGGCCAGGGCCTCAATTATTCAGTTTTGTGCCTCCAAATATGTGATTTGAGCCACCTTTTTAGGCCTAAGCCCATGTCACTACCCAAAACTTCATGAAAACTTAGGGAATGATAAATAACATTGGAAAAATGATACAAAAGAAATCACATCAACAAGAACTCATTTGGGCCCCTCCTAGACATGACATGAATTTTATCCAACATGTCACAAACATTGAATCTATAGGTATAAACAACATACTTAAACATAGGGGTCTCATACTTATTTGAGAATCACTGAGAATAATTTCTCCCTTACGTCATTAGTTGCAATATAATCTATTTTACCATAGATACAATGTGCATTCATTTACAAGTAAAAACATGGAAAGATCCATACATCATCACTCATAAAATACATGTTTATAACCAGTGCAATAACCACATAAATAAAATGGATACAACAACCATAAAATCCATACATAAACTGATACATTTTCACAAAAAATACCAAAGGATTGAGCTCTTCATTACTGAATGTAAAAACCAATTAGATATGGGACTTCTAGATTCCACTCGACCATTGATTGGTTGAGCTAAATCTCTCTTCAGACAATCACCCCCATGCCATATTCCAAGCGTGAATGTGGGAGTAAAAAAAAAAAGAAACAACCAGGGCATCACGAGGCTAAACCACCTCATCCTCAACAATAGAAATTAGGATTTATTGTGATCCATCCCTGATTACTAGGACAACACAATAAAGATGTGATAACCATCTTTACCGTGATTTACACTAGATCAATAGGCCAACACAAGAACGGATATCACCAAATTCTCTCTGCTTAAACCGTGAGGAAGTTTCATGTCTCCAAGTCTCTCAATATTTACCACAACCCACATTCTGAAACAAGGGTCACTGGGCCCTAAACCGAGAAACCACCCTCTATGCTTTACCATATATCCTATCATTAACTCGCACATATTACTAGGCCTAATTAAGGGCAACCACCTGTCAAGTTTTAGCACAATCAAATTCCGGATCACTAGGCCTTAAACTAAGGAAAAACCTCTTATGCTTTACCGAAATCCAAACCCAGATAACTAGGCCCTAATATGAGGTGACACATACAATTATTTTGTGTCATAATAATAATAATAATAATCAAAGATCCACCTCACTCAACTTCAAATCCATCCAATAAGCCAAATAACCAAGACATGAGAAATCCACAACACCATGGCTATCCAAAAATGGAAAGGCTAGGCTGAATACATGGACACACCTAGCAAAAACCCATTCCAAGACAACAAAGAACCACATGCAATACCATGAATTCCAAATCTATCAAGGAAATCATACATGCAAATAAATACCTGCAAAGGATTCTGTTGTGGCTGCTTGATTCCTACTTCTCCTTGCCTGCTTCCTCATTTTTCCAAATTTCTTTTCTTTCCTGCTCCAATGCCAAAATGCCCCAAAAATCAAAGTATCCAAGAGAGAGAGAAAGATAAAGAACAATGAGCGAGATCCAAAAGTGAAATAACAAAATATTGAACTAGTAAAATCTTTCCAACTGATCCTCACAAGACTTTTTATCAATGAGGGCTCTATTTTCTTCATTTTCCATTATTTTCCTTCATTTTCCTCCTCACATGAAAATTGTGACATTTTACCTTCCTTTTCTCCTATTTTCCTTTATCTTCATAAAAAATTGCAAATAATTCCACTTTTCGTTTCAAAATTTCTTTTCCATTGCCTTTGCCAATTTCCTTTAGCTATAATAACCGAAATGAACACCCACTAGGAATTTTTTCCCACCATTCAGCTTGGAATAAGTGTCTCATCAACCATGATTATTAATTTTAGCCTTTATTACGTGGAATTTTTGCTAGGGCTGTTATAGAACTCTCCCCCTTGGGGTACACCATCCTCGGTGTTCAACCACACATATAACTTAGTAAAAACACTGAAAATAAAATGTACTACCCATGGAGATTTATAAATTAGCTTGTTGCAGTAATTTAAATGAATAATATGCTAAAAATCAAAACCACAACCATCATGACAATCATACCATGTACTAGAGCTTTACAACATAACTCATTACCGTATTTACAATAACAAAAACATATATACATATACACATTTTCCCAATTGAAAAATAAAAGAATATGATGTCTATATCAGTAACAAGGAAATCCATAGGCTCACACCTCCACCCTCAAGGTAATACTAGGATTCACCTCCTTCCCAAGAAGTCCAAAATCTAGTGCGAGAGACGAAGCTGCATCCAATGTCCATCACTACACTCATGCACCACTTTTCATGTCAGTGAATAGTTGTCGGCTCATTGTTCCAGGGTCCACTCCCAATGTGCCTCTAATTCCATCTGGGAATGCTAATGAAGAAAAAAATCCATCCTTGAATTTCCCTTCTCTATTACACATTCCCTTAGGAAACTCGATAATCCCCTTCTGTATAGTCACTCACCTTCTAATTTCCCTGACATCCGCTATCCTGGGCGATCCATCCATTGGAAAGGATTCCTCGCATTAGAGGATACAAACACCAAGGCAGATGCCTTCCTCAAAAACATAATACCAATCATAGTATGCTCATGGAAATCAATGGACACTATTAGGTACCAGTTTCCCACAATGGCCCTACTCTTGAAGTGCTTCACCAACATACCATTGCATGTTCCAATTCCTTTTGTTTATGCTGCAAATTCTTTCATTCGGTTTCAAAAACTAAATTGGCATGTTCATGCATTCTTATACCAAGCACATAATTCCCATTAGACGCAAAATAAATTGAAATAACTTCAAATCATACATCATCAGTAGCCCTTCAATAAGGTATACTTTGACTTCTGCTTACTTCCTATCACACAATTCAAACTAGTTATTTGATAAAATCTTCATGTATAAACATATCACATATGGTTAGCTCAAAACATAACCATCATAAGTTAAAATCATGAATCACATGCAATAATAATAAACCATAATCATATTGATATTCATCATTCATCAGTCCTTACTTGTATCTTTTCTCTTTCTGTACACACACCGAATCTGTTGCCACACCTGAAAACCACCCATTTCCTTTTTCTGAACCATGTGCACATACACATAATGTGCATCACACACATACAACCATACGCAACATAAAACACCATGCAATTCATGCACTTACACCTGATGTACAATGCAACAAAATACATAAACCACATACAGTATACAACATGACACAATACATACACCTACATCGAGTGTACAACAAAACAAATACTTACACTTACATCCAATGTACAAAAAAACACATACACCCACCTACACCTAGTGTACTATACAACATAATGCATATATATATATATATATATATATATATATATATATAGTGCACAATACAATGAATACAAATCTCACGATAATAATACTACACCATGCACATGCATAGTATCACACACCCGCAACACAACATGTACCTCATGCACACAATGGCACATGTATATCAAGACCCTATGCACAACATGTAAACAATACCACTTGTAAAGAACACTACCTAAAGAACATGTGCACAACATCATGTCTACATGACACCACCTCCACAACGTGTATACAACACCAAATGTACACCGAACCACCTGTATAATGTGTACATAATACTGCATGTACACAACTCCACATTCACGACATGTATATGCCACCACATGTACACAACAACACATGCACGACATCTACATGGCAACACCGGCACACAACAACATATCTACAACATGTACACAACACCACATGCATGGATCACCACATGTAAAATCATGCACACAACACCCCATGTACATAGCACCATGTGTACAACACACACGACACCATATGTGCATAGCACTGCATATACAACATGTACATAGCACCATACATACACAACACTGCATATCCAAGATGTGCACAACACCGTATGCACACAACACCGCATATCCAACATGCGCATAATACGATAAGTAGACAACACCACATACCCAACATGTACATAACACCATCTATACCCATCACTGCATATGCAATATATATTCAACACCATATATACAACAAACATACAACATCGTATGTGCACAATACAACATATGTGACATGTACGCATCACCATAGGTATGATCATTGAATATACAACGTGCACACCATATACAAAATAGTAGTATTCCACATACATAGACGACACACTGACTTCACAAATTACCCTTTCTTTCAGTGTCTCTCCACTATCCATTCTTACCCTAGCATGTCATATATCACACTACCTTCACTTTGCTGATGTACCCCTCAACATTACCTTTCCATAACATAAAGGCATAGTAAAAGCATATAATATCAATTCAAGTACAAATGATACTGACCTCATAGATTTTTCAGAGTTATGCTTCCTACTTGATTCCTCTTAATACTAAGAACCTCTTCATGCTATTGACCTAGATAATCAATCATTCCTATACAAGAATGACCCTTGAAAACCTTGTCGTATAGTGACATAGATACATACACACACACACACAGATATATATATATATATATATATATATATTCATTAGCATAAATCAATCATAATCCATGACGACCCTTTCAGACATGACATAAATACATACATACATGTATACATATATAAACATCAACATAATCATGATCACAAAACATTTATAGATATCATAAGGTCTAGGTTAAGGGAAATTCCTTTATTCGTGCACAACATGCCCAATGTTGATAACCACAGCTCCCAACATAGCCGAGATATATGATGCCTCAAATTCATTTACTTTACCTTTCTGGTTACCTTTTTGATGTTTGTACTTCCATTGTCCATTTACCACAATGGACCCAACTAGTCAAAACAATTGTTATATTATTACCTTCTGATGTTCTTACTCATGCACCGAGCTTCATATGTGTCTTACATTACATGTTGGGTACCACACAACTCTCCCTGATCTCCATTAACTTCCTCTTTCCCTAACCAATCCCTAAGACTCTCAAGAAATAAAAGGAAAGAACAAGAGAAAAAGAAGAAAACCATGGAAAACCATTAACAATAAAACACTATAAAAAAACTGGTATGGATATGCACTTGAAATAAAGAAGTTGAAAATCAAGTGCAAATGAATCAAAAAAGACAAATAGAGCAAGACTAACAACAAGCAAAATGACTCAATCCCCATGGTTCCCAATACCTCCAAAGGAAAGCTCAGCCTGAGCCTTCTTCAATATTTCATGGCAGTCTCTTTTGCCATGCAATCCCCTGCATCATACCACCATAAACACATGACTATCAGAGTATAATATAAAAATATAATAAACCATTTACCTTACCTTGTTGCGTTAAGGATTTTGACCTGACACGTGTCAACCATACGTAGCAAGATCACAACAACATATCAATCAATTAAAAATAAAATTTTACCAAGACTAACAATAATTTCATAATAAAAAATCAAATCCCATTCATCGGTCATAATACATAATGCTACAACTATGACCTAATTACACTCAAGTACACATCAACTATTTCAACAAAAATTTCGTTAGTACAACAATCTTAATAACAAACAATTTCTTCAAGTAATCCTATAGACACATAGTCATATGTTATTAATAAAACTTTCAATCAAGTTGCAAACATACCATGTTAAATCAATAAAATAGATTAAATAATAGACACCAAATAGATGACATGATCAAACATTTAAGCACCAATTATATGACGTAAGAAAACTCATACCTCAATATATCTTCGGAGAGGATATCTTGTCTGCACAATCAGTCTATATTAGCACGATATAACTTCAGAAAACCTCAAATCAACCTAAATAAGGTCATGATATCCATAATAGTAACTAAATTATGTGTTCGCATCATAAACTCATAAAAAAAATTCATTCATGCATAACAATCACAGATGCACCATCAACCTAGATAATATCAAAAATAATTCTACTCATACATGAATGCTATAACCCTAACAATCTGCATAGGCCAATTTGATTTAGCATGATACATATAACATGAAGATCTTAATGAAATAACACTAATCATTAACTAATATATAACAATAACAAGTTAACGTATCACATGCTCATCAACACTATATAACATAACCATCAAGGTAATACCATGCTTGACTAACCAACACATGTACATATCATCACGCTAATTAACTAACATCTATCATGTATGTAGACATAAAATCAATAGAATGATATACATACACATAACCATAATTGATACGAATATATTGATCAAATAAAATTTATGACATAGGTAACCATAATAATAGAATGACAAAAGTCTAAGTAACCCTAATTCTTACGACATCCATGCGTCACATACCTGTACGCCAAGCATGAAAACATGTATGATGATCTGCTCTTACCCCAAATTCCATTGGTCTAACATTTATTTATTGATCTTCATCTTATGCTCTATCTTAGCGAACATATTAGCAACATAACGTACCAATATCATCATGATGACCTATTTACATAACAAAATCAACCAAACTAATGCAAACTTGACCATATGCACCCAGTTGGCATGTATAACCAATCATGAACGACGAATGCATGCTCAAAATATGACATCACACAAGAAAGAATCCACGGATAACATCGAACCATGACCAATATGTAACCCTAGAATAAGCAAGAAATGCATGTACAATATATAACAATATGTAATCAGATGTGCAATAACAATACAAAAGCATGAAAAACACATAACCAATCATACACTCGTGAAAACATGTTTAAAACAATGCCATCAACCTTCACATGGCGACATCACTACAACCATGATCAACACCATGAAAATGAAACAAGCACACAAAGGCCATAACAATACTAAAAACATTTGGAATCAGCATAAATGCATGATCAACACATTGACCATCTCATCTGAGGGTTGAACCATGCTATGATACCACTCTATGGTATCACATCACCCAAAGAGAATGAAAACCATACACCTCCCATGGAGAGTGCAACCACACTTTCATACCACTCTGTGGTATCAGATATCACAGAAGAGAATAAATACCAAGCAGCTCCCAAGGAAAGCGCAATCATGCTTTGATACCACCAGGATAAACATGCGATGAGAGACCACTATAATGATATTCAACCTCCTAGGTGACCTTAAGGAGGTGGAACTAATGGAAACACATAGAAAATACCTTGTACAACATGAACAACACCCAAAGGAGGCAACCCAAACTTCCAGGCCTCCTATCCCATGGTCACACTAACAACTTGAAACTTTGATTCATAGTTGTAGGCACAACATAACAAGGTAGAGGCTAGGGGGCTATAGTTGTAGGAAAAACACAACAAGCATGTGGCCAGGGATCCAATTACTCAGTTTTGTGCGTGCAACTATGGGATTTGAGCCACCGTTTTAGGCCTAGAGCCCAGGTCATTGCCGAGAACTCCATGAAAACTTAGGCACTGATAAATAACATTGGAACAATGATACGGAAGAAATCATATCAACAAGAACTCATTTAGTCCCCTCCTAGACATGACATACTTTTTTTCAAGCATGACACAAACATTGAATCTACAGGTATAAATAGAACATTTAAACATAGGGGTCTCATACCTATTTGTGAATCGCTAATAAGAATTTATCCCTTACATCATTAGTATCTATACAATATATTTGACCATAGATGTAGTATGCATTCATTTACAAGCAAAAACATGGAGATTTTCGTACATCGTCATCGATGAGATACATCTCTATAAGCAACAGAATAACCACAAAAATACAATGGATACAAGAACTATAAAATCCATATATAAGAGAGTAAATTTTCATACCAAATACGAAAGGAATCAACTTTTCATTATTGAATGTAAAAACACCTCAGAAATGGGACTTCTATGTTCCACTCGACCATAGATTGTTTGAGCCAAGTCTCTCTTCAGCCAATCACCCCTGTGCCATATTCCAAGCATGAATGTGGGACTCAAACCGAAAGAACCAATTAGGGAATCCCAAGGCTAAATCACCTCACCCTCATCAACATAAATAAGGATTTACAATGACCCATCCCAAATCATTATACAAACAAAAAAAACATGTCATAACCAACTTTACCCTGATTTACACCTGATCACTAGCTCAAAAAAATCATGGATATCACTGGATTGTCTCTGCTTAAACCGTGACGAATTTTCATATCTCCTACTCTCTTGGGATTTACTACAGCCCACAGTAAAAAATAGGGTCCACCAATCCCTAAACCAAGACACAACCCTCTAGGATTTACTATATATCCTACCATTCGTTGGCATGGATCCTTAGGCCTAATAAAAAAAAAAAAACCTCTCTAGATTTACCACAATCCAATACTGAATATCTAGGCCCTAAACTGGGGCAACACCTCTCAGACTTTACTGCAATCCAAACCCAAATCGCTAGGCCCTAAAGAAAGGAAACACATAAACTATTTTTTTTTCATAATAATAATAATATTCGAAGATCCACCTCGCTCAGCTTCGAATCCATCCAATAATCCAACTAAACTAATACATGAGAACTACAGAACACCATGGTTATCTGCAAATGAAATGACTACATTTAATACACTAACACGCCTATTAAAAACCCATGCGAATACAACAAGGAACCACATGCAATACCATGCATGCCAAATCTATCAAGGAGATCCTACATGCAAATCAGTACCTGCAAAGAATCCTGTTGTAGTTGCTTTATTCCTTCTTCTCCTTTTGTGAATCCTCCTTTTATCTTCCTTCTTTCCTTTCTTTCTCCAATGCCAAAATTATTGAAAACTCTAAGTGTCCAAGAGAGAGAGTGTGTGTGTGTGTGTGTGAGAGAGAGAGAGAGAGAGTAATGAGAGAGCTCCAAAACTGAACTAGAAAAAGATTGAACAAGAAAAATCTTTCCAACTGATCCTCAGAAGCCTTTTTATCAGTGAGGCCTCTATTTTCTTAATTTTCCATTATTTTCCTTCATTTTCCTTCATTTTCCTCCTCACATTCAACTTGTGACCTTTTTCCTTCCTTATCTCCTATTTTCGTTTATTTTCATAAATTAATGCAAAATAATGCCACTTTGCATTTCAAAATGCCTTTTGAATTTCCTTTTCAAATTTCATTTATCCATAATAATTGAAATGAACACCCACTAGGATGTTTTTCCCACCATTCAGCTTGGCATAAGTGTCCCATAAACATTGGTTATTATTTTTTAAATTTTATTAGATGCAATTTTTACCAGGGTTGTTACAGGTTTCCTTGGAATATATATACTGATAATGTTGGTATAATCTTTGGAAAATAAGACATTTATTTGTATTCTTCATTGCATTAATTTTGTGGAAAAAAAAACATGTTTTATCATGCCCTATTATGCTATATTTCCTCGAAAAGGAAACATGGGTTTGCACGTTGTATTTTGTTAAGCATTATTTTGGTAAGATTCTTTTGAAAAATATATGCATTTGCATGCATACGAACAACATTCATTGTGTTAGATTTCTTTACATATTTTCATTCACCAAAAGTAATAGCTGAAGGGTTAGTTATGTTCATAAAGTTTAAGTAATTCGAATGCACGAAGATCATAACTGATGTATTAGTTTCCTTTAAAGGAATATTTGGACAATTGTAGTGATTTGTCTTGCTAGAATGTGTGCTTATGCAAGGGAAATATTAAATAATTTGGTATGTATTTTATAAACGTCCTTTGAAGGTTACATCTTATAACTAGTGCATATGAAGTGTTGTTAAAGGAAACATTCCGTGATTTTTTTCTTGCATTTCATTAATGCACATGAATAGATGGTCAAGCATCAGTCGTATTGATATATTGATTGGTGTTTTAATACTTTATGTAATCATGGTATCAACGTATGATGATGAAAGAAATGGAAGGAAATGATGATGAATTTTGCAAAGTTTTATCACTCATAAAAAGTGAAACACTATTTGACATGGTCATAGAGGTCATTTGTCAAAGGTATAGTCATAGAGTTAATTTTTCACAAGTTGGTATAGGAAAATTTTAATTTTTTCATCTTTAACCTATCATAAGGTTCAAACCCACCTCCATTGAAGTCATATCATGTCCCATCAGTCATCATTTGCTGACATGTTTCATTTCCCAAGCTTTTGAATTTGAAAAGGTCACTTTAGCTAGTTTTTTCCTCTTTTCGTAGTGTTTTACACTGTAAACAGATAGTTTTTGCTACGAAATTGCCTAATAGTTTCGTAGAAAAACTGTCAGAAAATGAGCTAGCCATGCTACACAAAAAGGTTTTTCTATCTGTCTTGTCAAATCTAGTGCAAGGTGTCAGTCCATAATTAGAAGAGTTAGGGTGGATGTCATTCGAGTCAGTTAGGGTTAAATCAAGGTACAAAGGTCATTTTTGAGGTTATCATTACTGTTTTTAGCATGTATGAGTCATGATTAAGGCATGATTTGTCATGAAAGCTTTAAAAAATTACCCAATTGAGTATTTTCCATTTTCCACTTCATCTTTGCATGCTATTGAGTTCTGGAGAGCTATTTCACCAAGCCAAGTTGGTTGCTTCCATTTTCAAAAGTTTCAGGTGTCAGTAATCAAGCGAGGCAAAGAAGGTATAAAATCAACATGGCTAAAAAGAAGAAAAAAAACAAAGGTGGGCATTTCCTTAGATATGAGCCAATGGACATGAATTTGTTGAATTAATATCCAATTGCGTTGGAGGTCTTTAAAATAATACTGTATTTGAAATTTTTCCAAAGTCTGCAAGGATGTCATTTGGAGGTTTCAATGGAGTTTGCTAAGAGTTTTGTTGGATCAGCTTCAAATCTGGGAATGCTAAATCTCATAGTAACACCAGAAAACATTGCAATATCAACATGAATCCCTAAAGGAGGAGAGAAATCATTCAAAGGCATCAAGTTCACCATGTAGGACTATAAAGAATTAAACAAGACAGATCAAAGTGAAATTGATCTCAGAAATGATATCCCAAGAAGCTATATGAAGGAAAACTACTCAAAGATGTTGTTGATTATTCAGAAGTACTTCACTTGTGAAGGGAGGTATCACATGGTTTATTCCTACCATCTTAGGTTTCTGCTGCATTTTGTGTGTAAGAGGCCTATTGATTTTACTTTTTACCTATACAAAATCTTAGCTAAAATGTGAGAGAAAGTTCATGTTAAATCAAAAGGAAATGAAACCTCTCTTTCTCATCACGGTTTGATCAATTTTACAGTGTTAAAGGAGTTAAAAAGATTAGGTAGATATTGGTCATATTTTCTGTTCATAAGTGGTTTTGAATTAGATGCTATCACTCCTAAAAGAACCCCCAAACCTAGAGATAGTCCATCATATTCAGTGGAAGAGTAGTTAGAACCAGTGAGCATGGAAATAGAGCCTTTTCAGAAGGCTGACACACCCAAAGTTACACTTGCAAAGAAAAAGGCAAGATTTAGTAAACATGGTAGAAAAAGGTAACACGGAGCCAAAAAAATGTTAAAGGTAATTTAGAGGAAATATTTCATGCCTTTGATATTGAATAAACTCCCATATTCCAAGCTAAATATATAGATGAGGGATGAAGGAAGCTTAAGAAAGGGAAAATAGCTAAGAAGCTAGAATTTGCAAGCGATGGTGCTAGATTTTTTTTTCAAGCTAGAAAACCAATGACAAGACATGCCAGAAAAGTCTTGGAAAGCAGAAAAGAAGCTCAAAATTTTAGTGAAACTACTCAACCACCAGCAAGGACCATAGACCTCTCATCGCTTGCAAAAGAAGAATTTGTCATCAAACAAAAGAAGGGAAAAGATAAAATCACTAGGAAGCTAAGGGTTGAAGTCCTTAAGGAGAAGTTGAAAGATGAAAGTTAAGAGATATCAGTCTTGAGGAAAGAAGCAAAGAAACATAGAGCTAAAAGAGTGAAGTTTGAATATATGAGGAATATTTGGGAGGATCAAGTCACAAGTGTCTCAAAGACCTTGGAAAACACAGAAAAATTGATAAAGTGGACCCAGCCACTAAGAAAATAGGTAAAGCACATCAAAAAGGTAAACCTTCACTTACAATCTAAGAAAGAGACACTGAAGGACCAAGTCAAAGAACTTCAAGAACAACTGGAACTGATTCATGAAGATCTCGAAAAGAAAGGCTTAAAGATGACTGTGGTTGAGCAGCCCATAGCTCAACTGATCATAAATGAGGAGGAAACACTGCAACAACCGTAAGTTGAGATTGAATGTGTTTTAGAGATTTCGTTACATGTAGAAGATAATTTTTTTGCAGCTAGAGGTCACTTTTTGGAGATATTTTTGAAATTTGGAATTTCTGCACTTTTACACAGTTTCATAGTGTTTCCTAGGCTTAAAGCTAGGAAAAAACTATGAAAAAACCTGTAGCAGCCTTTTTTCCTTTAAAGTCACTTTTTGTAGTTTTCAAGGAGGGAGAATGATGGTGGTGATGTGTCATGACCTGGTTGACACCATGGAATAACAAAGGAGTAGTTTTTTTGGGTCCAGAAGCTATTTTTTCAACACTACCAAAGCTCGCTACGAAACTGTCATGTTTTCATAGCGAGCTATTTTTGAAGGTTTTGGAGCATCTTAATGGCAGTTTTGGACAACTGGACTCCTCCAACATGTCAAGGGACCTTAACATCAAATGTAAATTACTGAGAGGAAGTGTTGTGGAGACAGTTCATCAGCCAAAGCTCTCGTTGAAGATAAGGGTTATGCACTCCTAAAAATAGGGTTTTGTTCCACATGTCTAGGAGTGTCTTAAATAGGTAAAGTGGAAATGAACCTATCATGTATCTTTCGAGCATGTGATGCTTATTTTGTAACTGAAATGTAACTGTTTCACAAATATAAGGTAGAATATTTAATAAATAGGAGTTAGACTCCTATTAAGAGATGCCTTCTTTAAAGTATAACTGCCAGTTTCTTGTTAGAAGTCATGTTTTTCAGTTATGTGATGTGTCATAGGATAATTCGATGAATCTATCCACCAATAAGTTCATACTTGTTGTAAGCACGTCTATTTAAAAACAAAGTATCGAAGTAGTGAGGGGTTGGAGATTTTATGCACCAAATTGCTGCTTTATGTATTTTGACTTATATCAGTAATACCGAGTGACTTTATTCTTAACAGACCTGAGATTCTCATGGGATTTTTAATGTCTTATTGATCTACATCTTATGTGTTACCACTTGTAGTAGGTTTCATTTATATTACTCAGAATTCATAACCTTATGCTCTGACTTCCTTTAGTAATGAAATACCTGTGTTTTCCTATGTTTTATGAGTGAATTTCCTTCGTTAAAGAACTCTATCTACCTCAACTTCCATATGAAGAAACTTTTCCACTGAAACTAGTGATTTTTGACTCCATAACCCCAATGGTAGAAAAATTGCATTCTTTCAACATGAAATCATAAAAACAGGACACAATTTTTGTAAAGTTAGAAATTTAGCAGTATCATTAACCAATATCATAAAATCCATTGGAGAGAACCCTCTCAGACTGAAGAGGCTAAGCTTCAGTCAAAATCTGGTTTGAAGCAACTACACTAAGTTGTTTTATCAATAGCCAATCAAGTACAATTTTGTACTAACAAAAAGGATAGAATTGTGTTTAACATGGTGGTAAGTAAAGAATTAATGTTCCATGCAGATGATTGTGAGCTACAGGATGGTCAACTGAAGGAACAACCAGGCTACAAAGATATAAAGATTTAATATTTATGGGTAAACGATATCATGATGATTGTAGTAGCCTTAAGCATTCATATAAGAACAAGAATGCATGCTTGTTTCTTGAAAATATTATGTGAATTAAAGTAAGGGACATTGTGTTAGAAAACAATAACACATGTTTCATGCACAAAAGGGAAGTCATTATGATATAGAAAATATGTTTTTGTGTGTAGATAAAGAAATTTGTGATGTGAATTTTCTTGAAAAGATTAATATCTTAAAAATATTGCCTGGTTAGATGAATGTTAATTTCTTGATTTATGTGCAAAAAAGGTCAAGTTAACCTTGTTATTGCTTCCTTTTGAAAAAGAAGGTTATATTAACTTCCTTTTGAAAAAGAAGTATGTACCTATTACATACTAATAATATTTAATTATGATATAATTCTAGAGAAGAGAATATATGTTGCATACATTAAAGAAGAGCTAGCATGACAATCTCTTGCATGCACAAAGAATATCCATTGTGTTATAGAGATCTGTTCTTTTCCTGGATAGAAGAACTGTTGAGCTATATTTCTTTACGAAACAATATATGAAATTAGTTTCATGCTATCATAACGATTACATTAGTTTGTTTTGGAATAATATCATGCATATGCATGTAATATTTGTATTAGATTTTGTTGGAAAGAATATACATTTTTATGTGGGAAATGCTAGCACTTTTTTCTAGCCTACAGTGGAAAGGATTCTTTGGGAAAGAAGATAGATTACATGCAAATAAACCATATTAATGTGTTGGTTTCCCTCAAATATATATATTGGTAATGTCGGTATGATCTTTGGAAAAGGAGACTTGTATTTGTATGGTTTATTTCATTAGCTTTATGGAAAATAAACCGTGTTTTTCAATACCCTAATATGTTATATTTCCTCAAAAAGGAAACATGTGTTTGCATGCTCTATTGTCTAAAGCATTATTTTGGGAATATCAATTTAGAAACTATATACAATTGCATGTATAAGAACAACCTTAGTTGTGTTAGCTTTCTTTACGGATTTGCATGCACCAAAAGAAATAGTATAATGGCTAGTTATGTTGATAAAGTTTATGTAATTCGAAATCACGAATATCGTAATTGATGTATTAGTTTCCTTTAAAGGCATGTATGGATAGTTGTAGCGATTTGTCTTCCAGGAATGTGTGCTTATGCGATGTAATATTAGTTAATGTGTTATTTATTTTATAGACATGCTTTGAAGGTTACATGCTTATAACTAGCAGATGTGCAGTGTTGTTAAAGGAAGCATGTCATGATATTTTTCTTGCAATTCATGAATGTACATGAATTGATGGTGAAGAATCACTAGTATAGATTTATGGATTTGTTGATTAATACTTTCTGTAATCATGTTATGAACATATGGTGACGACAAAAATGGCAGGAAAAGATGGTGATTTGTGCAAAGGATAGAATTGTCTTTAACATTGCGGAAGGTAAAAAAATAATGTTCCACGCAGATGAGTGCGAGCTACAAGATGGTTAACTGAAGGAACAAACAGGCCAAAAAAATATAAATATTGAAGATTTATGGGTAAATGATATCATGATTATTGTAATAGCCTTAAGCTAGATATTTTGTATTTAAATGACATTTCATTTTAAGATTTTATGAAAATGGTTAAGGTATGGTCTCCTTTATAAGTCATTGAGCGAGGGATGAACACCCTCATGAGCATTTAATCATAAAATTAAACATTTACTAGTTTTCACCCTTTAGGGTTTCCAGGGTATATCAGTGTATAATGATGTGGTTTTCTACTGTGATACTTTTATGTTGTGGATTCCTTGCATGAGAATATGTTTATAATATGAAGTGCCTGATTAACTAATATAGTTAAAGGAATCATGAAAAAGATTCAAGATTACATCAAAAGGTTTATGCCAATATGTGACAATAGTGGTTATTAACGGTTATGTAACTTACTATTCCTCTACTAAAGTTACTCTATGTAATGATGAACATTCTATGTAATGGTTAATGAGGAATATGGATTACTAATTTAGATAGTTATATGTGGGTAGATTTTGTAAAAAAAATTATAACTCCATGAATTTTCATGCAAGGTTATTGGGTTATGTTACATCTCCCCTACGGAGCACCTCTACTTTTCTATAAATTTAGTAGTTATGTTGTAGGAAAATTTCCTTAAAATAATTTTAATTTTTATCCATAGGTGCACTCACAAAAGTTTCACTATCTCATCAATATGATGGTGTCCTTAATAAATTTCCTAAATATATTTATTACTGTATTCTTATTATATTGGCCCCTCCACAGCATGGCCTAGACTGTTGTATGATATTTTTTTGGTTGGAGGGCACATCATTTGGATATGTAATTATATTTTATTTTTTCATTCTATGATAACCCTCCATTTAAAAGTATATTTTATAAGCCGATTTTCAATTCTATTCATGGTTAATTCATAATCTACTCTCCTCAAGAACCCTGTAGTAAAATTACCTCCTGCCACTTTGACTAATATCACATGGGCACACATGGATGCATATGACCTCCTCCTTGGAATTCAACTCACTTGGGGATGTCTGCTTGTTAAATAAGGGTTTTGATTCAAGTGAGAAAACGATAACAAGGTAATGTGTTGGTTTACCATTTCCCTACCACCATGGTATGTTTTTTCTCTGCTATGATGCTCTTCAACCATGTGTGGTTTCCTAGCTCCCTGTGATGACAATGGCCATAACCTTGTCCTTATTTTTCCACATCACCTATGACCAAAGCTGTGACCTCCAATGCTTCTCTGCATTAATTCTTTACATGAAGCATTGAGATATCATCTCGAATTTATCCATTATGCAATTCAATTGCATCACCACAGTAATTCCTCTATTTTTCCATGGTATGTTAGCTTATATTTTTCTAGATGATACTCTTGTTTTGGTTATTATAACAACCAAGTTTTAGTTTAACTTTGATTCATCATGCTCTCTATCCTTTTCCAACCAGTTTCATGGTAAAACAAAGCACATTGTTGTAATGACCCCATAGTTTTTTTATTCTTCATAGGTAATTAGTTGCTTCTAATGTCGGAGAGTTCTAATGACCTTTCAGATTTCCATTCCATAATTTCCTTCATTCGCTCAGGTATTGAGAGTTGTGGCTTGGAAAATATAGAAGGGTTAAAATCCTGGAATGGAAACCCTTTCAGTTAATCCCGATGGTAGTTCTTAAATACAATCCCTAATTTATGGGTTATGTTGTCACGTTTCATATTGGTTAAATTCTTCCTTAGAGAGTATTTAATTTTTGTTCCTCTGTTTTTCTATTGTAATTTTCAAGAAGATGAAGGTTGGAGTGCGAAAAATCTCAGGTAAATACTACCTAAGTCACTGTCTTCCCTCTTTTTGTGATTATTTAGGTTGGTTACAAAATTTTCTCCTAACTAACAATTGTTATTACTGGGTTCCTTTTGTGTTTCTTGTATAGATATGAAACTTTATCTGTCAATGAGATGTCTATGAAGGGTTATTCTCACCTCGTCTAAATCATGAGGCGTAACTTAGACCTTACTATAAAAACCTCTTCCCATATCTACCCAAGTAACTAGCCAACTAGGGTAAACATTTGACGAGAGGATACTATAATGAGAACCAACCTGCTAGGTAACCTTAAGGGAGTTGACCTGACAGAAACAAAATATACAGACCTTGTACAAATACAACAACAACCTAAGGAGGTAACCCAAAATTTCAGGCCTCTTACCCCTGGGTCACATTGAAATTTTGACATTTTTCAGCAAGAGCCACAGAAACAGGATTTTATTTCAGTGTCCAGGAGGCTATAGCCATGGGAATAACATTTCAAGCCAGTGGCCAGGGGCCCAAATATTCATTTATGTACCAATTCCCCGAGATTTGAGCCAAATTTTTAGGCCTAGAACCTAGTTCTATGTTGAGAACTTCAAAAAAAATTCATAGATGACACATAAAAACATGACAATGATACTAAAGAAATCACATCATTAAGAACTCATTCGAACCCCTCCTAGCTATGACAGGATTTTTGTCAAAAGTTCCACAAACATGAAAGCTACAGGTATTAATAACAGAAAAGAGCATAGGGGTCCTATAATTATCTGATAATCACTAAGAAGCATCGATCCCCTACATCATTAACTGTAATAGAATGTATTTGACCATATATACATTGGGTATTCATTTACAAGTAAAAAATGGGAGAGCTATACATCATCACTATAAAAATACATGCTCATAACCAACATAATAACAACAAAAATACCATGGATACAACAACAATATAATCCACATATAAATATGTACATTTTCATAACAAATACCAAGGGAATGAATTTCTCATTATCGAATGTAGAAACCAACTATAGATAGGAATTCCATGTTCCACCCGACCTTAGATTGGTAGAGCCAAATCTCTCTTCAACTAATCACCTCCATGCCATATTCCAAGCATGAATGTGAGACTCATAACCAACCAAAATAAATGAAGAACCATGAATGCTACTAGATTTCTCCACCTACACCGTGAGCAATTTGACTACCTCTTAGTCTCTCAGGCTTTACCATAATACACAGTACGATCCAGGGATTAGTAGGATGCATAATGAGAACGAATCTCCATATTTTACCATACATCCCATCCCGCGACTACAACACTATTACCAATGAAATAGGTAACCGCACTGTTACCTACTTTTTTTTGGTACCATAAAAAGCACCTGATTTTGAAAAGTGGTGATGCAGAATCACCCCTTTTTTTTATGCACATTTTTGACACTCTAATATTTTTATTTATGAAGTATGAATATTTGTTTTAAAATGTTAGTGATTTTCATGCTAATTTTGAAACGTATTAATGCAACATCAATTTTTTTTTTAGAGACCTGATTTTCATGCTAATTTTGAAACATATTGATGCAGCATCAACCTTTTTTTTTTTTTTTTTAGAGTGGTGATTTTCATGTTGGTAATAAAACACAAAACTTGGATAAAAAATATGTATATAAAAACAATAAAAAAACCAATAAAAATGTAAAAAAAACAAAATTAACTCGTAAAAATAAAAAATTTAAACAAAAATAAATAAATAAATAAATAAAAAGAAAAAATATTCGAAAATTATATCAAAAGAAATGACAAAATTTGAAAATAAATTCACATAATTTAAAGAAAAAAAACAAAAATTAACCAAAAAAAAAAAAAAAAAAAAAAATCAAAAACATTTTTTTCTAAGTTATTAAAAAAAACCATATAATTAAAAAAAAAATTTAAAATAGAAAATTTAAAAATAATTTAAATTACAAAATTAAAATTTAGATAAAAAAAAATAAAATACAAAAAAGAAAAAGTTAAATTTAAAAATTTAAATTAAAAAAATAATAATAATCAGCAAAAAGAAACACAAATTTTAAAATTAACAAAAAAAAACAAATTAAAAAAAAGCAAAATTTAAAATCGAAAAAGAAAATTAACATAAAAAAAACTATCATTAAAAAACAAAAAAAATGATCAAAACCACGTGCAAATAATTAAAAAACAATAATCCATAAATTTACTGCTTTTTTTTAAATGAAACAATTTATAAATTTTAAAAATGAAAAACTAAATAAACTAAAATATTAAAAAAAAATTGAATTAAATTAAAATTTAATAAATTTAATAAATAAATTTTAAATTTTAAAAAGTAATTAATCTAAAATATTAAATTTAAAAACAAAATTAAAAAAAAAAAATTTAAACAAATTAAATTTAAAATAAAAAATTTGACTTAAAAAAAAAATAATTTTAAATTTTTTGAATATAAAAAAAAAATTAAAAAAAAAATCAAATAAAAAAAAAAAAGAATTGTTTGATCGTGGTGCAGTCCCCCCGCCCGCCCAGGGGCCGGCCTCTGCCGCCACCTAGGCGGGAGGCCGATTGGCGGCGCCACCATGATCAAAAAAATCTTCTTTTTTTTTTTAAATTTTCTTTTAATTTTTAATATATATATTTTTTTTTAATTTGATTTTTATTTTTAAATTCAAAAAATTTAAAATTATTTTTTTAATTTAATTTTTGTATTTGAAATTTAATTTGTTTTAATTTTTTTTTTTTTTAATTTTTTTTTTCCTAAATTTTGTATTTTTTTTTATTTAATTGATTTTTTTTTTTTTCAACTTTTTTTATTATTAAATTTTATGTTTAGTTTTTTCATTTAATTTTTTAAAATTTAATAAATTTTTTATTTTTTCTTTAATTTATTTTAATTTAATATTTTTTTTTAATTTTTAATTTTTTTTTTTATTATTTTTTTAATTACATAAAATTTTTTATATTTTTTTTATTTCAATTAAAATTGTGCATTTAAAATTAGATTTTTTTTCTTAATTAAACTTCATATTTTCAAATTAATTTGTTTTTTATTTTATTTTTTATTTAATATATATTGTTTTAATTTATTTTTTTCAATTTCTCATTTTTAATTTATTTTTTAAGTTTTTTAACTTTTATTTTAACAATGTTTTTATTTATTTATTTCTTTATTTATTTTTATTTCAAAATTTATTTGTTTATTCATTTATTTATTAAAATTTAATATTTTTCTTTTTTAAATTTAATTTGTTATTTTAATATTAACATATTTTTTTTAAATTTAATATATATATATAATTTAAGTTTATATATATATATATATATATATATATATATATATATATATATATATATATATATATATTTCTTATAATTTAAATTTAGTTTCTTTTTTAAAAATTTATTTGTTCTTTTAATATATATATTTTTTAAATTTAATATTTTTATTGTATTTTATTTTTAATTTTTAATTTTTAATTAGTTTTTCATTTTTTTACTTTCAATTTAAATAATGTATTTTTTTTTAAGTTTTAAATTTATTAAAATTTAATATATTTCTTTAAATTTTTTTTTTTTTTTAAATTTAATAAACATTTTCTTTTTCTTTTTTAAATTTAATTTCTATATTCTATTTTTTGTACTTTCTTTCTTTCTATATATATATATATATATATATATATATATATATATATATATATATATTAATTTTATTTAATTTAATTAATTAATTAATTTCTTTTTATTTTTATTTTATATATATATATAGACTCAATGTTTGATTATTTGATAGGTCGTTTGTTATAATTAATTTATATGAATAAGAATGAATTATATTTATTAATTAATAATAATAACTGATCATTATATAATTAAATTAATAAGAAGAATATACATATACACACCACGAATTGTTAAATTTTTTATCATTATATTAATTATTTGGTTAATTAGTTGTATAAATATATTAAGGATTTTATAAATAAATAAAATAATATTAATAAATAAATAAAAAATAATTAAATAAATAAATGATGGAATATTTAGTTTTTCAAAGTCAAAATAGTTGTTTTCCTAACGTCTAGTTGAGTCATTTCTACATCTATTTATACTTAATGTTTGGATCTGATCTCTCACATAGTCCTCATGATGAACCACACTGGTTGGTTCAAAACACGTCAACCACGTTCCAGTACATGTGATTATTACCGAAAGAATTTCTACTAATTTATTTTTATTTTGTTTTTATTTTCATTTTTTATTTCTATATATTTTGAAATTTTAATCTTTAAATTTTTATTTTTATTTCCTTAAAGTTTAGGTTTTTTTTAATGTTTGAATTAAAATTTTTATTTTGTTTTTATTTTTGTTTTTTTATTCCTATATATTTTTAAATTTTAAGCTTTAAAATGTTTTTATTTTTTAAATTTATTCTTTTCTTAAATTTTAGGTTTTTTTTAATGTTTGAATTTTAAAAATTAAAAAATGTTATCTCTATTTTTAAAAATGTCAAAAATATGACACAATTTTTATTTTTTTGTTATTCCAACATCAATTGGTTTTGTTTTGAGGGTGTTTTTTCAATCCTTTTTTCAAGAAAAAAATTTGTTTTTAGCATAATTTTATACAATGTTGAAATTTGACCTTCAAAATAAACCAAGTGCGTTCTGGAATACACTTTTTTTTGTTTTTCTGGTGTTTTTTCATGTTTTTTGAGTCTTTTTGGGCTAGATTTCCCGTTTTGAGGTCAGGTTACCTATTTCATCGGTAACAGTGTTCTACTAGGCCCGATAGAGAACAATCCACCTCTTCGATTTACCTTATGTCCCTCCATTCATTTGTAAAAAAGGATTTATAGGCCCATCGAGGAACACAATATTGGCTTTACTGAAACCCATAATCCAGTTTAGGGGTTAGTATGCCAGTGTATTTACTTTGATCCATAGCCGGCTTCAGGGAGAACTAGTCCATGTGCTTTTCATTTCAGATATCCACCCCACTCAGCTTTGAATCCATCTGGCAATCCAACTCAACCCAAGTATGAGAAACAAATCTCATCAAACCTATACAAAAATGTGAAGGCTAGACTGAAAACACTCTGACAGCTGGAAAAAACCATGCCATGAATGAAAAGAACTATATGCAATACCATGCATGCCAGATCTATCAAGGAAATCACACATGAAAAGAATCTTCTTGTAGGTGCTTGATCATGCTCTTCCTTGCTTTTTCCTTCCTTCTTGTTGTTTTATTTCCCTTTCTTGATCTAATTCCAAAGTGTTCCAAGAGAATTTTAAATGTCCTAGACTCAGAGAGAGAAAGAGGGAGAGAGAGAGAGAGAGAGAGAGAGAGAGAGAGAGAGAGAGAGAGAAAATAGAATGAGAGCCATAAGTGTGATCAAAAGCCCGCCAACTAATCCTCAGAAGCCTTTTTATTAATGAGGCCTCTATTTTCTTCATTTTCCATTATTTTCCTTCATTTTACTCCTCACATGCAACTTGTGACATCTGACCTTCCTTTTCTCCTATTTCCCATTATTTTCATAAATAAATGTGCCAAAATTTCCACTTTTCCTTTCCAAAGACCTTTCCATTGCCTTTTCCAATTTTCTTTGGCCATAATAACCGAAATGAACACATGCTATGATGTTTTTCCCAACATTCAGCTAGGAATAAGTGTCACATTAACTGTGCTTATTATTTTTTCCTTTATTACATTTTACACGGGATTTTACAGAAGCCTGCGCCTTGGGGGAACATCGTCCTCGGTGTTCAATGACACCTACAACCCAGAAAACCAATGAATATAAAACATTCTTCCTATGGATATTTATAATATAGGTCGTTTTAGTGTTTATAATGTTATCGGTGGCTCCACACACCCTTAGGAGACCAAGAGGGATCAGAAATGGTCAAAATTCAAAATGGTTGAATTGCTCTTGAACTAGGTTCATAATGAGGTTCTCATTGTCCAGATTCAAATGGTGTGAACAAATCTCCAATCAGAGCCTGTATGGATAAGTTAGAGTGGGTCAAAGTTGCGGTTAAACTTGGGCAGTGGGCTAGGTTTAAATGTCCCAAAATTTCACCGTCAACCAGGAGGGAACCTAGCAGCCAAGAAGGGGGTGAATTTTTTGGGTGCTTAAAATGCCCAATAACCTCTAGTTTCGAGAAAATTTAAAATTTAGGAATGGTTTAAAAAATATATATCTAATGTAAAAGTTGGTAGGGCCACCAATCCCGCCACCCGAACATATAACAAAATCATATTAAATATGGGTTGGTGGCCATGACCCTGCCAAACCCTTAACCGACCATATACCAAAACACTTATGGGGTGCAGGTTGTCACCCCCGCAACCCTTGCTCCTCATATATATCCTGTAATGAATCAATGTCAAGGTCTAGATGATCAACGACCTTGCCACACACTTATACAACGTAGCCCATAAACATAGGTCGACGGTAATTGAACCTGCCCGACCACATAGGCTGACCTAATCCACGGGTGGCCCAACCAAACAACGTGCCAACCAAACGTTAAAACAAAATGTTAATGTTACCACCCACCTGTTAATATACAATATTATAACAAAAAACTGCAATACAAATAAAAATTCAACCAAACATCAAATAATGCGCCAATTCGGGTTGGGATCGGTTGGGTGGAACCCCTAGACTCCCGCCTTCAACTCCTCTATCAAACAACCATGCCACGGGGTTGGCTTTGTAAAGTCTGCCACCCCACCATTTTATAAACCCTTACATCTTCATTTGATGGAAGGGGGAGGACCAATCACGTTGGAGTTGACTCGCATGAATTTCTATAATAATATTTTTCTATTGCAGGTGCAGAACCATGAGCGGCCAGAGGGGCAGAACCTTACCCAGGGAACCTCGAGGGAAATCAAAAAGATTCCATGGGGTGCAGAACTTTCCGGAGTCAGAATTTGACAAATTTGATGTCGATTTTACACCTCTTAGCGACATGAACTCAATGGCGATGTCCATTTCAGCAGCAGAGCTTTCCTTTTTTGGCCATTTTCCAGATTGGAGTGACGGTGTCATATTCCCAAGTGTGGACAGTTGATTCTATGCCTCTCAAGGCCATTAATTCGATGTTGCAACTAGATTCAACAACTGAGTATCCATTTCTTCCATGGATTGAGGTATATGCAATATTGATGTCATGTGCCTCTTTTATAATTTTTTGTGAGATGTAATATCTTGTTTAGATCCTTACTTGATGTATGTTTTTGGATCTATGTTTCTACTTCATGTGAGATGTATTCGCCATAGATTGTTATGATCCCTATGTAACCTTGTTGAAGGGATCGTCATCGTCACCTTGTGTGAGACTATGTCATGTTAATAGGAGGCCTATTGTGAGTGACAGTTCTTGTAGCGAAACTTCTTGTGGAGAGACAAGCCACTCATGTTGACGACATATATACTTGTTTGATGGAAAATATATTCCATGTACATCATCACCATTTCCAGTACAATATGAAGCGGCCTACCCCATTTTGACACCGGGCCTGGAGACGTAGCCCACACTGGGTGAACTCCATTATCAACATCTCATGTTCTTATGTTGTTGATTGTTGTCTTGTTTCCTCTTGCCTAGAGCATGCATATGTGTTATTTGAATGATATTTTCATTCTAATTCTAACCACATCTTAGAACTAAAAGATCATGAGTAAATTCGGTAGCTAACGAACCCAGATCAAGATGGTATCCAAGCTGTCTTCTCACTGATGTGAATTGTAAGCATGAACAAGGATTGAATGTACACCAATGGAGGATTAAAAAGACATGTAGGAGACCATGCTGAAGATTTCCAAATTGGTGGACATAATGTATTACTCTTATGAGAAGAGAATAGAAGAAGAGGAGAAATAAAGATTAGAGAATGATGGTTCATCCACATCCTCAAATGCTTATGCATCTTCTTCGTCACCTTCATCGTCTTCTCATCATTTGAATGAGGAGATCTATGAGAGTATTCTAGAAGAGAATGCTGTATTAAGGAGGCTACAACGAGAAGAGAAAGAAGAGAAGCAAGTATTTCAGCTTTAGTTGCGAGTCATGGAATAGGCCTTGGAGAAGTTGAAGCACAACGAAGACTTAAAGAAGCCATCATCACCAGTGTCTGAATCAAAAATTGAGGTTAACAATTTTGATTTCTCTTCAGTATCATCTTGGCATTCTATTATTTTTATTGCAAATGTGGAGATGCCCATTATAGGAACTTGCATGAGACTCCTTACCAAAATGGGGTACAAAGGAGGAGGAATTTGTGTGGATGGCCAAGACGTAACTCAACCATTGGAGGTTGTGTAGAGACCTAGATTCGCAGGTTTGGGATACACTAAGGGACAATGCTCAAAGGTGTCAAAAGCTTCCAATGTATGGTTGAAACCATTTGGGAAAGAGAATTATGTGAACACTTCACCATCATCCTATGACAACGCCCATTGCAAAGAAAGAGCCGAGGCAAGCTCTTACCACCACGATTCACCAGAGACCAACAAGAAAGGTATAACAAGTCTTAATATTCTAATGTTCATTTTGATTACAATAATGTTGCTAAAAATTAACATAAATCATGGCATCCAAAAACATGTAGCTTTTGTGGATTACATAACCATGTCTTTGCTGAGTGTTGGAAGAGAATGGAAAAATGAAGGATGATGAGGCGTGAAAGGCGTTCTCCACCATAGGAAAAGAAGAAGGTAAACTAGGTCTGGAGGAAGAAGACCCATTGCATTATTTGCGACAGAAATGGCCATCCAAGAGCCACTTGTTGGAGGCTCCATCCATAGTAGTGCCTTAAGGACAAAGCATCATTGTAGAATCCAGTTGGAAAAGTGGTTCGAAAAACAAATCTGCCATAGAGAGATAACCCATTCACTTTCAAAATTGAGAGATTTTTTTTCTACGTGTTGGTGTGTCATGACCTTACTTTGTAAATAATTGTTTTCAACTTAAAATGTAAAAGCGATGATGTGTTTTCCATAACTTGTTAAGTCACAATAATTTTTTTGCCTTGTAACTGATAGTTGGGGTATTGATTCCATTTTGCTGTAAACTTGACCATAGAGTATGAGTTATAAACTCGTGGCTAGTATGGGATGTTTGGATCGTAGTTGGTCATGTAATTAAGCATGTAATTTCTAAGAATAATTTACTATAGGTTTACATAGGATGCATGTGTCAGCTCATCGCTTATGGTTGCGAAGAACAAAGGTAAATGAGAATAAAGGATGACCTTTCATGACACTTTGGGTGCAGACAAGGTACAAAGCAACTGTAAAATATGTTCATGCTTTTTGTGGACCAAAATCTCCTTAGTGGGGAGGATTTATACAGGTGGCTCTAGACACCCTCAGGAGACCAAGATGGCTAAGAAATGTTGAAAATTTGAAATGGTTGTATTTCTCTCAAACCAAGTTCATAATGAAGTTCTCATTTTCCCAATTCTAACGGTGTGATCAGATCTCTAATCTAATCCCATATAGAGAATTTAGAGTGATTCATAGTTGCGGTCAAAGTTGGGTAGTGGGTCAGGTTTAAATGTCTCACAATTTCACTATGAACCAACAAGGAACCCAACACTTGAGAAGTGGGTGAATTTGTTGGGTACTTGAAAATCCCAATAACCTCGAGGTTTGAGAAAATTTAAAAATTAGGGATGTTTTTAAGAAATAGAAAATATATAATGTAAAAGGTGGTGGGGCCAAGAATCTCACCACCCGAACATATAACAACATCATACAAAATATGGGTCGATGGCCATGACCCAGACGAACCTCCCAATGATCATATATAAAGACATTTATGGGGTGTGGTTTCTCACCCCCACAACCCCCTCTCCTCATATATATGATGTAATGAATCAGGGTCGGGGCTCGGCTGACCAGGGACCCCACCCCACACTTATACAACATGACCACTAAACATAGGCCGGTGGGAATTAAACTCGCCCGACCACGTAGGCCAGCTTGATCCACGGGAGGCCCAACCAAACAATGCGCTAACCAAACATTAAAACAAAATTTTAATGTTACCGCCCACTTGTTAATATAGTATATAATAACCAAAAACTATAATAAAAATAAAAGTTCAACCAAATATCAAATAACATGCCAATTCGGGTGGAGGTCGGTGGGGTTGGAACCCCTGGCCTCCTGCCTTCAAATTCTTCACCGAACCACCAAGCCACTAGGGAGTGGGGGGGGGGGGGTGTCTTTTTAAAGTCTTCCACCACACCATTTTATAAACCCTTACATTTCCATTCGACGGAGGGGGAAGTGCCAGGCACGTTGGAGCAGACCGATGTGAATTTCCATAATAATATTTTTTTATTGCATGGGTGGAACCATGAGTGGCCAAAGGGGTAGAACCTTGCCTAGGGAATCTTGAGGGGCATCAAAAATATTCCCTAGGGTGAAAAACTTTTCGGAGTCAGAATTTGACAAATTGTATGTCAATTTTACACCTCTCAGTGACATGAAATCAATGGTGATGTCCTTTTCAACATCAAAGCTTCCTATTTTTTGTCCATTTTCCAGATTGGAGTGAAGGTGTAAGATTCCCAAGTGAGGACAACCAATTCTATTCCTCTCGACACCACGAATTTGATGGTGCAACTAGATTCAGCAGTTGAGCATCCACATCTTGAGCCAACTTCAAGGGTTGAGCTACACACATTATTAATGTCATGTGCCTCTTTTATCATTTTTTGTGAGATGTAATATGTTGTTTAGATCCTTTCTTGATGTATGTTATGGGATCTATGTTTCTAATTCACGCGAAATTTATTCACCATGGATTGTTATGATCCCTATGTGGCCTTGTTGAACGGATCCTCATCGTCACCTTGTGTGAGATTATGTCATGTTGATAGGAGGCCTATTGTGAGTGAGAGTTCCAGTAGTGGAACATCTCGTGGAGAGACAAGCCGCTCATGTTGAGGGCATATATCCTTGTATGATAGAAAACATAGTCCATGTACATCATCACCATTTCTAGCACTATATGAAGTGGCCTACCCCATTTTGAAACCGAGCTCGGAGACGTAGCCCACACTGGGTGAACTATGTTATCAACATCTCATGTTCTTATGTTCATGATCTTGGTCTTGTTTTATCTTGCTTAAAGCATTCATATGTGTTCTTTTAAATCTCTTTTCAATGTAATTATAATCACATTACAAAATTAAAATATCATGGATAAATATGGTAGCTAACGGATATGGATCATATAATGAATAATCTACTCAAAAGAAAAAATCATACTAAAAATCATACCGTGTACTAGAGATTTATAACACAACTCATTATGGTAATTACAATAGTATACACATATACACATTCAATCAACCAACAAATAAGAGGATACAATGCTCATATCAACAACAAGGGAATCCAAAGGTTCACACCACAACCCTCAAATTAGTACCAGGATTCACTTCTTTACCAGGAAGTCCAGAATCCACTATCATATTCAAAGTCTTCATCCAATGTCCAAAGCTATTGTACCGTCAGTGAATAGCTACCGAGTCATTTTTCAAGGGTTCACTCCCAATGTGCACAGATTTGATATGGAAATGCTAATGAAAAAATAAAATCGATCCTTAACCATTCCTTCTATGCTACATAGTCCCTTGGGAAATCTTGTCAACCCCTTCTGTGCAGTCAAACACCTTCCAAGTTCTTCTTACACCCCCATCTTGGGCATTCCATCCCTTGGAAAGGTTTCCTCACATCAGAAGGTAAAAAACCAAGTCATATACTTGCATCAAAACGATCATAGTAGTCACATCATGTTCATGGAAATCAATGGACACTATTGGGTACCAGTGTACCACAATGACCCTCTTCCTTAAGTCCTTTACCAAAATATCACTACATGCTCCAATTCCTTTCGTTGAACTGTTTTCTAATGATTGCAATTAGCTTCAAGCAGCCAATCAGGCATGTCCCATTCTTTCATACAACAAGAAAATAATTCCCATTAGAATCAAAATGAATTGAAATAAAATCAAATCATACCTAGTCGGTAGCTTGTCAACAAAGTACTCTTGAAATCATGTTCAGTTCCTATCATAAAAATTCAAACTAGATGTTTTATCAATCATCATGTATAAACATATCACATCTAGTAATCTAATAATGAAACCATCAAAATCATATATCACATGTAACCATCATAAACCAGAGTCATAGATCACATATAATTATCATGAATCAGAATCATATATCCTATGCATAATAAAATTGAAATAAAATACTGATACTTAACCTTTGTTAGTCTTTATTTTTTCTTTGTTATTTTTACACACACATCATATCATTTTCCACACTCCGCAAGCACCTAATGCATTTGGTTCTTTTCAATCACATACACATACACACAGTTTACATCAAAACACGTACACACAAATATGACATACAACACCATACAATACACGCACCGAGACTGGCATGCGACACATACACCTACACCCAATTTATAATACAAGACAATTATACATATGCATACACTGACATACAACACATGCACCTACACCTGGTGTTCAAGACAATAGAGTACATATGCCTATACTGGAATATAACACGCACACATACATATAGATATATAAAGTACAAATCAATGAATACATAGGTCACAATACCATGACTACACCATGCACATCCATAGTACCACAGGCCATCAACACAACATGTACTACATGCACACAATACCAGATGTATATTACTAACATATACACAACATGTACACATTACCACCTATACACGATCCTACCTCCACAACGTGTGTACAACATCACATGTACATGACACCAACTTCACAAAGTGTACACAACGCCAAATGTACACCACACCACCTTTACGATGTGTACACAATGCCGCATGTACATGGAACGAAATGCAAAACATGTACACGACACCACCTTTACGATGTGTACACAATACCACATGTACATAGAACGAAATGCAAAACATGTAGACGACATCACATGTACACAATGCCAGATGCACTACATGTACATGGTACCACCTACACACATCAGCACATGTACAACATGTAGATAGCACCACATGCACACAACACTACATGTACAATCATGCCCACAACACCATATGCACATAGCACCATATGTACATAGCACCATATGCACACAATACCGTATATTCGACATTCGTACAATACAATATGTGCAAAACATCGCATATCCAACATCTATATAGAACCATCTATACCTGGCATTGCATATGCCATATACACACAACACCATATATACCACAAGCATACAACATCATATGTACACAATACTACATATGTTACATGTACTCATCACCATAGGTAAGATCACTGATTATACAACATGCAAAACATATACACCACAATAGTATTACACATCCATAGACCACACAGTGACTCCATAGAGAAACCTTGGTTCTAGTGTCTTTCCATTATCATGCCTATCCTATCATGCCACATATCACACTACTTTCACTTTACTCATGCACGCCTGAGGATTACCTGTCCATAACATAAAAATAGGCATAGTACAAGCATATAATATGAATTCATGTCCACATGATAATGACCTTATATATCTTTCAGGGTTAGTCTTCACATTTGATTCCTCATAAGACAAAGAACCTCTTCATGCCATTCACTTGCATAATAAATAATTCCTCCACAAGAATGATCATTGACCACGATGTTAGAAAGTGACATACATGCATACATACATACATGCATATATTTATATATTATCATAAATAAATCTTCATCGTGTCATACAACGACATACATACACACATATATACATATAACATTACCATTAACAATCACGATACATGATGACCCTGCCAGAAATGACATACATACATACACACATGTATACATATATAAACATCAATGTAATCATGATAACAACATAAGTGTTGTATATCATATGGTGTAGGTTAATATAGCTTCCTTTATTCATGCACAACATGCACAACGTTGAGAACAATAACTCCCAGCATAGCAAAGGCATATAATGCCTTAGATCCATTTACTTTACCTTTCTAGTTACCTTTGTCATGTCTATATTACCAACATCCATGTACCATAATGGACCCAACTAGTCCCACCTACTGTCATATCCTTACCTTATGTTACGCATACTCATGCACCAAGCTTCATCTATGTATTTCATTACCTGTCAGGTTGCATTCAGCTCGCCCAGAGTTCTATGAAATTTTGTCTTTCCCAACCAATTCCTAGACTCTCAAACAAAAAGAAAGAATAGGAAGCACCAAGAAGAAAACCATGAAAAATAAAAAGTAATACAACATCGCGATAAGGTGGTGTGATCATGCACTAGATGCAATCAAGACTGCAAATCAAGAACAAACAAACTAAACGAGACCAAAAGTGCAAGACTAGAAAAAACACCATGACTTAGTCTCCCATGGTTCCCAATACTTCCAAAGGAAATCTCAACCTAAGCCTTCTTCAATATTTCATGGTGGTCTCTTGTCATGTAATCCCCTACATCATACTTCCATAAACACATAACTGTCAATGCATAAATAAAAATATCAACAATCTAGTTACCTTACCGTGTTGTACAAATCATGCTCCCTTGTAACTAAACACACACATGTCAGCTTTATGTACCAAATATCAGGACAAAAAATCTATCAATTTGAAATCAAATTTTACCAACACTATTAACCATTCCATAATCAACAACCAACTCACATTCTTCGGTCATAATACATAATGCTACAACTATAATCACCTACTTACATTCAAGTACATATAAATTTCATCAACACATACGTGTTAGTATATCCATATTAAAACAAGACTATTCATTCATGTATTCTTTTAGTCACATAACCATATCGTACACTTACTCAATCATTCAAGCAACAAATAGAAGAAATAATAGACACCAAATACTCAAACACCAAGTACATGTCATAATCAAACATTCAAGCACCAAGAATACAACATAAGAAAACTCATACCTTAATGTATCTTAGGGGAGGCCATCTTCTCTGCAAAATAAATTTAGATTAGCATGATATAACTTTAGAAAAAATCAACTCAACCTAAATAAGGTCATGATATCCATGAAAGTAACTAGCTAAAATTTTCACATCATAAACTCTTAAACAATTGTCTTTGTTTCATAACAATCACATATGCACAGTCAGTCAAGATTAGTATGACATAATATCAAAAATAATTTGACTCATAATTAAATGCCATAACCCTAACCTTCTGTGTCAATCAATCCAATTGAGTATGATATATATAACATCAAGATATTAATGTTATATCCCTAATCATGAAGTTAACTAACGTATACCCACAATACATTAACATATAACATGCTCATAAAAAACATATAACCATAATAATTGAGTTAAATACAAGTTAACATATAACATATTCATCAAAAAAATATAACATAGTCATAAAGTTAATAGCATGCTTGACTAACAAATGCATGTACATGTGGTCACACTAGTTAAATAACGTCTATCATGTATGTAACCATAAAATCAATAAAATGAAAGGCATACACATAACCATAATGCACGTGAATACACTGATCAACTAACATTTATCACATATATAACCATGATAATAATAGAATGACAAAAATATAAGTAAGGCTAATGCTTACAACAACCATGAACCCCATACCTGCATGCCAAGCATACAAACTAGTATGGCAATCTGCTCTTATCCAAAGTCCATTGTTGCAACTTTACTTTAATGATATACATCTCCTACACTATCTCAACTAATGTGTTATCGTCATAAAATACCAATATCATCATGAAGACCAAATTTCATATAATGACCTTATACATAACAACCTTAATCAAAACAATGAAAACATGACCATATGCACTCACTTGACATGTATAACCAATCATGAACAACCAATGCATGTTCAACATAAGATATCACACATGAAATCATACAAGGATAACAATGAAGCATGACCAATATGTAACCATAGCATAAATGATCCATGCATGTACAATATGTAACAATATGAAATAAATCGTGCATGAAAAATACACAAGCATGAACAACACATAATCAATCATACACTCATGACAACATGTTGAGAACAACACCATCAACACTTCCATTGAGAGACAACTACCACCATGGCCAAAAAAACACCAATCCAACAAGCACATATACCCTAGGTATGAGAAACGCATATCAAACTAGCAAAAAATCATGACCAACACACCGCCCATCCAGTCCAAGGGTTGAACCATGCTTTGATACCACCTTGTAACACCCTCTTCCCACATGTACCCAAGTAACCGGACAACAGATGTAAACATGTGATGAGAGGATACTATAATGAAATTCAATCTCCTAGGTGACCTTAAGGAAGTTGAACCTATGGAAACATGACATACAAACCTTGTACAACAACACCAACAACCCCAGAAGGTAACCCAACATTTCAGGGTTCTTACCCCCACATCACACTGATATTTGACCTCTTTGAGCCATAGGTGCAAGCACATGCTTCCATGCCTTCGTTCATGAGGTTATATCCGTAGGCATAAAACTAAATGTCGACGTCCAAGGCCCCAAATACTTAGTTTTGTGCCGACGTCCCCGAGATTTGAGCCACATGTTTAGCCCCAGAACCTAGTGCTCTAGAAAGAACTTCATGAAAAGTTTAGAGATGATAAATAACAACATGAGAATGATACTAAAGTAATCTCACCATTAAGAACTCATCCAAACCCCTCTTATCCATGACAAGCATTTTGTAAAACATGTCACAGACATGAAGGCTACATGTATAAACAAGAGAACAGAGAAAGGGGTCCAATAATTATATGAGAATCGCTAAGAAGCATTTCTCCCCTACATCATTAATTGCAATACAATCTATTAGACCATAGACACATCGGGTATTCATTTACAAGTAAAAACATGGGGGGAGCCATAAATCATCACTGTAAAGATACATTATCATCACCAACATAATAACAATGGAAGTACAATGGATACAACAAAAATAGAATCCACATATAAATTAGTACATTTGCATACCAAATACCAAGGGAATTAATTTCTCATTATTGAATGTAGAAACCAACCGAATATGGGACTTTTACATTCCACCCCACCATAGATTGGTCGATCCAAATATCTCTTCAGCTAATCAGCCTCGTTCCATATTCCAACAATTAATGTGGGATTCCTAACCAACCAAAAATAACCAAACAAGCATGAATGCTACCAAATTTCTCTGCTTACACCATGAGGAATTTGAGTGCCTCCTATTGTCTCAGGATTTCCTGTAATCCATAGTACAATCTAGGGATCAGTAGGCCCTAAACCGAGACCCACTCTCCAAGTTTTGCAGTAAATCCCATCCCTGGCCTACTAGGACCATCATAGAGAAATACACCTCTTGGCTTTACCGTATATCCCATCATTCAGTGGCAAGGATTCCTAGGCCCACCGAGGGACATAATCTTTGCTTTACAACAACCCAAAGTTTGGTTAAGGGGTTACTAGGCCGATGGCTTTACCGTGATCCATAATCTGGTTCAAAGACCACTAGGCCATGTGCTTGTCATTTCACAGATCCACCCCAATCAGCTTCAAATCCATCTGACAATCGAACTCAGCTAAAGTAGGAGAAACCCATTTCATCAAAGTTATACAAAAATGGAAAGGATAGGCTGAAAACATTGTAACACATGGAAAAACTCATGCCATGATAGAAAAAAACCACGTGCAATACCATGCATGCAAGATATAGCAAGGAAATTAGTCATGAAAATCAGTAGCTGCAAAGAATTTCCTTACTTTCTCCTTCCTTCTTCTTGTTTTCTTTTCCTTTCTTGATCTAATTCCAAAGTTCTCCAAGAAAATTTTAAGTGTACAACATTGAGTGAGTGAGAGAGAGAGAATAGAATGAGAGCCATAAGTGTGAGAAAAATCCTTCCAAGTAATCCTCAGAAGCCTTTTTATTAATGACACTTTTATTTTCTTAATTTTCCATTATTTTCCTTCATTTTCTTCTGTATTTTCCTTCCTTTCTCTCATTTTCTATTATTTTCATAAACAAATATGCCAAAAGTGCCATTTTTCCTTTCCAAAGCCTTTGCCATTTGCTTTTCCAATTTACTTTAGCCATAATAACCAAAATGAACACTCGCTAGGATGCTTTTCCCAAAATTCAGCTTTGAATAAGTGTCCCATCAAACACGGTTATTATTTTTTCCTTTATTACGTTTGACATGGAATTTTCACTAAGGCTATTACAGTTACTGCACTTTCCAAGTGTGTAATAACCCTTATACTTGGTTCTGCCAAAACCTAAGCTATCAATAAGATTGAAAGAGTTATGCAAAATATGGTTCTCCATGATGATATTGGCATCCCTGGTATGTATGAAGGAAATTTATGTCCCATTTCTGGGTCTATGTTTTTTTTGTTTATGGTTAATGGACACTACTCAGATCCATGCTCTGGCTTCTACAAATCTCTGTTTTTTAGATTGGACAATTTTTTTTTTACATTGAGTCACCGATTGATATGAGATCACTCTCCTTCTGTTTATTGTCCCTAATGAATAGTATATTCAGCATTTGTTCTCAAAAAGTTATCAAATTTATTTATGATAATTATGTTTCTATTTCCTTGTCAAAATTATGCTATGAATTTCCATCACTTCCTTCAATGTCATATCACTAAAAAAGTTTGTATTTTACTTCTTTGCAGAACACACCAATATGGTATTTAAACTACTGATTTCCCACTACACGTTTAAGATTTTCTACGATGGTATTGATTTCATTTTTTTGCAAATCAAGAGTATTCACGCAGTTGTTTTTGCTAGGTAGGTTGGTTTATTATTCGCTTATCTTTAAGAATTTATTTGAACATATAGATACGACTCGCCAAGGTGCATGCTCTTGGTTAAAGTGGTGACAGTCATAATTTTTGTATGATGGGCTAGGTTCTATGACCACTTTTTACTAGCGTACTTTTTCTGAAAGTTTGTTTTAGAGTCCTTTGATTCACCAAGTTACGGTCGACATTAACCCCTATACGCTACTTTTCTTATCCTTATGTGATGTAAGGAGATATTTTATAAATGATGCAAGACATGTTCCATTTTTATGGTATCACTACAATTTATACGGACTATTTTACTCCTCAACATATGTAAACCTTTTTTTAATTTATGTACGTCGTTGTTATTGAGCAACAAGAAGAATTTACTCCTTTTCCATGTGCCATATAAATTGGGGCAATAATTTTCGTGTCTATAAAAATAAAACATGTTATTTACTTATTTTGTTCTGCATTTTCTTAACATCATGCGTTACCATTCCTTCTCTTGAATCACCGGCATGATCTATTTCACTACTGGTTTAAAATGTTGTTGTAAATTTGTAAGGACTCCCAAAATGATAAAATACATGATATGTTTACTGCGTTTAGACTTATTTGGTTAGTTATCTTCGTATTCATTATTTTTTTAATTTCTACTGTTATATATAAATGTCTTAATTAACGCCTTGTAGCTGTTAAGTATTTGTAATGGTTATAGTTTTTAGTTATAAAAGGACATTATCGTTCCATGGACAATATGATATAGATTCCATATGATGCTTAAAAACAATCAACTCTAGTTTTTGGAAGGCTTCCCTACACAATCTTTTCATTTTTTCTCTTTCATGTCCAATTGGTGTGATTATTGTCCCTTGAGTATAAATTGCGCACATAAGAAAAAAATTAAAATTTGTAGAGGTTCATTCCTATACTTTTCACCATATATTTCCCATGCTAAATTGATTAGTCAAAATTTATCGTTAATAAACCCTGTTCCTTCTCTTTGATTTTCAATCAATTAACTGATAAAGAGTACATGCAACATAGAAGTATATTTTTACTTATTGCAACTAATTTTTTTCTTAATACTTCAATATATCAGTAAAGTTAGATTATTAATATTTCAAATCGCTAAGTCACTATCCCCAAAATACCTGCAAATCTACAGAAAACTCAATGCCTCTTAAGAGTTTTCTTAAAACCATGGATACTCTCTGCAATACAAAATTTACATGCCAAATTTTCTAATGAAAGTAATAAGATAATAATTAATTCATATTGAACTCATCGGTAGAAGTACTTGGCAATTCCACCCCTGTTTCGACCCAACCTAGAACTTTTTCTTCTAGTTCACCCTAGAGATGAGAATTTCTTATCAAGGTTTCAACAACTTCTGATGATTCATTTCCTAGGTATTTCATACATTTCTTTCATGATAGATGTTTCTTTCAGCCACATCTTGCTTTTGTGATTCTCCACATACACTTGCTTAAGATTTTCTATAAAAAAATCACTTATTTTGTATGATTCTTTATGCTTATCCAAAATTAGCATCTTTTTCGAGCTAATCAATTTAATGGATTTTTCTCTACCATCCATTAAGCTTATCTAGAATTTCATCTAGAATTTTCATCATGAAAAAAAATTACAATCTCAAGATTTTTCTTTATATTTCTTTTGAAATAATCTCATTTTCTAGGTCTCTCATTCCTAATACTTAAATTCCTTTTACTAATTTATTAAAATATTCATTTACATAAATATTCCAATATTTTTCATCTATTTTCCTCCATTCTTTTTAATGTAACTCAGTCTAAACAAAACAATATTACAACAACAAAGGGATCTTACTTAATGATTACAACTGTAAATAGAAACAAATGCATACGTATATATATACGTATATTGAAACTATTTAAAGAAAAATCAGAACCTGTCTGAGTACCGAAATAAATAGATAACTGTGTATTCGATACATACCATAAAAACAATCGAAGTTGGTCAATTAATTTATAAAATTAAAACCATGCCACAAACAAGATTTATGCCTTATAACTCTGCACAATAAAAAATTGGTCACAACATATATGAAAACAAGTAAATGATTAAACACAATAATCAATCCTTAAAAACTTGGGTTGGTACTATTTGTAAGTTGTCTTTACTTCGTTACCCAAAAAATGGAACACAACCGAAGAGAAAACTAGGCATGTACAAATTGGCTTAACAACCGAGGAGTAAATAAATGAAAAAACTCGAAGGAATTACTCAATTGGTGGAAAATTTCTTCCATTAAAAACCCTAAGGTTAGGTTGGTATAAATTACAACCAGAAATTGAAACCAATATTTGTTAGTAATAATAAAAGTGGTGCATATGAGTAAATAAGAAAAATTTTGCTCTTCAAACTGTAATTATCAACTCTAAAGAGTAACCCTCAGAGTGAGGGAAGGTGAAAATTTATTAGGTAATCTCTATTCTTACAATGCTTCTATAATCCTAAAGGCAATTCACAGGTTAATAAATAAAAACCTAATGGGTTCGCTCTATCATAATAGTCGGATTATGGTAATAGCTAATAGGGAACCTGGAGGGACGAGAGTATTGGAGTAAAACCTAGTCAAACTGTGAAATTTTTTTCATTGAAACATAAAATAATATAGCTTCACTAGATGGCAACAATGACTACTTTAACCTGTGTCCAATACGAGAGTCAATTTTCTGAGCATCGAAATTTGTCCTGCGCAGGAATGAGAAGCAGTGAGTGGAATAGCGGGGAAGTTATTTACCTTGATATTACTTGGGACCGAGCAGACGTTGCTCTAAAAAAAAATGTGTTAATATCAGTCGTAAACAAGGATATATATATATATATACATATATATATATATATATATATATATATATATATATATATATTAAAGAAATAAGTTAATTATTTTATTACCTTCATTAGTCGGATCACAAAGGATTTGAGTCCTATGGCTATCAATAGAAATAGCAATCCTACTATAATGTATCAACTTTGAGACAAGGAAAGGATTTCAAGAAAATCCATACAAACAAAGTTAGACATGAAGTTTCGAGACTAGTAAAAGAGAGGAAAAAAAAGAAATGAACTAGAAGTTGTGGACTCGCCTGGTGTAGACCAAATAGAAATTCAAATTACATAAGGGCTAAACCAACTAAGGCTCAAAACAATGGTTGCAGAGCTCAAACAAGGTAGATTTATGTTGCAAATGACTCTGCGAAGCAGTAGACGGGGTCGGTGGGTGTAGCTACTCCTTAACTTCCCTCCCTTAATCTGGATGGTATGATAAAAAATATATGGTTCGACAACTATCATCGTGCCACTTGCAAAGCATCTCACTCTAAACTGTACATTATAACTAGGCCTTTGAGAGCTTTCTATGAGCACCTATACAATGTATTATAATTAAACTTTGTTTAATATACCCATGGTATGGGAGAACCATTGGGGTTATATATTGATATATTCAACAACACATATATCAAGCTAAGGGTTTTTGAAGCTTGAAAATGGATGCCTCAGTATCTAGGATAACCACTTGGCTGGGAATTTGAAAACTATTCCTTTTTCGTTTGGAATAGTGGCTCCAACTGGGGACAATGGAGCCAATTTCCCTCTGAAATATAATTGAGTGAGTGTGCATGTAAAGTAATGAAATGGGTGTGATAAATGGATATAAGGGAAACTTATATATATATATATATATATATATGTCTATTTTTCTATATCATGGGAGTTAAATTACTCTTATATGTGATTTCAAAGATTTTCTTAAGTGCAAAATAATATAGATCCTCAAACATTTGAAGAAGTGAATACAAGTAAGATGATTAATTTGATTAAATAGTTAATTAAATTAATCGTTTAAAATATTTCACATGAAATATCTTGTTCTTTCGCACTTATATTTAAAGATGGAAATCTCACATATTCAATCGTGAATTAGTGCTTAATTTTATTTAAAGAACATACATAGAAAAACAATTTAAGGAAAAATATGACTATAGATCACATATAGACACAACAATCAGATAAAGATGAAATTACGTGGTATAAAAAATTCTACTCATGAGAAAATAGCCTTGGCCTAGCCTTTATATTAATATGATTAAAAAAGTACAGTAGTGCAAATTTCCAAAGCCTTCTTTACAAAAATTCATAACCCTTTTCTTAAATACATGGAAGGGTATTTATAGTTGAGAATTGAACTGTAAAAATAATAAATAAATAAAATTCTAAGGAATTTTGAACAACCATCCTTAAAATAGGACTTGAAAGAAAAAAAATAGAGCTTGTTTGAATAATAACTTCAAGAACGGGAAGCTAGCTTCTTTCCCATTTGTTGTTTTAATTCGTAAATATCCACCATGGGATTCGATTCAGGAGGCTGAGTTAGCCTTATGCCCATTTATCTCGTATGTTATCACTAGGCTGAGACCAATTAGGCTTTTTAATGGCCAACCTAGCAGAACTATTTCAAACCACTTTGAATTGGAATTTTTCCCTTCCAGTCAAAGAGGGCTTTCTCAAAGAAAAAAAAACAAATGAATACTCAAAGTAATATCTCTATTGCAAATGGAAAAATATTTTTTTGTTTTAAGTGATTTTGTAGGTGGAAGATGTATCAAAGGCTACCATTGGGCATGATTCATCTATGGGACTTCAATTACAAGCAAATGAAATCCATGGAAACTAAGGAAATTGGTCTTAAAAGATAAATTTTACAACAAACACATAGTACATGAAGGAAATTGGAGCATAAAAATTATTAATTATAAGTTATCATAATACTATGATGTTAATAAAAATATATAAAATAGAAAGACACAAACACATAAGCTCCACAAGAATCTCAAGTATGAAAGCAAAATGCTGCAAATGTATGTTATATTTCTAGAGAAAAGTTACATAATAGTCTTCTTCATAACAATCATCAACCCTTTCAAACTCAAAAACTCCCTCATTTATAGAGTGAAGTCTCATACAATGTCTTTCTGCCTGGGCCAACTTTGAATTCCTACGTAAGAGACCTATTTATAATCAAATTATATCACTTGGAAAATTTCTAGGGATATTTCTGTTTGACAGAGTTTGAATACATAAAGGACTCTTCTTTCATTAAATAACTCAAAAAATTATTTTAATAACCTTTATAAAATGAAACCAACTTATTTTCTGAGTGTACTAGACTAATTATGTGTCATCATGCCATGTGGATGCTGAGTTGGACCTCGACCAGGTCGAAATTTAAATTTTTTACACAAATCTAGCTAGTAAATTTTTTGAAATGTAGGACTGAAATATGACTGCATATTTTCCAAAACATGATGGTTGTAGTAAAAAAGAGATATTTTTTTCTAAATGGGATCATGCTGAAGAAAAAACTCCTTCATATTTCCCAATTTCCTTTCCATTTTGTCAAAAAGTGAGTTTGAAGCTGACTGCTAAAATAATCATGCACATGAAATTTCGTAGCACCCCTGTTCTAAGTCACCCCTGTTCTAAGATTTTTTTAGGAAGTTTTCGATCCAATAAACCTACAACACTTTCGTAGCGAAAACTCACCTTTTAGACTGGAGTACGCTACAAAAGTACCTAGTTCACTGCCAATTTTCTCCTTCTTCTTCTTTTTACCTCAAAAACACTTATAATTCCTATATATGCCTCATTATGATAACACAAGACAAAATTTGAAAAAAAAATGTTTTTCCCTACCATGCTTTATGGAGTAACATCATCATCTTGTGCAATCATTAAGACCTTTTTCTTCAATTAGACTTGTATCATTTTTATCGAACCAAACAGATATGCTGAGGCATTGGCTATTTTATTCAATGGAGTTAAGACTTTTGATATTGAGTTGAGATGGTGATTTGTATTGATGAGTTGGCATGCTTTCTTGACTCGATGAATTTCGAGTTTTTGAATTTGGAATCTCCACAATGTGCATTTTTTTGTCTATGGAGATTCTGAATTCAACCACTCAAAACTCAGACAACAAAAATTTGAAAACTATGACTTGATGAATTGTCAGCCATGTCATATATGTGGAGTTGACTAGGGATATGCCCCCTTAAAGAAGTGGCCTAATGATATTCTTGATCTCATTTGATGACTCAACCACCCCTGTACTATGTTGACTTCCCATAAATATTAAAAATTACATAACGCTGGAAAAAACAAAGTATTAAGAATTTTCGTAGTGAATCCTGACTTGTTTACATTGAATTCGTTGCGGAAATTGGTAAAAGTGTCAAATTCACTATATTTACTAGATATACCCATGCATGAGATATTTTTGGATTTTTATTTGACATTTACCCCTAGCACATGGATGATGACCTTCAAGACCCCTCACATGTGTGCAATTTTTTGAGAAATTACAAATTTAAAAGATCCTATTCAACCCTAACTTAACCTAATTTCCTCATGACCCAAAAAAAACCTAATGGTTCTCTTTTATAAGAGTGGCTCGAATATGGATGTTGCACCCCTGTGGTGCAACAAAGAACCACTAGACTTGGTGCCTTACCCATTGGGCTCATCCCAACCTCTTTTCATATTCTTTAGCCTGCATTCATTCCCTAACATGCTCTTGAAGAAAAACATCATACAAACAAAAGCTTACAACTACAACCTTCAAACTAAATGCTAAAATATATTCTTGACCAAAAAGCTTATTTATGTACCGATTACCCTACTCTAATAGTTTAAAACCAAAATCTCAATTCAAGTAATATGAAAATTCTAGTATAGCCAGTCAAAGAGTGGATCCAACTCTTGGCCTTCCTGATTTTTCTTGAACAACATAAAAAGTGAATCATCTATTATCAAATATGAAAGAATATTGAATCCATGCTCCATAATAAACACAAAATTTGTCTTGATTGATGACTATAGCAGACTTACCATTGGATCTTGGAAACCATGAAAAATCACCTTTTCTTAATGAGTAAAACCATGAGAGTTTAATTCATCCATAACTGATGGCTTATTTTCTCCTATGTCTTCAATTCCAAGAACATAATCAAATAAAAAGGAAACAATGAATTTGTCTTCCCTTCCATGTAAATAAAAAAAAACATCCATGCATCCTTGAACATCTTCAAACATGGAATCCATATTTTGTGTATCAAAACTACTCTTTTTCTTATCAAACAAATCAAATATAATGTTTGGTAGTTTTGTTTAAGGACTGTCATATTTATTTTGAACAAAAACAACTTTATGCATATACTCCATACCATTTTGATGATCTCCAAATAGAATAGGAAAAACCTGTATATTATGCTCATCATGTAGCTCGACTTTACCTAAAAGTGAAATTTAATTACATGTTACCTCAGTGTTGATAATTTTAATCCATGTATTTTCAATAACCTGATCTTGAGGAGTTTCTTCTTGACATAAAATTCCAAGAAAGGAATGGGCTGAAAAAAATTGAATGATTTGGCTCATACCTTTGACTACATATAGATTGAAAGGCTACAAATCCTCATAAATATCATGTAATATGACTTGACAATCAATTTTCTGATCCATTTCATCTTCAACTAAAGAAGATACATCCTCTTATTGGAAACTTTCTTTATCATCATGAAAACTAGCTTGCGAATGAAATTCATAAAGTTCCTCTAATATCTCCTCATAATTCACACATTCTACATAATCATCAATATTTTTAATATATTGAATGAAAAATTTCCAAATATTACAACAGTCTTGAAATAATTGTGACGAGGATGATAGTTACCATAATGTTCAGAAAATATTATATGGAAATATTTAATAGAACACAGACTTCTTGATTTCAACCCTTCATACCATACTCTAGCTTTGTCTTCTGGAGTAGCCATAAACATCTTCATGAGACAATCCTCAAGAAACTCAACCCTCAATATACTTACATGTATATGGAATTTAACCAAATGTAGACCAAAAACATCTTTCTTTTCATCTTTAAACATGGGAATATGGTTTTACCAAACAACACAAGGGATAGGATTTGGAAAACCATAGACGTGGGATCGATCCATAGGAGCATATCTGGGATTTCTTCTCGCAGTAGAACTCATCTTGGAACTTCTTCAAGCTACTGATACTCAAGTGGTGGATTCACCATGAAGCTTTGATATTCAATATATTTTGATATTGGAGTCGCTAGGGTAATATCACAACCATCAAAATAAAACTCTGATTTCATGTTACCCTCAGGAATCAACATGAAGAGACTCAAAGAAAGTCCGGAAAATGGATCTTTTCGGGTCGTGACAAACGCACCGAAATGTTATGACTAGGCTGGGACCAATTGGGTTGTTCAATGTCTAAACTAATGAAAATATGTCAAACCACTTTGGGCTGGTAGTTAGCCCTTCTAATCAGAGAGGGCTCTCTGAAAGAAGAAATAAATAAACGAATAATCAAGGTAAGATCTTTATTGAAGATGAGTAAATATTTTTTTATTTTAAGTTATTTTTTAGGTGGAAGATGTATGAAAGGCTACCATTGGTCATGGATTCATATATGGGACTTCAATTACAAGAAAATGCAATCCATCAAAACTAAGGAAATTGGGCTTAAAAGAGACCCTTTACAACAAACACATTGTACATGAAGGAAATTGTAGCATAAAAATTATGAATTCCAAATGATCATAATACTATGACATTGATAAAATTATATAAAACAGAAATACACAAACACATAAGATCCACAAGAATCTCAGGTCTGAAAGAAAACTATTGCAATTGTATGTTAGCTTTGTAGAGAAAAGTTACATAAAATCCTTCTTCATAACAATGATCAACCCTTTCAAACTCAAAAAATTCCTCATTTATAGAGTGAGGTCTCATAAAATATCTTTTCACCTGGTCCAACCTCGACTTCCTTCCTAAGAGACCTATTTCTAATCAAATTACATCACTTGGGGACTTTCAAGGGATATTTCTATTTGGAAAAGTTTGAATACAAAAAGGACTCTTCTTTCATTAAATAACTCAAAAAATTATTTTAATAACCCTTATAAAATGAAACAACCTAATTTTATGAGTGTACTGGACTACTTATGTGTCACCATGTGACATGGATGCTAAGCTGGACCTCCATAAGGTCGAATTTTAAAATTTTTACACAAATATAGCTAGTAAACATTCTAAAAAATATCCCTCAAAGATGATTTCATATTTTCCAAACCCTGATGGTTGTACAAAAACTGAGAGACATTTTTGTATACGGGCTCATGCTAAAGGAAAACCTCCTTCATACTTCCAAAATTCCTTTCCATTTGGTCAGAAAGTGAACATGAACTTGACTTTTAAAACAGTCATGTATAGGAACTTTCGTAGTGCACTTTCATAGAAACCTACAACGCTTTCGTAGAGAAAACTCCACTTTAAGCCTAGAGTGCATTACAAAAGTACCTAATTCACTGAAATTTTGCTCCTTCTTCTTCTTTTTACCTCAAAAACACTTTTAAAGCCTGTATATGCTTGATTCTAATAGCATAAGACAAATTGTGATAAAAAATGTGCTTCCTTACCATTTTTCATGTAGTAACATCATCATCTTGTAAAATAATTTTAAGACCCTTTTCCTTCAATTCAACTTGTATCATTTTTATCAAACCAAGTTGACATGCTGAGGTGTTGTCTATTTTATGCACTGGACTTAAGACTTCATGAGATTTAGTTGAGATGGTGAGATGTATTGATGAGTTAGCATGCTTTTCTTAATTGATGAGTTTTCAACCATGTCCTCCATGTCGAGTTTCTTACTGAGCCACCCCTATAAACAAGTGGGACAATGTATTTCTAATATCATTTGATGACTCAGCCACCTCTTTATTGCGTCGACTGCCCAAAAATATCAAAAAATACATAACATCGAAAAAAAAAGAGTATTAGGAGATTTCCTAGCGAATCATGACATATTTACACTGAATTCGATGCAGAAGTTGGTAAAAGTGTAAAATTCTCTCTAACGACCATATTTACTCATGCATGAGATATTTTTGGATTTTTTTTTTACATTGACCCACATCACATGAGTGATGACCTTCAATACCCCTCACATATGTGCAATTTTTTTGAAAATTACAAATTTGAAAGATCTTATTCAACCCTATCTTAACCTAATTGAATCATGAATAAAAAAAACATAATTATTATCTTGGATAACACCATATATACTACATCTAAGAGCACAAGAAGCATGTTTGAAGTGGTATTGGTAAGGCATCACAACATCAACCATTGGTTATGTGGCTTTACTAGATATTTCCAATACTTCTCAAGATTCAACTTTGATAATATTTTAATATTATCGTAATTCTTATTAAATATTTCTTACCATGATTTCATTATTATCTTAACATTAGGCAACGAATCAGCTGGGAATTCCTGAATTAAATTAGCACCAAAAAAGTTTTTTCCCATAATTTTAGTAATAACATTTACAATATCTCTCACACTGAAAATGGCACTTCGTGCTTGCTTCAATTTTATATCCCAGTCTCCGAAGATGATTTATTTATGTGAATATTCTGTCCTTGGAGGATTAATTTCTCGTCCTTTTGCATTGTCTTTCTATGTGATATAATCAAAAATTGTATCTCAATATCATCGAAGGTTGTCCTCAGATCAGACAACCGATTCATTGGTGAATTGGTTGTCATTATGAGGATTAATCCCTCTTGCGGACAAGAGCGATCTCCCTAGTATTATACGAATAGATAGAAACAAACATCCATTTTTAAATCATTTTTCTCTAGATTATTTTCAATTTAGAATTATTATAAACAAATAAAGAGGACATGCCCCTACCTTGAAATCCAAAGTTTGATGCATTCTTTTATCTAGTCGCTCCAAAGAGGCTTCTCTAGTAAGTAGAACTTGCAATCAAAGATAGACAAAAGAATTAAAAGAACCTTCAACATATACTAATTAAGAACAACTAATCTAACTTAGTGATTAAGAAGTCTAAGTATTGAATTATTGAAATAAGCACATGAATAACTCAATGAGAAAAATAGATCCATATGTATTATCTTGAATGAAAAGAGTAACTTTACAACTTGATGCCTTGATGTCATATAAGTTTCTCCCGGGTTCCTAAACAACCATTCCTCCTTCAGTTTGACAAGCCTTCCTCTCTGTATACTAGCATGCAATTATGAACATAAGGGAGTGATCATTCTCATGCCAACAACAACTAGCATAGAGAGTATGCACTCTTGGGAATTTCTTTAGCAATTACCTTATGTAAGACACCCACACTCTACCCTTGAGATTGAAACATGAGCTCAATTTATAGGGAAATGGAGGTAGTTTCAGTTCCATGAAGAGGGGGATGGATTCCTCTCATGAAGGGATTTGAGCTCCATAGACCAAGCGATAAGATCCAAGAGTGGAGGGATAAATCTCGAACTGATCATGCCTCTAGAAGCTTCCAGTTGGGAGAATATTCGACCAGCTAGGCTTCTAGAACTTACCTTTTCCTTTATTTGACTTTTTACGGGGGGTCCGCAGGTTTTATTAGTAGAACGTGTGGGAGCTACTGCAGGTTATAGAACAAGTATCCATGAATCCATAAGAAAAGGCTAGGAAAAGTGTGGAATTAGACCTGTAAGGGTTTTAATGATATTTTCTCCAATTCCAAGACTTGGTTTAGGAACATTAGGGTTTTCTACTTCTAAGGGAGGACAATATAGGTGGTCATAGACCTATATGGATAGTGAAATGTCATGGCGAAAAAATAACATGTAACAGATTACCCCCTAAAGTGAAAAGTCTGAGGTTTTTCTGAACATTGAAGTGATTTATCATTCTGAGGATTGAATTGCAGACACACCGGTCGAAAAACTGTAAAAACATTCAATGCAAGAATATATATATATATATATATATATATATATATATATATATATATCATTGTTGAGGTAGGAATTCCCATAATTAGATCAAAAATAACTAAATGTTCTGGTATAGATATGATTTTAATATTACATCAATGGTAGACACATTATGGGCACAAAAATGTATCATAAGTAGTCTATTGTATCATTAATAATAAAACTCCTCGCAGCCTGGATGGTGGAAACTAGATCCAGGGTCTTGATTTCCGCTTCTTGAACTAGTACAATTCTATCCATGCGATTGACTGTGTTGAAGTTGAACATGGTAGAAACCGCTTGATTACCATTCAATGATGTGAACTGTTAACAAATGTGAGAGAAACCACCAATAATGAAAATGGATCTCAAAGTACTCCTTACAATCCATGAAGTGTGAATGAATGATTTTCAGTCGAACACTTCGTGAAATCATTCGATCGAAGGTCAATGATGCTACTCGTTGTCGAAGGCAAGAAACCTACCATTAGGGCATGCAGATCCCAAGGTACTGATAGGATTCTAGACCAAATTTCTTTATGATGAGCTGTCGTCGATAGAAAGTGACCTATCACAGGAAAGCCCATGACACGAAACCATTAGATCATGTTTTTAAGAAATATTTGCAAGGACTGACTGAAGGATGGTCAACGCAAATGGAGACAAATGTTTGCAATGAATGGTTTGTTTGAACTATCTCTTGAATACATAATGATACTGCATATAGTTTGGTAACAATTGACCTAAAGCCAATACCTAGAAACCAGTTAAATACTTTCAATGTGCTTTGATTAACTATTAGACAAAGGACTTCCCAACCCAGGTACACGTGTGAAAAAGTGTCATGCTCAAGGGTGGTATACTTCTTTTTAAGCAAGGGTGACAACTGGATTATTTTTTTCTCTTTTTCCCCCACCATTACTATCAAGTCCCTCTTTGTTTTTGACAAGCTTGAGGAGGATAACATTTTCTTGTTTGTGTAAGCTCATCCTTTAAATGAGTCCATATTAGTATTAAAATAAAACCCTAATAAGGAGTGATTCGGTCCTGTTGTAATTGACACGACCTTTGTTGTTAACATTTAATGAGTCGAGTATAGGATAAACTCGGCGTTTTTCAGTTTTAGGGAGTCAAAAGAAAAACATAAGTAAAATCTGTGGTTATGCTTTTATGTAAATTTAGTCTCTCAAGCCCGAAAAAGGATAAAATAATACTAGAGATAAGTCTATTGACAATGATTAGCCAACACATACTTTTTTTGTAAATAATCCATTTTAGTCTGGAAAAGGGGTAAACTTATATTGAAGAGAAAATTGTTCATTTCCTTTAACGAGTTTGAATAGTCAAGTACTCGGCGATATTTTCATATTTAGAGAGTCTGAAAAGGGCTTAAAATAAAACTCTAAGGTTTCTCCTTTTCGTAATTTTCAAGAGCCCAAAAAAGTGATAAAATTATAGTCAACGTCAAAATAAGTCTTTTCACTGAAAAATCCTGTATCCTGTGAAAAAACTCAAAAGATTATACATACCTATTTCCAAGGAGTAAAAATATCGAAAAATATCATTTTAAAGTGAAAAATAAATAAAATATAATATTTTATTCATTCAAAAAATATAAAAATGAGTTAAACAAAATCATTTTCACCTTTTGTCTTTAGAGCAGTGAATTGACAGCTTTCAGAAAAAATAAATTCCGGAGCTAATATCAGGAGAACTGACCGTCCATTCCGAGAATCATCAAAACCTGGTAATCCACGTTATCTTACTCTTCATTTGTATCTATTTCAATTCTCTTTTTTAGATTTAGTTTCATTTTTTTGGAGGAATTTATGTTCAAAAATGCGCTCTCGGGGGTCCGCAGGTCATGCGTGTGCTACCTGCAGACCTCGATAATTTTATAAAAATAAAACTATCAAGGTACCATGGTTTTTGTGTAGAGCGAGTGTGGACGTCTGTGCTATCTCCTCACAAAAACTACGGAGGCACCGTGACCATTACAAAATTAAAATATTCTCTCAAAAATGATTCAATTTTTACACTCCAATGGTTTCTAACTTTCAAATATGCTTATTTGTAGGCTATTCCACCATGCTTGAGTGGCGAGAATGTGAGCATGAGGCTATAGAGAATGAAGCCATGAATGATCTTGCAATAATGCGTGTGCTAAAAAATTGTGGTTTATATAATTTTTGGGTGATACAAGGTATGAAAACATAAATAGAGATGATGACATGGTTAGTTAATAAATGGGAAGTTCAGGATTAGTGCTTTACCATTTGTGACCATCGGCTCGAAATTGAGCTCGAGGATATCTATTTCCTCACTAGATTGTCCCCGAGAGGAGAAAAAATATCCTTGTTTGGGGCTGGACAGGGTGGCCTACTCATTGATAGCTATAAACAACAATATTTCAGTGATGAGGCAGATCCAAAGGATAATCGCATAGACATAAAAAATATCTTGTGATTAGATCTCAAAGTGATTGCATTTATGGTATAAAAATTTTGTGGAAGTCTGCCTCCACATGTAGCCACTAAATCTCAAATTCAGACCACGAGAGAGTGCTTTAGAGGCACCATATTCAATTGGTGTGAAGGGGTATTGGTCAACATGAAAGGCCAATTAACCAAAGAAAATAATGTAAAGTTAAAAAAATTTCCTTACGACACCATTTTGATTTCTTTTGCTTTAAAGAGAATCCCACTTCTCACCCCTCAGCTTATTCTAGTATATCGTGGGGAACCTCGTGAACCTTGGATGGTACGTTGGGCTGCATTAATGGCATGTCATGGTGGCCATGGAAGTTTAGTTGGTCGGTTCGCTCTGACATACTTTATGTGGCTAAGGAACCAAGTCTTAACAATCAAAGACTTCCCCTATGAAGGTATAGATTTCAGAGCTGATCCTAAGATGTCTTTGCCTCTAGGGTCACGATGGGACGAATCAAGTAAGAAATTTTTTTTGATGTTTTTAATCTAGGTTTTATTTGTTTTTTATCGTCCAATACTGATAAAAATATTTAAATGCAGATGTCAGTCCATGAAAACTAGCCACACTCCGCTGCTTTGATAGGCGGCAAGCAGAGCCTATAGCACCACCACAATATTAGGAAGGAGAGATCCTAATTGATATGGAACACAACGTGGAGAGGTTAACCATAGAAATTCCTGAGAGAGGGACATATGACATTCCTCTACTGCTTCAGATACATGTTATAGGTGTTCCAGGACAGTTTAGGAGATTCCTGCACAAGGTGGCGCGTGCCTAGTCTATTACCATAATCATCATCATGGATAGTGGATGATCATTGTGGATTGACATGTTTTTTTTTGTATCAGTATCTATTAGATCATAAGGTGTATGAACCTATGACCATAGACCATGTAATATTTTTTGAAAGCAAACCTATCTATGATATTACTACTTTCTCGAAGTATTTTTTTCAACATGTATCAAATGTTGATTTGGATTACTATTTTAATGTTGCAAATATCTATTTAGAACAGGATTAGCTAATGCATCAGCCAATGTGTTTAAATTTCTTGAAATATGTTGATATTCGATGCAATAGAATTGTCATTCCAAGAGATGAACCTTCAAAAATAATCTCAATAACACTGGATTTTTAATTGCATATAATCTGTTTAAATGTGATACAATGAGTTCTGAATCCAACCTAATGATCAAACGTTGAATACGAAATGGAATGGAATTAGATAATAACTCAAAGATTGCACTATATTCTGCAATATTGTTCATTGTGCTTACACCATGCATAGAAACTAACTCATCGGTGGGTGAATAGATAACCCAGGTCGCGGAAGAAATATTCCGTGTACTACGACAGGCACCATCCGCAAAACCAATGTACGTTTGAAGGGATGTCAACATCTACAATATCAAGAGTAATCAATATAAGCAGTGATAGTAGTATGTAAAAAGTAACTAATGTACAAGTGAAATATTCACACAAAATTCATCATAATATCTCTTAAGATAAAGACCATTTCTGGGCTTATCTAAAAAAACCCTGTCATAATCAGTCAATTCATAGGCCCCTTTTGCAGGAGCATGCTTGACAATGTAGAGACCATGCCACATTGGTTCGAATTTCCCAACACCTAGCGTATTGTTATCTTGATTGTATACTAAGACTAGGTCACCTTCTAAAAAAAAAATGAGGGGTGACACTTCGATCATAATGAGCTTCCACATGTTTCTTATGAGCTTTGGTAGCTAATGTAGTAGTGCGTTGAGTCGCATCTAATTGTGTTAAGTAAAAAAAGTGTTTATGCTCTTCATAGGTAGCTAGTAGTAACTCTATGATGTTAGAAAATTATATATTACAGAGCAATGCAACACATAAAATATGTGGAAAACACAAGCTCACAAAACACATAAAACCAGAGAGACAAAGGTATACGTGGTTCACCCTGTTTGGGCTACGTCCACCCCAAACAACCAGTCCTTCCTTTCTATTATCCAGCAAAATGAAGAGACACAACTTACAATAGATCCGTTGTAATATCCTTTGTTCTTCCTCACAGTCTCTCTATCTGTTTCTTTCTCTAAGAATACACATACAATACAGAGCCGCAATACAATGCACTCATACAAGTGAGGAGTTGCCTTCTAGGGAAAAAAAAACCTAAACTAAACATAACTTCTACTGTCATATCATCCGCCTAATGAATGGCCCAGATTGACTAGAAATTACTATAATTTTACAAGGAAATTTTACATATGTTTTTAGTAGCCACCCCCCCTAGACCCCCAAGAAAACGTTTAATTACAGGTAGTGTTTCCGCCCCATGAAGGTACAGGGGTCCAACGTTGTGATACAAAATAAACAAGATAATCAGGCTCCACACCCAACATATGGCTAATTGGAGTGACGGTATTTCACATTCAATGGGTAACTAAGCTTCTAAACCATAAATCAGTTGAAAATGAGTGAACCCTGTAGTAGTTTTTGCTGAGGGTCAGTATGCCCATAGTGCCGAAAAAATATTGGTATGCCAATTCGATTTGTGAGTTCCGATAATTTGTTTAATCATGATGGTTAAAACCTTGTTGACAACTTCAACTTGATGATTAGCTTATAGGTAATATGGAGTAGAGTTATCATGGTGTAGGCCAAGTTGATCGAAAAGTTCAGTCATCATTATATTTTGAAAATGACTCCCATGTTCTATGATAATAGCTTGGGGTAAACCGAAATGAGCAATCACATGCTTGAATATGAATGTAGCTACAGTTTTTCCATCTGCTGTGAATGTAGGCATCACCTCTGCCCATTTGGTAAAGTAATCTACAACGAGAATAATATACCCATGCCCCCCGGCGAGTGAGGGTTACATATAATGAAATCAATGCCCCATTTCGGAAAAGGACCGAAAGAAATAATTGGGTGAAGAGGAGCTGGAGGTGCACGCATCTTTCGAACAAAAATTTGGGAGTTGTGGCATTTTCAGACTGTAATAATAAAAAATTTGAACAATGACAACCAAAAATAACCAGCACGCAATATATTTTGGGTTGTGGCAAACCCAAACATATGACCAGCACATGCTCCAGAGTGGAAATCATTCAAAACCCTTTCAAAATCTTCGTGATTTATACAACATCGGAAAACAAAATTCGCACCACAATGATAAAGTGTGTCCCCAAAAATATGGTGTTGATGGGATTGATACTATATTCTTTGTCAATTGGAACGTGAAAGCTTGAGGCGAAAGGTTTTTGTTTGAAGATAGATGATGATATCCCCATACCATGGATCTAACATACTGATAAGAAATAGAGATTCATCTGCGATGGGATTCTATAGCAAAGTTTCCATCTCAGTATTGGGAAAGTCGCACATGAGTTTTGAAAAGACCAGTGATTTATTTCATTTAGATTTCTCGATTTTCAAATCAAACTCTTGTAGGATGATAATCCATTTAGAGTATTTTACCCCGAGTAGTTGTTTTTCAAAATATACATCATCAATTTGTAATTATATATCACAGTTGTTTTACGTAACAGTATGTATTGATGGAATCGTTGGACAACTTGCACTATGGCCAAGGTCAATTTCTCCACTTGCAAATATTCAATCTCTGTTTGGTTTAGATTTGGACTTAGATAATAGATAACATGCTCATTGTGAGATTCATACTCTTCAACTAGAACAATTCCAATGGTGGAATCAGAGGCTGCTAAGTATAAAAATTAGTCCTGGTGGTATTTGCGTGGATGTAATAACGACGCACAGGTTAACGTGCGTTTTAGAGCATCAAAAGTTCGATTAAAATTCTCATCCAAAATAAAAGGAATGTTCCATTTCAATGACTGGGTAAAACATTTTGTTAACTCAGTATAGTTCGGGTAAACCTACGTAGAAATTTTGCTTTCCCGTGCAAACTTCAGAGCTGGTGTAGTGTGGAAGGAGGACGTAAATTGATGATGGTTTCAATCTTCGAGGCATCTACATGAATTATGCATTTCGAAACGATGAATCCCAGTGATCGTCCTGATTGCACAAAAAAAACAGATTTGTGTGGGTTCAAACAAATCTTTTAATGCCTACATCTCATGAAAATAGCTTGTAATTGAGTATGGTGATCTTCCCTGTGTAATGAGTGAGCAGGTAAGTCATCCAGATAATGTTGTACAATATGTTTGATGTCATGAAAAGTGTAAGACATTGCCCTTTGAAAAGTTTCACCAACATTTTTTAATCTGAAAGGTAGTTTGCAATAAGAAAATGTCCCCCAAGGACATATAAAAGTTGTTTTTGGTTGATCATTAGGGAGTATGTTGATTTGAATATATCTGGAAAATCCATACACAAATGAGAAAAATTCATTTCCAGCACAATCATCGATAATTTCGTCGATATAGGGGCTGGGATCACTGTCCTTTGGACATGATTTATTAATATCCCAATAATCGACACATACTCGTATATTCCGTTGTTTCTTAGTAACAGGAACTATATTATATACCCAATCTGTTAATTGGATGGGATAAATAAATCATGCTCGCAGTAGCTTTTCAACTTTACTTTTGATCGCAACAGCTTTTCATGGATGTATTGGACATAATATTTGTCTAATAGGCTTGGCATCTGGGTATACCTTAATTTCATGAATTAAAATCTTTGGATCGATTCCTGGAATCTCTTCGTAAGACCAAGAAATTATGTCTCAAAATTATTGAAATAGGGATTTGTATGTATTAATCTCTTCAATTGTACAAGAAGAGCCTACATGAATATTTTCAATAACTCTAGGTTGAACTTATATGTCGATAGGAACAATTGTAGAAATGTTTCCCAAATTAATCTCAGAATCCGAATTTGTAATCAATATGGGATTTTGTAGTTCCTTGAAATAATAAATCGAAAAAATAGACAAAAAATAATTTTCAAACCTTTGTTTTCAAAACTCGGAAATGTAGACTAGAAAAAAATGGGAACTGTGGAGATTCCGAGTTTTGAAAAAAAAAATTTGCACCAAAGAAATCTACAATCCATAATTTTCAAACCTATCAAGTTTAGGTGAAAACGAAGATCTATGATGTAGATCATCCCATGGTAATTCATCTAAAGACAAAAATTCTTGAATACTTTCATTAGTGTGAAACAATTGTTGAAAAGGATCAGAAAGTGATGTCAAGGATGAGCTTGATAGTGAAGAATATTCTTCGGTGATCACATTCATTTGATCAGGAGTAGTTGAAAGTGTGTCAGAAAATGACTGTAATTCCACATATGCCATTTCAAAAGGACTCAAAGGCAGCTTGCCATTGAAAGAATCTAGTTTTGATTCGCAAGGCACTACCCAAGTATCATCGAATGGTATAGTGCTCGATGATATCATATTAATGTTGGAAATGGTATGTGGTGCATCGGGTGGAGGCTTAGAGAAATCTCCCATCAAAGCAGAGTCCTTTAATAAACCTACAACAAAATATTCATATGGGATAGTCGATTTTCCAACATGTTGGATACTGTCTGTAGAAGCAGGGTCAGACGAATAATATGACAACTGATAGATTTTCACAATCATTCCTTTATGAGAAAACATGATTAGTTGAAAGACAAATTAAATGATGATAGACATGGAATAATACCAACTACGACTCAAAATAAGGTTGTAATCCAGAGGGGCATCAACAACTTCCACATCTAGATTAACAGCTTTACCTTCTACTTCTATAGGTAGATCATGGAGTATTCTATATGGATAAAATCCTCTTCCATTAAAGGCTTTAAGGATTTTCGGTGATTTTTTGAGTGATGGATAACCAATAGTTTTCCAATAATTTAACGACACTAAGAACGTGGATGCCCCCTCATCAATTACGTTAAGAAAGACTTGTCTATTTTTTACTAATACTGGAATTTGAAAAGCCATCTGATGAGGGAGTCCTGGTGTAAAATTTTCTAGATCAAAGACCATGAGTTTAGAATCCTAAGGATCTATAGCTCTGATAGCTGATTTGTACTAGACATGATTGTAGCACTTCTAAGGCCAAAATTGCTGAAGGAGATATCGCCAAGTCTTCAACAATGTGATAATTCTGAGAAGCTCCCGCATGTAGATTGAAAGCTGATTTTCAAAGTACAACTTTAGCAGCCGATTTAATCACTAGATCAAAATTAGGTTTTTTGATGTGAAGGGGATCAGAAACTGAAGGAGATACAGCTGGTGGTTGACTAGAATTTTCTGTCTCTTTACCAGTTACAAGATTTTTACTTCCATAGCCTTGCGATCATGTCGCAACCATAACCTGAGACATCATTAAAATATTTTCCGAAGAATTTGAAGAAGATCCTATCATTTTTCTATCTTGAGTGGGAAAAGGATCCTTCAAGACAGTAGGTGTGGGTGAATCTTTGACGAATTTAGAGAACTTAGATCGATGTGGGCACTCTTTGGTAAAGTGATCCTCATCATAGATAAGGCAAGGATAACGAGGTTTCCGCTTATCGTCAGTTGGTTCATTATTTTCAATTTTCTCTTTGGGAGAAGAAGTTTGTTTGCTTTTATTCTTTCCTTTATTATTATTACCAATTTTAGATTTAGCTATAGATGAGTCTACAACATGAATGTTGGTAGAATTTTCAAGGGAAGAATCTCCTTTTGGTGAATCTGGTAAAGTTATGATACGAGAAGTAGTTTTTGAGGACTTCTTCTTACTATTATTAGCACTAACTAAACTAATTACACTGTCTGTAGCATGAGATCTTAAAGGAGTTGCAATTATTTGACCAGGACATGGTAAGTCAAGAATTTTTTCGCATAAAGTACCAGACTGTGTATATACAATGTCTAAGTACTAAGCTTAAGCAGTCACCTATCTTCCGTAACGACCCCTCCCTTAGCCACATCTCCAGTGATCTTTCGAAGAAATGTTTCAACAAACCATTCTGCCAATATCTGATCTAGAATAAAAAATTTCACTAAATATCTTCTACATCTCCATTTATTTATGTGATTTGATATGTACGTAGACGTAGATTGTTTTAATGAATTTAAGAGTTCTATGCCATTATCGTATCGGAATGACAAATGAAAGTGTGTTAAAAAATCAATTGCTAACACGTTGAAATCGTTGAATGAGCCACGTGGTAGTTCTATATACCACTTTGTAGCTAAATCTATCAGCATTCTCTAAAACAATCTTAATCGAATGGGATTATCGATTAAAGAGTTGGATGCGCACCAGAGGTCGTAAGTCATAACATTGTTTGAGGGGTCTTCTCCTAATTTACCTTCGAACTTAGGAATATCATTGGGAAAATTATTCGGCATTGGCGGCCAATACAGAAGAAAATAAATTGGATCATTTGTTAGGCACGACAAATCGAATAAATCCAAAGTTGTTATGAATGGTAACTGACGATTAGGGTATTGTTGAGAAAATTGATAACCTTGTGGAACCATACCAGTCCCAAGAGGAGGATATATACGATAACCTGGAATAACTTACGCATTTGGGATTGGAATGCCTCCCAGATAACCAAGGTTGGCCAGACCATATTGAGGTTGAGCTGGTATCTGACATGTGTAACCAGGGTATGGTTTATGTTGGTATACTGGATTTTGTGCTATAGGTCCATATTGATATTGCCCTTGATATGATTGATAAACAAACTGAGGTTGGCTTGTTACAATTGTACTTGTACCAGGTTGTCCCGTAGGCATCTGAACAGTAGTCTGAACTGTGGGTCCAGGTTGTTGTGTAGTAACTTGAGGGATTTGTTGTGATACTTGAGGGATTGTATAAATAGGGAATGTAGAAATTCCATGGATAGGTGTGGTAGGTTGAACAGAAGTTGGTGCAATAGTTTTAGGTGGAGTTCTAAGTGTACATGGACTAGACTGCTAAACATTACTAGGTGCGGATACTTGTGGTGTAACTTGAAGAATAGGTTGGACAAGTTGCTGGATTTGACTATAACCAATTAGCTGACCAGGTTGATTATAAGGTACTTTCACGTTAGGTTGCAAATATTTTTGATTTCCTGATGGATTCCACATCGTGTTTATTCCAAGGTATGGAGCTCCCATTGAAGGTTGTGTTGCGTAAGATGGAACAAAACCAAGTTGATAAGTTGAAACGTAATCTTGATAGTTGGCTAGATAATTCCCACTAAGATATTGACCTCCCTGAAACAATCGTTGTTCATGATAAAACTGCATCCCTAAAAGAGGTTTTTGTCCTTAAAAAGATTGTTGCCTTGACATAGGGTACTATCCTTGGAGAGGTTGCAGACCCTAGATAGAGTACTGCCCTTGAGGTCGATAATTTCCTTGCGGTATGTACTGGACTAGGGTCGATCCCCAGTGGAGTCGTCATTTTGTTATGAGGATTAATCTCTCTTGCAGACAAGATAAATATCCCTAGTATTCTAAGAATAGCTAGAAACAAACATCCATTTGTAAATCATTTTTCTCTATATTATTTGCAATTCAGAATTATTATAAACAAATAAAGAGGACATGCCCCTACCTTGAAATCCAACGTTCGATGCAATCTTTTATGTAGTCACTCCAAAGAGGCTTCTCCAGTAAATAGAACTTGCAATCAAAGACAAACAAAATAATTAAAAGCACCTGCAACATATAATAATTAAGAACAACTAGTCTAACTTAATAATCAAGGAGTCTAAGTATTGAATTATTCAAATAAGCACAAGAAGAACTCAATGAGAAAAAGAGATACATATCTATTATCTCGAATGAAAAGAGCAACTTTACAACCTGATGCCTTAATGTCATACAAGTTTCTCCTCGGGCCGTGAAAAATCATTCCTCCTTTAGTTTGACAAGCCTTCCTCTCTGAATACTAGCATGGATTTATGAACATAAGGGTGTGATAATTCTCATGCCAACAACAACTAGCATAGAGAGTATGCACTCTTGGCAATTTCTTCAGCAATTACCTTATGAAAGCTACCTACACTCTACCCTTGAGACTGAAACATGAGTTATAGGGAAATGGAGGTAGTTTCAATTCCATGAAGAGGGTTATGGATTCCTTTCATGAAGGGATTTGAGCTCCATAGAGCAAGGGATAAGCTCCATGAGTGGAGGGATAAATCTCGAACTGATCGTGCCTCTAGAAGCTTCTAGTTGGGAGAATATTTGACTAGTTGGGCTTCTAGAACTTACTTTTTTATTTATTTGAATTTTTACGGGGGTTCACAGGTTTTATTAGCAGAATGTGTGGGAGCTGCCATAGGCTATAGAACAAGTATCCGCGAACCCATAGGAAAAGCCCAGGAAAAGTGCAGAATTAGACTTTTAAGGGTGTTAGAGTCCTATGATTTGGTTGATTGGCAAGCCAAGTGACAGGGTAACATCAAAGAAATATTTGGAGCCCAAGGACCTAGCCTTCCTGGACTCAGAGAGGGCTCTCTCTATTTGTGTAAGGGATATCTATGTGTTTTTATTCTTATGTTTTTTATTTTAGGCTAGTTGTGAAGTAGGTTTTTGGTTTTGTTTTTAGGTTTTTTAGGGAGGAGTTGATCAAGGACTAAGATAGATAAAAATATTGTTATATCAACTGGGCTATGGGGTCAAAAAGGTCGAGAAAGCCTCATATGGTGATACAAGGTATGTTGAAGGGCCGATTTGATCAAGGTAAAATGGATCTTAAGGTAAGATGAAGTGGGATGGACACTAATTTTGTGAAGGAAAAAGGATTTCAAACATAAATAGTTCAATAGTTGACATTTATATGGTAGGGCTAACCATTAATCATGATAAATGTAACTACAAACTGATAGATGCATAGAAATAAACATTCAAGCAATACGTAGAGACATATAGCTCTCTAACTTTAGGAAATTGCTATCAGACTTTGGGGAAAGACAATTAAGAGAAGAAAATAACTCAAACTATTTAAGAGGAAACTCCTAGACATAGTATTTCGAGCTATCATACACTTTGAACTAAGATTGCAGAGTTTTAGGTAGGGGGAAAGATCGATACAATACCTCCTTGGCTCAACTAGGACAATCAAACATTCAAAGAAAGGTTTCAGAGGTGGAGCTATGACTAGCCATGAGTAGGCAGGGCGTACCGTGAATCACACTTAGCATGCATAAAACCATAAATGAAACAAGAAAACAATTTCTTCAGTGATTAAAGAGCAATCAAGAATTCTTTGATGTGACTAAGAAGGAAAAAAACATAGAAGCTATAATGAAACAGGAAATCTGAGGTGCTTCCAAGGGCATGTCTCAAATCTATTCTCTATTTTCTTATAGCAAGAAAAAGAACATGAAATGTATATGAAAACTAAAGAAACATAACAAATAGGGACACTATACCATTTTACCAAGTCAAGGAATCCAACAACAGTCCTCTTTCATCATCCAAAACATTCAAGAAACTATCCAATGCATGAGACAAGTGTTTCTTCCAAGCTTGTATAACCATATATTTCTCTATATCATCAAGTTCAGCCTTGTTTACAATGAAATCTCTTCGAATATATAGGCCAAGATGAAGGAGAACCTCCTAGTGCAACTAACAAGCTCATTGGCCCATCAAAAATATCTAATTTTGTCCTTGAGGCTTTGCAAAGCCCAAGGCACAATATCTATAAAAATATCCTAAAAATGGTAAAAAAGGAAATTAAATTGATTTTCCTAACTGACAATGGCCAAAAAAGGCTAAACGCACATTAGGAAAAGCCACTTCAGAAAACTGCATATTTTACAAAATTCTTCAGAAATATATCAGCAGAAAATCCCCTGTCTTGTGGGAAACTTTTGTAGGCCTTCTTGATGTCGAAACGAGGCCTGTGATGGCTCGTTGGAAAGATCTAGATGTCTAGTTTCTGGAAATTCTTTATTTTCATCAAAATTATCAATATAACCTTATGAAATACTAACCTATGTGGAAACACCTAGAAAATAGCCTTTGCTGATATGCGAGGCAGAGTGCTGAAAAAGTGACTGTTTTTCGCCATTTTGGGGGACCAAATCATCTTCAATTGATCTAAAATTTGCTGAGTATATGCCCCTGAAATTATGGCATCCAATGATACCATTTTCATCCTTTCATGATGCCTCAAACAAAAATGGTGATGCCCATGATTTTTAGCAAAAATCCCAAAAATGTCAAAAAGCCAAAACTTGTTGAATTTTGCCCAATTTTGCCGAGCATGACCCTCATGCATTTTCATAAGCATGCTGAGAAGCGGACGCCAAAATTTGAAGCCTTGATATTTCCTTCTTCATTTTTGGTTCTGGGCACCTCTTTTCAACCTCCTTGAGCTTTTCTTGTGTAGCCTTCAGTTTCCGTCAAGCGAATTGATTAAGCTTCTTATAGTGCCTGGTCATTTTTCTTTAAAGGTCCAAATATCTATTGGCCTTTTCCAACTTCTTCTCCAAGTTTTCACTCACCATTTCAAGCCATACTTCTCTATTTGTTTATATCTCTTGGGTGAATAAAGTATTAAGAGGAAAATATTGGAAAAGGGAAGCCTCTTCCTCTCTTTTTTTCTCCAAAACTCTTTTGAGTCCCATGGTCCTTGGCCTCTTTCTCCTTGGCTAATCTTCTTCTTCACTATTATTGAATTCGCCCATGATTTATTCAAATTTTATTTGCGCTTTGGGGGCTTCTTTTTTATACTTGATAGCCCGTGTCTCATACATCGCCATGTGGACACTCATTTTCTTGTTTTTTGTTTGTAGAAAATGAATGAGGTTTTTAGACCTCCCTAGATCCTCCCTTAGATCATGAATTTGTTCTTCTCTATTTATCAAGAGAGATTCTAGGATTCTGGCCTCATTGTCGTTGTCATCACTGTTTATCTGAATTATGTCAAAATCCCTCTCTTTCTCATGGTTGCTTTCTTCCTTCTCTTTTCCGTTGCTTTGGGTGGCCTTCTTGGTCCTCCTCCTCTTTGGTAATTCAACAATGGATTGCTTGGGTAACTTCTCTTTGCTTCGGAGTGCTCTAGTAACATTTGGAGTTACAGTTTGAGCCACTTTCCTTCGTGATGTTCGGGGCTTTGTTACCTTTGGAGAAGAAACCATGGCCCCTTTCCTAGGAGAGGCAGCTCGCACATGCTCTATTTGGTCTTTGTCCTTGCTACTCCCCTCGTCATCCCTGCCACTGTTTTGACCCTCTTCATGAATGCCTTGACTGTCACCTTGCATGTCTCCTTGAGGGCTGCCCTTGTCACTTTTTTCCCTGCTTTCTTTAGGATTTTTAGACTCTGTATCTTCAATGTTTTGTGATGCATCCTCATCATGTTTGTTGCAGTGAGGGCTACCAATATTTTTCTCTTTGTGACTGCTATGTTCTTCACCAAACTATTTCATTTATTCATCATTTACCTCTTCACTGTTTTTCTCTTCTTCATGGTGCTCTTCTTCATCACTGTGTTTTTCTTCACTTTTCTCCTCTTCACTTTGCTTCCTTTGACTTCGATCCTCTTCACTATTTTTCTCTTTATCACTATGCTCCTTTTCCTCACTGTGGTCCTCTTCATCGCTATGCTGTTCTTCCTCACTGTTTTGTTCTTCCTCACTATGCTGCTCTTCTTGATCAATCATAGCATATTTTTTTTTCTTAGGAGTAGGTTTACTAGAAGAAGGAGAAAGATGATGAGTGGAAGGTGAAGGAGGTGCATGGGATGAAGAAGCAGTGGCGAAATCGGGATGTGAAATGAAAGTGTCCCAAGAAATTCCCTTCTTCTCAAGTTGATGGAGAATGACAATCTTGATAAGGGAATGATGGAATAGACAAGATGGCTGCTGAGAGGAAGGTCTATTTTGAACAGTAGAATCCATCTTTTCAATTCTTCTACGGAGGAAAAAGGGTAGGTTTAGTAATTGGGTTCTCTTGAAGTGCATGAGTAGCCTGACATGGTAAGCATAAACCCGGGAAAACCTTCCTTCGCATGTGAAATATTTCATGATTATCTTAATGAGGGGAGCATAGCTGGTCAAAAAATATGAAGAAGGAAAGATGGATGGGCATGCATCTCGATGCTCTGGTTTCAAAAAGGGTTTTTATTGATCTCAGTCTAGGTAGCTCTTCTTAAACCAGTTTTCTCCGACATATGGAATTTTGGTAGCTCTGGAAATGGATCTAGGAGAAATCTTGAAATCTAATCCTGCTGGATGAACATGTTTCCCTTGTAGTCTTAAAGAAAATAGATGTGTCAAGGGAAGATAAATTTTCACCTCCTGAACCCTTTGACGAAACTCCAAACATCCTACTTCTCGAAAGTTAAAAAGCATTAAAGGATAGGCATTTACTTCCTCAGTTGAAAAAGGTTTGTACCTTTTGTGAGGGCCACTTCTGCTATCTTGCCTAGGAGGTATTTTTCTTTGGATACTCTTTACTGGCTGACCAAGACGAGCTGATTCAAATGGTCTCTAAAATAGTTTCTCAACACCACACCTTTTCCTCCTTGAAAGTCACTATGTTTCTTCATTGTTAACAAACAAGTATTTGTCAAATGAGAAAAAAAATCACTTCTATCACCTTGTTTGAGCAAAAGGTTTAAAAAGGATGGTTTGTGGTTTTTTGTTTGGAGAGGAATCTCCCTTTGTTTTGGCACAAACACCCTTCCCTTAAAAAACTGCTCCTTTTTTATTCACTGCCCTTTAAAAGGTAATTAGGGCTCTTTCAAAACTAATAAAACACCTTCCCCTATCATTGTGTTAATCCTTGATACCCGCAACAACAAAACTTCTTTGATTTTGACCAAAGGCCCAAACTCCTAATCACCGTGTCTCTCTTTGTTTTTTAGGTGACAAGGTATGTTCTTTGTTAACACTATCAAGACACCTTTTCAAAAAAATTTGAGACCTCTTCACCATACAATAAGACCTCCTTAAATTTTGACAAAAGCTCTATCTCTTTTACCACAGTTTAGATAATCTTTTAAAATAATTTGAGACCTCTACAACTCTGTACTTCTTCTTGCAACTATAGGTGTTTTTAGTTATTTCATAGCACAAAGAGGACTTTGAAAAATGGCACATCAGTCCTCTTTTTTTTCACTGTTTCTATACCTTTGAAAACCACAGCAGGAAAACCCTTCTAATTTGACCAAGCTTTCTCCTTTTACCAATGTTTCCTTTTTGAAAACCCAGCAAGAAAAACACGCCTTTTAACCTCAAAATTTATCAAGGAGCAGAGAAATACCTTGAAGATAATTTCATGGACTTTGTTGATCGTTGGAGCAGCTTTTAAAAGGGTTTTTGAGGACTGGTGGATGAGCGGGCCGTTTGCAGTAGAAGGTGCCACACAGATGGAGGTGTCGGGTCGATTTCAGGCGCTGGTGACTGCAGGCACAAGCGCGTCGCGCCTCCATTCAATTTCTTTGTTCGGGCACTCACAGACGCGCCGTGCACATCTACAGGCATGCCACGCAAATTTTTGAGCACCAAAAACTTGAAAAATGCCCGAATATGATTTTTCCTCTAGGGAGGAGGCTAAGGAACATCTATTTCATGGTTTGAAATTGCTAATGGGCCTTTTAAATGGTCTCTTCCCTCTTTTGAAATTCGAAAAATCTCAGATGTCTTTGCAGCATAGTTTGGAGGGTTTATGTCTTTTTCAAAAGGCTTTTTGTTTTTAACAAAAGCATCAATTTCCACCCTTAGTATTAGCTTACCCTCTAAAGTGCCATAAAGACCTATTTTCTTAACTGTCCTCTTTGTATGCATATGTAGAGGCTATTGTTGAAGACTGAGGCTATTCTTTCCTTCAAAAGGAAAATTGCTTCAAGAACCATATCAAAGACTGTTGATGCATCCTTTGCCTATCTCTTTGGAAGGAGGTGATTGACAATCCTAGAAATTAATTTGGCAATTTAACTCTCTAGTGTTTGATGATTGATTTATGCCCATTGTTGAAGTTTGTCAAACACTGTTAGGCACCTTATATTGCATTTTCTTTTTACTGTGGATAAAACCTTATTTTCACTCACCAAGCTTTGACGTACATCTGTTCATCAAGGAGATGGCCTTTTAAAAACCCTTAATGCAATCATATACAAGCAACATAGTTTGTTCTTATGTACATTAAAAGGTCTTGTTTATGACTATGGCATGTTTTATTTCTTTGAATGTTGTCTTGAACCTGAATCATTGTGTCATACCCTTCCTTATCCATACTGTCTCTATGTATTCATTTGCAAAGGTCTTTTTAAGAAACAAGGCTATTCTATCTTCTTGTCATTTTGATGAGATTGTTCCAAGTTTTGGCCATTCTAGCCTTAGATTACCCTTTGAAGAAGACCTTTAAGGATAGAAGAAAAACAAAGCTTCTTTAACACCATAATATCACTGCTTGGCCTATGTTTAACACTAGACTTCAACTCATAAACCTTCCATTTCTTCCCTGATTTTCAACTTTGTCCTTTAAATAGTGAACCTGTTTAAACACCATTTGAAACATTGTTGATATATCAGTTGTTTCATCCTTTTGGAGGAAGTGGTGTAAACAAGTTTTTAATTCATTTGAAACAATGTTAGCCTCGTGCTCTTTCAATGAGGCTATACCTCTATTCATGACCCTCTTCTTTTAAATGAAGGAGGCCCTTATCATGTTCCTAACCATTTTCTTTTAAATGAAGGAGGTTAACATAATATTTCCAAACAATCTTCTCTTTATACTGGAGGAGGTTTTCAACATGTGACCGAACCATCTGCTCTTGCTTGGAGGAGGTTTTCAACATGTGACCCACCCAACTGCTTTTTCCTGGAGGAGGTTAACACAGTCATGACATTTCATCCATTTCTCAAACTGTGTCATCTTTCCTTGTAATACATATCTCTGCTTGGTATATCGCAATAAGTAATAAAGTGAAAAATCTGACAATATGCTATAAGAGGCATGTTCTGAGATATGTATCATGTTGTCAGAATATCCTTGTGAACTTTTAAACTAGGAGCCACATGAATTGTATTTGTAGAGTATTTTCTTGCTAGTCATTACTTACTAACCTTTCTTAATTGTGTTTGCAAAGGTTTATTGAATTTTCTCTATGACTAGTATTCTTATCCTAGGCTCAAAAAAACATGAGAAGCAGTTGTATTCTTATGTTCAGTTTGATGATGTCTTCTAGAATACTTGTGCATCTCTGCTTCTGAGAGAGACACTGAAACACTGTAGATCAACATTATATCATTTTGGCTTTTGAAACATGTACTACTAAGACATTAATACCTCTTAGTGGCGCGACCTATGGGTGTATCAAGATTTGCTTTTGCAGATTTAAGTGCTCATTCAGGGCTAGCTAGTATTGAACAAAGTATTGTGGCTCAGGATGTTTTTGCCAAGGAAGGGATTCCCTAAAGCACCACTACCTATCTTAGGGGAGATATTGGATAGATTTTGAGTATTTTCTTTGGGTAGGATTATATGTCAAAATGACATATGACCAGAGATAGGGTGGCTGAAATTTTATCAAAACTTGGATAATGAATGACATGGGAATGAGGGTAAATGACAACAGATAACCTTTAACTTATGACAGCTCATGGACAAGATTATATGATTGAAACTAGATAAGACTTGACAACTAAGTTTTTTCTCATCATAGGCTAACTGGAAAAGGTAGGAGGACAAAAATTGTTTAGGGGTGTTTTCTAGATGACAGATTTGACAAATTGGAGATCAGCTTCTAGAAAAATTGGCTTAAAAAACTAGTCATCATCAACAGGTGAAAAATACTGATGACTAACAGTGGCTCCATTTGGGGAGGGAAGCTCCTTTTCAGGAGGTGTCCAGAATTTCAGATCTCTATTTTTTGAAGACCAGTGCCTTTATCCATTGGTGAAAATTTCTTTCTTCCTTGATGCTATTTCTGAAAATCGACAGCATGATTAACATCAAAATCATTTCTACCTACACAGCTACATTTCCTAACATTTTTTTTTCTTTCGGGTGCATTTAAACTAGCAACCCTTTCACATAATATTTTTCAGAAAAAGAAACTATCTATTTCTAGACTTATATCTTCCAGGAATTCAGATTAAAGTAGTGAACTCCTTTGATTCTCTACCTAAGCTAGATCGACTATCAATATTAAGCTATTTGACAAGATTTTATTCTCTAAACTAAAACATGAAATTGAAAAATGATCAAATCAGGATTAGACGGTCTGATTTGTCATATGTTTGTGGCATAAAAGACAAGTTACATACAAATATTATTCTGCATGAAAATGAGATCTAGAAAAATCAGGGCTAGGATACATAGTTTGTTTTTCATCCCTGTTTTCCTCTTTGGTTTTGTTTTGAGCATGTGGAACTAGTATCTTTTCCTAATCTACTTCTTTTGACAAGTCAAGCTTACACAATTTGATTATCATTTCTTTCACTAACTTATCAACAATCAATTTAAAACATGTTTACTTATGATTAGGCTAGATAACTAAACAAGATATATTTGAGCACTAGTAGCAGCATTTAGACTTGCACGCTTTCAGAATGACTATTTTTTGAACATGGGGCTTTTCTGCTATTTCTAAACTGCCCTCTTTTTTTACTTTTCTATTTATTTTTTTGTTTTTTGTTTCTTTTCAAAACAAACTGAAAGAAATATGCTCATGGGGCTGAGCTTATTTTGCATGCTTATCTATTCTACTCTAGCCTATATATGATAGAAATTTACTTGGTGAACACTTCTTCCCAATATAACCATTCAAGTAGATGATTGCATGGTTGATCTTGGTTCAGCCCTTTGATGATGTTGAAGAAATCAAAAGGCCACTTCCACCTCACTTGTTTTCGGATGGTAGTGCTTAAGTTTTTCCTCATACTTTGCAACAAACTGTTCATGATAGAACACACTACTCCTTCTTTAGATGTCTCTACGGAAACAGCAAAGTGGTCTTCGAATAATAACTGGCCTAGAGGATTTGAACAATAGACCTCATTTAGTATTACTCCCTCCTTTAATTGACTGACCTTGGGATTCTTTTGAGAAATAATCTCTTCTCCCTCTTTATGATTATATTATTTGGTAGCTTCAGAAAGTAATGTTATGCTATCTGCAAGAAATCTTGGTATGCCCTGTTTTAGTGAGATGATTTCCGTTTGTGAGCCTCTATCCTGATGAGTAAGACCATTCTTTGGCACCAGGTATTCTTGAGAAGATATTGTAGTATTAGCATCAATCTGCTCTATACTTTTAGTATGAGAAAATACATTAGTAGATAAGTCGACAATAGAAAAAACATACATATCTTCTTTACAAAAAGGTTTGGATGCTGGTTGTATGCTTAGGATTTTATTGTTTTCTTCTTTTGTAATAAGGGGTGGTGTCTTTATTTTTCTCTGTATGGAACCATGATGTTTCTCTTCCTTTTCTGACTTCTTACCAGGATGAATGTCTTCTTGAGGAGGTATTACAACCTCAACAAAATTTTTTTCCATTGTTTCTTTATGATCAAGTTCTTTAGTAGGTAAGGTAGGAATGGTACAAACAAGAAAATTTTCCTTATACAAAGGTTCAGAGGCTAGTTTTATTCTCAACATCTGATCAACCTCTTTTGTAGTTAAAGGAGGAGGAACTTTCTTTTTTCTTTGGATTGGGAAACAATTGTTTTTCTTCTCTATAGAAGACTGATTCTGAGGTTGGATATCTTCTTGAGCCTCATCTAGTGGAGGTGATAAATGATCACTTGTTCCTTCAGAGAGATCTTGTGGGTTTTCTTCTCTACCTTGAATGATTTCTTCCTCGAATAACTCAACTAGGTTGTCATGATAGTTATCTTGAGAATGAAATTCATGAATGGATGTTAAGAGGTCTTCAGGATACAAATTTTCCAAATTTTCATCACTATCTTTAAGGTATTATATGATATCCTTAGATTGATCACAACAATTTTCAGCTAATGATAGAGATGGGAAATATCCTATATAGTATTTATAGAATACCTTGTGGAAATCCTTCAAAGAAAACAAGATGCCAGGTTCTAACCATTCATACCAATTTATTGTGCTACCTTCTAATGTTTCCATAAACATTTTCACGAGGTAGTCCTCATGCCATTCAACCTTCAACCTCCATATGTGTATATGAAATTTGATGAGGTGTAACAAGGGGTCATCAACCTTTTCATTTTGAAAGATAGGTTGTTTTTTCCTCCAATTTATTTCCGGAATTTTGTGTGGGAATCCAGGGATATGGTCTCTACTCATTAGAGCATATCTCTTTTTCATCCTTGGATCCATCTCTTTTAATCAGAAAGGGTCACTATGTCTTTTCAACCAGTCTATAGTTCTCTACCAGTGGAGTCTTTTGGTCTATTGAGGGTTGTGGAGTCACTAGGTGGAAGATTTGAACTTCTCTATCCACCATCAGCATTATTGGGATTGCTTAATGCATTCCCAGAAGATTTTATAAGGACTAGTGGAGTAATAGGCCTACTGGAGGCTAGTGGAGTTGCCAGGTGAATGTTTTTAGTTTTTTTTTAGAGATATGTGTATGTCCCACCACCAATACTAATAAAAAGCCAATCTAGCGATGTTTTTTGGGGTTTTCTGAGTTTTCTATGTGTAGCCCTGAGGTTTTTAAGAGTTTTCTATAATTGAGTCATCATTTTGCTAAGATGGTGAGCGAGCTAGTTTCTACTCTTCGGGAAACACTTAAGTTTTTCTAAATTTGATTGAGACTTTGAGATTTACTAAGGAGTACTTAGACTGTCACTAACTCAGAAGGTCCCACCGTGATCGTCATTATGTTAGTGAGCGGTGGGATAAGTCAATCAGATAGTATTCCTAAGGCTGCTCAAATGTTTAGGGAAGTCTAAGTTTGTTTATTACTTAGAGTCCCACTGTGATCGCCATTATGTTAGTGAGTGGTGGGATAAGTCAATCAGATATTATTCTTAAAGGTCTCTGAAGGTTTAGGGAAACTAAGTTTTTTTATTACTCAGAGTCCCACCATGATTGCCATTATGTTAGTGAGCGGTGGGATAGATCAACCGGGTAGCATTCCTATGGGAGTCTTTGAAAATTTAGTGTAGGGTTAGGCCTACTGGAGGCTAGTGGAGTCGTCTGGTGGATATTTTTTGTTATTTTTAGAGATAGGTGTTAATGGTACATCACTAATAACTGATGAAAAACCAATATAACCATGTTTTTGGGTTTTCTGAGTTCCTATATGTAACCCTGAGGTTTTGGATGAGTTTCCTATAGCTGAGTCATCATTTTTCTAAGATGGTGAAAGAGCTATTTTCTACTCTTAGGACAACACTTAAGTTTTTCTAAGTTTGATTGAGACTTTGAGAGTTACTAAGGAGTACTTAGATTGTCACTAACTTAGAAGGTCCCATCGTGATCGCCATTATGTCAGTGTCACGTGATTTGGCTGATTGTCAAGCCAAGTGAGAGGGTAACATCAAACCAATCTTTGGAGCCCAAGGACCTAGCCTTCCTGGACTTAGAGAGGGATCTCTCTATTTGTGTAAGGGATATCTATGTGTTTTGCTTCTTATGTTTCTGATTTAGGCTAGTTGTGAAGTAGGATTTTGGTTTTGTTTTTAGGTTTTTGAGGGAGGAACTGAACAAAGACTAAGATAGATAAAAATATTTTTAGATCAACTGGGCTATGGGGTCGAAAAGGTCAAGAAAGCCTCAGATAGTGATACAAGGTATGTTGAAGGGCCAATTTGATCAAGGTAAAATGGATCTTAAGGTAAAATGAAGTGGGATGGAGACTAAGTTTGTGAAGGACAAAGGCTTTCAAACATAAATAGTTAAATAACAGACATTTATATGGTAAGGCTAACCTATAGTCGTGATAAATGTAACTACAAACTGATAAATGCATAGAAATAAACATTCAAGCAATACATAGATACATATTACTCTCTAACTTTATGAAATTGCTATCAGACTTTGGGGAAATAAAATTAAGACAAACAAATAACTCAAACTACTTAAGAGGAAACTCCTAGACATAGTATTTCGAGCTATCGGGCACTTTGAACTAATATTGTAGAGTTTTAGGCAAAGAGAAAGATCGATACAAGACCTCATTGGTTCAAATAGGAAAATCAAACATTCAAAGAAAGGTTTCAGAGGTGGAGCTATGACTAGCCATGAGTAGGCAGGGCATACCATGCATCATAATTAGCATGCATAAAACCATAAATGAAACAAGAAAAAAATTTCTTCAGTGATCAAAGAGCAATCAAGAATTATTTGATATGACTAAGAAGGAAGAAAGTGTTATCACTCAGGTTTTCCTAGAAGTTGTGTAAGAGGAAAGTATACCCGAGGTAACCACAAACCAACCTTTTAGATGCAGAGTCTAGCCAATCTGCATCCAGAGAGGGCTCTCTCTTTATAATTTATCTTTGTTCTTGGAAGGTTTTAGGCTAGTTCTAGATTCAAAGTTTGTTTTGGGAAAATGGTGGAATCCGCAAACTAAGGGCAAGGCTGAGAGCTTTCAGTCCATTGGGCTATGGAGTCAAAGGATGGCTTTACTGGACTTCTATTCTAGGCACAAGATGGTATTACAGGGCAAGATAGCTAGACAGAGAACAATCCTTAAAATTTAAAGTGGATGGGATGATCCTGAAGGGATGAAAGGCAACTAAGAATCTTTCACCATGTTCAGAAGAAAGAAGTGAAATGACTACAAACAAAGAGCAATGAAGGATTCTTTATTATATTAATCAACAATGTTTAAATTAGCAAAGCAGGAGCAGTTAAGAATTCATGCTTATAGCTAATTTAGAAGAAAACATCAAGAACAATTACATTTGAAAACAGAGTACAATTAAGCAAATTCTGTTTCAACCTTTTATGTAAATTATTCAAAAATGAATATGATGGTATTAAAAACTAATATAAAATTTCAGACAAAAGGTAGAAACACTTATTGAACTGTAGTCCAACACATGAATCCTGCAACAAGTCCAGTGCTTTCAAATCGTCATCCAGCAAGCCACAAGTAAATTTCTCCAAAAAGCTTTTATTCCGAAACTCTCAATGTTACAGCAGAGTAATAGAATCCACCCCAAATGCTTCCAAGAGTGGAGTATTTATACAAATTCTAAACTAAAATATCTTGAAACAAATATCAAAATTGGTTCACAAATCTCTCCAACTATTTACATAAATAGAACTAAAGTAAAGGACACTCAAAATATTTGGCACTATTTTTGATGGATAGGTGATGACAAAGAGGAGAATTCGAATTTGATCCAAATCTTAGTTGATGATGAGGCATCCAAGTCACTAACTGCTTCCTTTCTTTGTGCAATCTGCTCCAACAATTCTGCAAACTTAGGGTCCAATGATATCTTCGTATTTATCAATCCGTAATAGATATGTAAAAAGTGAAAGAGGTTATTGTGGATTAATATGTTGGTGAGATAAAACTCTTTCAGTTTCCCAAAATTCCTCTCCATCTGTGCATAATATTCTCTGTAAAAAATATGCGTAAAACAGAGTTTTACAGAGTCTAAAAAATGGCCTGTAAAGATGCGCATGTATCTCTCATTATAAAACCACTGTGCAAAAACTGAGATAGGTTTTTGTAGATGGGTCTCTTAGGAACAAAAACCTCCTTCAGTTTTGTGAAATGTATTTTTAATTGGCCACAATATTCTCTGCAAAATGATGACTTGACTGTAATTTTCTGCAAAAAGTGCTTTTCAACATTGTTTAATATTTCCAAAACCATAATAGCTGTTAGGAAAGTGAGAGAGGTTTTTGTAGATGATACTCTTAAGAACATAAACCTCCTTCAGTTTTGCAAAATTAATCTTGTATTGGTCACAATATTTTCTGCAAAATAATGACTAAAAACATGTAATTTCTGCAAAAATGTTCCTTCTTGTTATGTTTTTTCATCTTTTTACTTTCTTGCTCTTTTGACTGTTTTACTTTCACTTTAGACAAACTTCAATTTTGGTGAAAGTAATTTCATTTATTTTTACCATTTTACTGCCTCGGTAACTTCATTTTTACTGTTTACCTTTGACTGCTCTGTAACTTCATTTTTACTGTTTACCTTTGACTGCTCTGTAACTTTGTTTTGACTTTTCACTCTGACTTTTACCTGATACACTTTATCCACTGATACTCTTTGATTTTGATACGCTTTGACTGGGGATAAAACTGCTTTCCGATTTGGATCATAATTGGCATGATAGCAGTGGATAATTTCTGGGAAAATAAGGACTGAGGGGATGAGATATCTCGGGAAATTGGATTCCCACAACCCTATAAGATCTTGCCCCTTTGAGTATTCGTCTCTGCAACGACAATAGCTCAATAGGGGACTTTCATCAAAATGCAGGTCTTTAATTTGGAAATCTTCATCTATCAGAGGTAAATAGTCTAATTCATGGTAAGGAGCATTCAATGGAGTGATATTAAGAGCTGTCGGGGCCTCCATTTTGGTTCTTGTGGATTCAAAATGGAGGTTTTTGGTTTTCTTCACGGGCCGGGCGGGATTCTTGAAACGAAGGGAATTGGAAGAATTTGGAGTTTCGGGGAGCAATTTCACAGGTTTAAAATCTCCAGGGAGGACTCAGTGATGATTTTTAACCACTTTTTCAGCGAAAAAACAAAGGAAATTGAGTTTTACTTGCAGTCGGGCGTAAAGGATAAATACCTGTTTTTAAACGGAAACTGGTTCTTTCACAGGTAACAGGTAATGGCGGGATTGTTCTTCAACACGGGCGCAGCGGAATTTTGGGGCGGAATGATCAATTACAGTGGAAATTTGAAAATCGCAGCGGGAGCTCTGTCGTTTTCAGAATAACGAAAATAACAGGAAAAACGTGAAAAATGGCTTATTTACAAGTTAAAAGGGTTTTTTGTTTTTTTTCGAGGTGTGACGTCATGGTAGTACTGGATGACGTGTGCAGAGTCGGGCGGTAAGTGGTAAGCGGGAAGTCCCCGCACCGCTTTTGGTCGAGGGTGGTATTGATCGCGGGGGCAGCGATTCCACAGGTTTCTCGCCACGTGGATGGTCTGACTAGTCAAAACCACCCATCCCCCGCTGGTTAAAGAAATCACACGGGATGGGTAGCGGGATCAATGCTGGCCGTTGATCTGCGGGAGGCTGATCCAACGGCTGGGGTGATGGGAAGATGGGCGGAGGTTTCATGTGGGCCCCATCGTACTTTTAAACACTTTTAAATGTTTTTAATCGCTCCGGGGGCTTTTTAACTGGCGGAAATAGTTATTAATTAGTCCAGGCGACTTAATTAATCCCATATGCAAAAGAAAGGGGTTGTGGCGGGGGTTTGCTTAGGTGGAATGCCACGTGGACGGACCACGGTGGCACAAAACTTTTCGCAAAGTTTTATTGATATTTTTTGGTATTAAACATACATCTAGCATGTTTAAAGTTTTCGTGCATATATTTTATTTATATGGTAAATTAATCAATACAACTGATTCACCATAGGGGCGGGATTATAACATATTGATAATTTTAACCAAAGGGCATATAATGGGTTTTGGGGATATTTATAGAAAAGGGAGTTATATACTTAGGAAAAGGGATTTTACTAGGGATTTAATATAGTAGAATTAAATGTTAATATGATAAAGGACAAGGAAAATCAAAACATCTTTGTACATCTAAGAAAGTGATAACTTATGAAGTAAATTGCAACATTTTATCTCCAACACTTCTTAGAATAGCAATTTTATCTTGAGGGATTTTTATGAAATTATGCATCAGTTTCCTAAGTAAAATGTGATTTTACTTAGGAGAAAGTTAAAAATGGAAGATAACAATGATGAATTATCTCAAGTGCTTAGGTCTTTTTGATCATTAGGCCGAGGGTCCGGTCCCTCCAGAAGTCAAGGAAATGCCTTGAGCCCTTTTGATCTCCAAACACCTTAGTACTTTTGGGGGAAATTAGTAAAACCTTTAAGGGGGAAAATGATAAGGGAAGTTAATGAATTTGACTTTTGCTTGCTGTGATTTTTCAGTGTATTTCCTGCTTTAGTACTTGTGATGAAAGTAAATGATTAACCAACATGTAGCATCACCATTCATCAGATAACACTTTGCAGCACCATCTACCTACCCTATCTACTTAACACTACCATTTTCTCTTCTTTATTAGGGTGCATTTAGACTTGCAAACCCTTTTCAATCTTTTCTTTTTACATGATAAATCTATCTATTTCTACTCTTATTACATCCAAGGGCTCAGATTAAACTGTTGAGCACCTTTTATTCACTCTACCTAGCTACTTATCTGCCAAGATTAAACTGTTTGGCTAGATATTTATTCTCTAATCTATAACATGAAATTGAAATATGAGTAAGTCAAGTTTAAACAGTTTGACTTATTCATGAATTGTGGCAAAATTTCACAAGCCGCACACAATTGATTTATTACAACAGAGTAAAAAGTAGTGGCATTTGGATTTGCACACTTTCCTTGGTCTATTTTTTGCTTGGGGTTCATTTCTTTCTCTTTTTTGACCATTTTTATTCTTTTTACCCTTTGATCTTTCTTTTAGGGTATACCCTCTTTACATTTTTTAAATTTTTTGATTTTTTTGGTTTTCAAGAATATGGAACACCTTTGCTCAAGTAAGAAGGTTTGAACATATTCCATACTTCCATCAAGACAATCATGAAAGATGAAACCTATTGATATAGGAGGCTAATAGAAAGCATAGAAGCTATAATGAAACAGGAAATCTGAGGTGCCTTCACGGGAATGTCTCAAATCTATTCTCTATTGTGTTATAGCAAGCAAAAGAACATGAAATGTATATGAAAACTAAGGAAATATAACAGAGCGAGACACTATACCATTTTACCAAGTCAAGGAATCCAATGACAGTCCTCTTTCATCATCCAAAACATTCAAGAAACTATCCAATGCATGAGAGAAGTGTTTCTTCCAAGCTTGTATAACCATATATTGCTCTATATCATTAAGTTCAGCCTTGTTTACAATGAAATATCTTGGAATATATAGGCCAAGATGAAGGAGAACCTCCTAGTGCAACTAGCAAGCTCATTGGCCCATCAAAACTATCTGGTTTTGTCCTTGAGGATTTCCAAAGCCCAAGGCACAAAATATCTATAAAAATATCCTAAAAATTCTAAAAAATGAAATTAAATTGACTTTTCCTAACTGACAATGGCCAAAAAAATCTAAATGCACATTAGGAAAAGCCACTTCAGAAAACTGCATTTTTACAAAAATACTTCAGAAATATATCAACAGAAAATCCCCTATGTTGTGGGCAGCTTTTGGAGGCCTTCTCGATGTCGAAACGAGGCCCGTGATGGCTCATTGAAAATTTCTGGATGTGTAGTTTCTGAAAATGATTTTTTCTCCAAACTGATCACTGGAAGCTTCTGAGAAACTTACCTATGTGGGAAAACCCAGAAAATAGCCTTTTCTAATATACAGGGCAGAGTGTTGAAAAAGTGATTGTTTTTTGCCATTTTGGGGGACCAAATCATCTTCAATTGATCTGAAATTCGCTGAGTAGATGCCCCTGAAATTATTGCATCCAAATATACCATTTTCATCCTTTGAGGATGCTTCAAACAAAAATGGTGATGCCAATGATTTTTAGCAAAAAGCCCAAAAATGTCAAAAAACCAAAACTTGTCGAATTTTGCGCAATTTTGGCGAGCATGACCCTCATGGGTTTTCAGAAGCATTCTGAGAAGTGGAGGCCAAAATTTGAAGCCTTGATATGTCTTTCTTCATTTTTGGTGTCGGACACCTCTTTTCAGCCTCCTTGAGTTTTTCTTGTGTAACCTTCAATTTCCGTCGGGAAAATTGATTAAGCTTCTTATAGTGCCCGGTCATTTTTCTTTGAAGGTCCAAATCTCTATTGGCCTTTTCCAACTTCTTCTCCAAGTGTTCATTCACCCTTTCAAGCCATTCTTCTCTATTATTTTCTATCTCTTGGGTGAATAAAGTAGTAAGAGGAAAAGATTGGAAAATGGCAGCCTCTTCCTCTTTTTGTTTCTCCAAAGCTCTTCTGAGTCCCATGGTCCTTGGCCTCTTTCTCCTTGTCTGATATTCTTCTTCACTATTATTTAATTCGCCCATGATTTCTTCCAATTTAATATGTGCTTTGGAGGCTTCTTTTTTATACTTGATAGCCCATGTCTCATACACTGCCATGTGGACACTCATTTGCTTGTTTTGTGTTTGCAGAAAATGAATGAGGTTGTTAGACCTCTCTAGATCCGCCCTTAGATCATGAATTTTTTCTTCTCTATTTATCAAGAGAGATTCTAGCATTCTGGCCTCATTTTCGCTGTCATCACTCTTTATCTGAATTATGTCAAAATCCCTCTCTTTCTCATGGTTTTTTTCTTCCTTCTCTTTTCCCTTTCTTTGGGTGGCCTTCTTGGTCCTCCTCCTGTTTGGTAATTCAACAATGGATTGCTTGGGAATATTCCCTTTGCTTCGGAGTTCTCTAGTAACATTTGGAGTTACAGTTTGAGCCACTTTCTTAATTGATGTTCGGGGCTTTGTTACCTTTGGAGGAGAAAGCATGGCCCCTTGCCTAGGAGAAGAAGCTAGCACATGCTCTATTTGGTCTTTTCCCTTGCTACTCCCCTCATCATCCTTGCCACTGTTTTGACCCTCTTCATGAATGCCTTGGCTGCCACCTTGCATGTCTCCTTGAGGGCTACCCTTGTCACTTTTGTCCCTACTTTCTTCAGGATTTTTAGGCTCTGTATCTTCAATGTTTTGTGCTACATCCTCATCATGTTTGCTGCTCTGAGGGCTACCAATATTTTCCTCTTTATGACTATTGTGTTCCTCATCAGACTGTTTCATTTCTTCATCATTTCCCTCTTTATTGTCTTTCTCTTCTCCATGGTGCTCTTCTTCATCACGGTGCTACCTTTCATCACTGTGTTTTTCTTCACTTTGATTCCTTTGAATTGGATCCTCTTCACTGTTTTTCTCTTTATCACTTTGCTGATTTTCCTCACTGTGCTCCTCTTCATCACTGTGTTGTTCTTCCTCACTTCGTTGCTCTTCTTGATCAATCATAGGAGATTTTTGTTTCTTAGGAGTAGGTTTACTAGAAGAAGGAGAAACATGATGAGTGGAAGGTGAAGGAGGTGCATGGGATGAAGAAGCAGTGGCGAAATCGGGATGTGAAATGAAAGTGTCCCAAGAAATTCCCTTCTTCTCAAGTTGATGGAGAATGATAATCTTGATAAGGGAATGATGGAAAAGACAAGTTGGCTGTCGAGAGGAAGGTCTCTTTTGAGCAGTAGAAGACATATTTTCAATGCTTCTATGGAGGAAAAAGGGTAGGTTTAGCAATTGGGTTCTTGTGAAGTGCATGAGTAGCCTGACATGGTAAGCATAAACCCAGGAAAACCTTCCTTCGCATGTGAAATATTTCATGATTATCTTCAGGAGGGGAGCATAGTTGGTCAAAAAATATGAAAAAAGAAATATGGATGGGCATGCACCCTGATCCTCTGGTTTCAAAAATGGTTTGTATTGATTTGAGTCTAGGTAGCTCTGTATAAACCATTTTTCTCCGACATATGGAATTTTGGTAGCTCTGGAAATGGATCTAGGAGAAATCTTGAAGTCGAAGCCTGCTAGATGAACATGTTTCCCTTGCAGTATTAAAGAAAATAGATGTGTCAAGGGAAGATATCTTTTCACCTCCTGAACCCTTTGACAAAACTCCAAAAATCCTACTTCATGAAAGTTAAAAAGCACTGAAGGATGGGCATTTACTTCCTCATTTTAAAAATGTTCATACCTTTTGTGAGGGCCACTTCTGCTATATTTCCTGGGAGGCATTTTTCTTTGGATACTCTTTGCTCGCTGACCAAGACAAGCTGATTCAAATGGTCTCTGAAATAGTTTCTCAACACCACACCTTTTCCTCCTTGCAAGTCTCTATGTTTCTTTGATGTTAACAAACAAGTATTTTTCAAATGAGAACCAAAATCACTTCTATCACTGTCTTTGAGAAAAATGTTTAAATAGGATGGTTTGTGGTTTTTTGTTTGGAGAGGAATATCCCTTTGTTTTGGCACAAGCACCCTTCCCTTCAAACAATGCTCCTTTGTTATTCACTACCCTTTAAAAGGTAATTAGGGCTCTTTCAAAACTAATAAAACACCTTCCCCTATCACTGTGTTAATCCTTGATACCCACAGCAACAAAAATTCTTTGATTTTGACCAAAGGCCCAAACTCCTAATCACTGTGTCTCTCTTTGTTTTTTAGGTGACAAGGTATGTTCTTTGTTAACACTGTTAAGACACCTTTTCAAACAAATTTGAGACCTCTTCACAACACAAGAAGACCTCCTTCAATTTTGACAAAAGCTCTATCTCTTTTACCACTGTTTAGATGATCTTTTAAACTGATTTGATACCTCTACAACTCTATATTTCTTCTTGAAACTATAGGTTTTTTTAGTTATTTCATAGCACAAAGATCACTTTGAAAAATGGCACATCAGTCCTCTTTTTTTTTTACTATTTCTATACCTTTGAAAACCACAGCAGGAAAACCCTTCTAATTTGACCAGGCTTTCTCCTTTTGCCAATGCTTCTTCTTTGAAAACCCAGCAAGAAAAACACCCCTTTTAACCTAAAAATTTATCAAGGAGCGGAGAAATACCTTGAAGATAATTTTTTGGACTGTTTTTATCGTTGGAGCAACTTTTAAAAGTGTTTTTGAATACTGGTGGATGAGTGAGTTGTTTGTAGTAGAAGGCACCGCGCAGATGGAGGTGTCAGGTCGGTTTAGGGAATCATTGACTGCAGGCACATGCGCACCGCATGCATCTACAGGTGCGTCGTGACTCCATTAAAATTCTTTGTTCGGGCGCTCACAGACACGCCGTGCAGAGTTTTGAGCACCAAAAACTTGAAAAATTCCTGAATATACTTTTTCCTCCATGGAACAGGCTAAGGAACATATGTTTCGTGGTTTGAAATTGCTAATGGGCCTTTTAAATATTCTCTTCCCTCTTTTGAAATTTTAAAAAGCTCATATGTCTTTGCAGCATATTTTGGAGGGTCTATGCCTTTTTGAAAAGGATTTTTGTTCTTAACAAAAGCATCAATTTCCACCCTCGGTATTATCTTACCCTCTAAAGTGCCATAAAGACCTATTTTCTTAACTGTCCTATTCGTATGCATATGCAGAGGATATTGTTGAAATTTGACGCTATTCTGTTCTTCAAACGGAAAATTTCTTCAAGAACCATATCAAAGACTGCTGATGCATCCTTTGCCTATCTCTTTGGAAGGAGGTGATTGACAATCATAGAGATTACTTTGACAATTCAACTCTCTGGTGTTTGATGATTGATTTATGCCCATTGTTTTAGTTTTTCAAACAGTGTTAGGAACCTTGTATTGAAATTTTATTTTGACTTTGGATAAACCATTATTTTCACTCACCAAGATCTGACCTACATCTATTCATCAAAGAGATGGCCTTTTAAAAACGCTTAATGCAATCGTATACGAACAACAGATTTTGTTCTTATGTACATTAAAAGGTCTTGTCTATGACTGTGGTATGTTTTATTTCTTTGAATGTTGTCTTGAACTTGAATCATTGTGTCATACCCTTCCTTATCCATATTGTCTTTGTGTATTCATTTGCAAAGGTCTTTTTAAGAAACAAGGCTATTCTATCTTCTTGTCATTTTGATGAGATTGTTCCAAGTTTTGGACATTCTAGCCTCAGATTACCCTTTGAAGAAGACCTTTATAGACAGAAGAGAAACAAAGCTTCTTTAACAACTTAATATCACTGCTTGGCCTATGTTTAACAGCAAACTTCAACTCATAAACCTTCAATTTCTTCCGTGATTTTCAAATTTGTCCTTTAAACAATGAAATCATTTAAACACCATTTGAAACACTACTGATATATCAGTTTTTTCATCCTTTTGGAGGAAGTGGTGTAAACAAGTTCTTAGGTCATTTGAAACACTATTAGCCTCATGCTCTTTGAATGAGGCTATACCTTTGTTCCTGACCCTCTGCTTTTAAATGAAGGAGGCCCTTATCATGTTCCTAACCATCTTCTTTTAAATGAAGGAGGTTAACATAATAGTTCCAAACCATCTACTCTTTATACTAGAGGAGGCTTTAAACATGTGACCCAACCATATAATCTTGCTTGGAGGAGGTTTTCAACATGTGACCCACCCAACTGATTTTTCTTGGATGAGGTTAACACAGTCATGAAATTTCATCCATTTCTCAAACTGTGTCATCTTTCCTTGTAATACATACCTCTGCTTGGTATATCACAATAAGTAATAAAGTGAAAAATCTGATAATATGCTATAAGAGGCATGTTCTGAGATATGTATCATGTTTTCATAATATCCTTGTGAAATTTTAAACTAGGAGCCACATGACTTGTATTTGTAGAGTATTTGCTTGCTAGTCATTACTTACTAACCTTTATTTACTGCGTTTGGAGAGGTTTACTGAATTTTCTCTCTGACTAGTATTCTTATCCCAGGCTCAGAACAACATGAGAAGAAGTTGTCATCTTATGTTAAGTTTGATGATGTCTTCTGGAATACTTGTGCATCTCTGCTTCTGAAAGAGACACTCAAACACTGTAGATAAACATTATATCAGTTTGGATTTTGAAATGTGTACTACTGAGACATCAAGAACTCTTAGTGGCACGAACTATGGGTGTATCAAGATTTTTTTTTACAGATTTAATTGCTAATTCAGGGCTGGATGGTATTGAACAAGGTATTCTGGCTCAGGATGTTTTTTCCAAGGAAGGGATTCCCTGAAGCGCCACTACCCAACTTAGGGGAGATCTTTGAAAGATTTTGATAATATTCATTGGGTAGGATAAGATCTCAAAATGACATATGACCAGAGGTAGGGTGGCTGAAATTTTATCAACACTTGGATAATGAATGACCTGGGAATGAGGGTAAATGACAGCAGATAACCTTTAGCTTATGACAACTCATGGACAGGATTATATGACTAAAACTAGATAAGACTTGACAACTAGGTTTTTTCTCATCATAGGCTGACTGGAAAAGGTAGGAGGAAAAAAATTGTTTAGGGTTGTTTTCTAGATGACAAATTTGACAAATTGGAGATCAGCTTCTAGAAAAATTGGCTTAAAAAACTTTTCATCATCAACAGGTGAAAAATACTGATTACTAACAAAGTGCTTTAGTGATCTTTTCTCCAATTCCAAGATTTGGTTTAGGAAAATTATGGTTTTTTACTTCTAAGGGAGCACAATATAGGTGGTGATAGACCTACATGGACAGTAGAATTTCATGGCATAAAAATAAAGTGTAACAGATTGCCCCCCGAGGTGCAAAGTTTGAGGTTGTGTTGGAGAGTGAAGTGCTTTATCATTCCGAGGATTGGATTGCAGACACACTGGTCGAAAACCTATAAAAACATTCAATGAAAGAATATATATATATATATATATAGATATAGATATATCATCGGTGAGGTAAGCATTCCCATACTCAGATCAAAACTAACTAAATGTTCTGGTACATATATGATTTTAATATTACATCAATGGTGGAAACAGTATGGGCGCAACCAACTGTCATAAGTAATATATTGTAGCATGAATAATAAAAATCCTCGTAGCTTGGATGGTGGAAACTAGATCCAGGGTCTTGATTTCCGCTTCCTGAACTAGTACGATTTAATGCACGCGATTGATTGTATTAAAGTCCAACATGGTAGAAACCACTTTATTACCAGGTAATGATGTGAATTATTAACAAGTGTGAGAGAAACCACCAATAATGATAATTTCTATCAAAGTACTGAGTACAATCCATGAAGTGTGAATGAATTATTTTCAGTCAAACACTTCAAAGAATCATTTGATCGAAGGTCAATGATGCAACCTGTCATCGAAGGCGAGAAACCTACCATTAGGGCATACAGATCCCAAGGTACTGATAGTATTCTAGATCAAATTTCTAGATGATGAGCTATTGTCGATAGAAAGGGACCCGTCATAGGAAAGTACATGACACGAAACCATTAGATCAAGTTTTGAAGAAATATTTGCAAGGAATGACTTAGGGATGTTCAATGAAAATGGAGACAAATGTTTGCAATGAATGGTTTATTTTAACTATCTCTTGAACACATAATGACACTGCAGATATTTTTGTAACAATTGACCTAAAGCAAAGACCCAAAAATCGACTGAAGTATTTCAATGCCGTTTTATTAAATATTAGACAAAGGATTTCCCAACCCAGGTACAAGTGTGACAAAGTTTCATGTTCAAGAGTGGTATACAAGTTTTTAAATAGTGGTGACAACTGGATTCTTTTTCTCTCTTTCCCCCCCACCACCACTAGGAAGTACCTCTTTATTTTTAGCAAGCTTGAGGATAACATTTTCTTGTTTGTGTAAGCTCATCCTTCAAATGAGTCCGTCCTAGCATTAAAATTTAACCCTAAGAAGGAGTAGTTCGGTCCTGTTGTAATCGACAGGTCCTTTACTGTTAAGTTTTAATGAATCCAATATAGGAGAAATTCGGCATATTTAAGTTTTAGGAAGTCAGAAGCAAAACATAAGTAAACTTTGTGGTTTTAATTTTTCGTAAATTTAGTCTCTCAAGCCTGAAAAAGGATAAAATAATACATGAGAGAACTCTATTGATCATGATTAGTCAACGTATACATTTTTCGTAGACAGTCCATTTCATTCCGGAAAAGGGGTAAACTTATACTCAAGGGGCGATTGTTCATTTCCTTTAACGAGTTCAAATGGTAAAGTACTCGATGATCTTTTCATATTTAGAGAGTTTGAAAAGGGCTTAAAGGAGAACTCTATGGCTTCACTTTTTCATAATTTTCAATAGCTCGAAAAAGTGATAAAAGTATACTCAATGTCAAAATAATTATTTTGATGGAAAAATCATGTATCATACACAAAAAATTAAAAACTTATACATACATGTTTCCAAGAAGTAAAAATATTGAAAAATAGCCTTTTAAAGTGAAAAATAAATAAAATATCATATTTTATTCATTCAAAAACTATAAAAAGGAGTTAAACAAAATAATTTTAACCTTTTGGCTTCAGAGCAATGAATTGAGAGATTTTGGAAAAAACGTTCTGAAGCTAATATCGGGAGAACCGACCGTCCATTTGGAGAATCGTCAGAACCAGTTAATCCACATCATCTTACTCTTCATTTCTATCCATTTAAATTATCCTTTTTAGCTTTAATTTCATTTTTTGGGAGGAATTTATGTTCAAAAATGTGCTCTCGAGGGTCCACAGGTCATGTCCGCGTTACCTGTGGACCTCGATAATTTTCCAAAAAGAAAATTATCAAGCTAATAGGGTTTTTGTGTAGAGCCTATGTGGACGTCCGCGATGTCTCCTCATAAAAACTGTGAAGGCGTCGTGACATTTTCAAAAGTCACAAATTCTCTAAAAAATGATTCATGTTTGACACTTCAATTGTTTCTAACTTTCAAATATGCTTATTTGTAGGTTACTCCACCATGATAGAGTGGAGAGAACGTGAGCATGAGGCTATCTACAATGAAGCCATGAATAATCTTGCAACAATGAGTGTGCTAAAAAATTATGGTTTATATAAGTTTTGGGCGATACAAGTTATGAAAGCACAGGTAGAGCTGATGACATGGTTAGTAAATACATGGTAAGTTCAAGATCACTTCTTTATCATTGGTGACCATCAACTTGAAATTGAGCTTGAGGATATCTATTTCCTCACTGGATTTTCCCGAAGAGGAGAAAACATATCCTTGTTTGGGGCTATACAGGGTGGCCTACCCATTGCTAGCTACAAACAACATTATTGTAGTGATGAGGCAAATCCAAAGGATAATTGCATAGACATAAAAACTATATTTGTGATTAGATCTCAAAGTGATTGAATTTATGGTAACCAGATTATGTGGAAGTTCAGCTCAACATGTAGCCACTAAATCTCAAATGAAGACCATAGTAGAGTGTTTTAGAGACACCATATTCAACTGGTGCGAAGGGGCATTGGCTAACATCAAAGGTAAATTAACCAAAGCAAATAATTCAAAGTTAAAAATGTTTTGTTATGGCGGCATTTTGATTTCTTTTGCTTCAGAGAGAACCCTGCTTCTCGCCCCTCAGCTTATTCCAGTAGATCGTGGGGAACCTTGGGAACCTCAAATGGTACTTTTGGTTGAATTAATGGCCTGCCATGGTGGTGATGGAAGTTCAGTGGTTCATTTTCCTTTGGCATCGTTTATGTGGCTCTGGAACCAAGTCTTCACAATCAAAGACTTCCCCTATGCAGGTATAGATTTAAGAGGTAATCCTAAGATGTCTTTCCCTCTAGGGGAACAATGTGACAAATCATATAAGTGAACTATTTTGATATTTTTAATATAATTTTTATTTATTTATTATCATCCAATAATGATAATAATATTTAAATGCAAATTTCAGTCCATAATGACTAGCCACACTCTGCCGCTTTGATAGGTGGCAAGCAAAGCCTGTAGCACCACCAGAGGAACATGCAATAGAGATACTTACTGATATGAAACACAACCTACAGATGTTAACCATAGATATTCCTGAGATAGGGACAGATGGCATTCCTCTGCAGCTTCAGAGACATGTTATAGGTGTTCCAGGATAGTTTGGGAGATTTCTGTGGAAGGTGGCATGTGCCATAGTCTATTACCATGATCATCATCACAGATAGTGGATGATAATTGCGAATTGATATGTTTTGTTTTTTGTACTAGTATCTATTAGATCATAAGGTGTTTGAACCTATGATAATAAAGGATGTAATATTTTTTTAAAACAAACCTATCTATGATATTACTACTTTCTCTGTGTATCTTGTTTGACATGTATCAAATGTTGTTTTGATTTACTATTTTAATGTTGCAAATGTCTATTTCACAATTAGCTAATGCATCAACCAATGTGTTTAAATTTCTTGAAATTTGTTGATATTCGATGTAATCAAACTTTCATTCCAAGATATGAACCTTCAAAATTAATTTCAATAACGCTGGATTTTTAATTGCATATACTCTGTTTAAATGTAATACAATGAGTTTTGAATCCAACCTAATGATCAAATGTCGAATACCAAATGAAATGGCATCAGATAATAACTCAATGACTATGTTATATTATGAAATATTGTTCATTGTTTGACCAAGTCTTACCCCATGGATAAAAACTAACTCATCGGTGGGTGGATAGGTAACCCAGGCCGTGGAAGAAATATTCCATGTACTACGACAGGCACCATCAGCGAAACCAATGTATGTTTGAAAGGATGCTGAAATCTACAATATCAAGAGTAATTAAGATAAGTAGTGATAATAGTAACATCAAACTTAAACTAGGCACACTTATCTAATCTAAGGAACACTATCTAAAAAGTAACTAATGTACAAGTGAAATCTTCACACGAAATTCAAGCATAATATCTCTTAATATAAAGACCATTTCTGGGCTTATCTAAAGAGACCCCCATCATAATCAGTCAATTCATAGGCCTCTTTTGCAGGCACATGCTTGACAATGTAGGGACCATGCCACATCGGTTCGAATTTCCCAGCACCTAGCTTATCGTTACCTTGATCGTATGCTAAGACTAGGTCACCTTCTGAAAAAAAACAAAGGTTAAAACTTCTATCATACTAAGATTTCACATGTTTCTTATGAGCTTCGATAGCTAATGCAGTGGTGTGCTGAGTCTCATCTAATTGTGCTAAGTACAAAAAGTGTTTCTCCTCTTTAGAGGTAGCTGGTAGTAGCTCTATGGCTGATTGGAGTGATGATATTTAGCATTCAATGGGTAACATAGCTTCTAAACTATAGACTAGTTGAAAAGGAGTGAAACCTGTAGCAGTTTTTGCTGAGGTTCGATATGCCTATAGTGCCAAAAAAACATGGTATTCCAATTCGATTTGTGAGTTAAGATAATCCGTTTAATCATGGTTGTTAAAACCTTGCTGATGGCTTCAACATGACCCTTAGCCTGTGGGTAATATGGAGTAGAGTTATCATGATGTAGGCCAAGTTGATCGGAAAGTTCGGTCATCATTATATTTCTAAAATGACTACCATGGTTTGTGATAATAGCTTGGGGTACACCGAAATGAGAAATCACATGATTGAATACTAGTATAGTTGTAGTTTTTCCATCTCCCGCGAATGTAGGTGTCGCCTATGCCCATTTGGTAAAGTAATCTACAACGAGAATAATATAGCCATGCCCCTCGAATCAGTGAGGGTTAAATGTAGTGAAATCAATGCCCCATTTCGCAAACGGACCGACAATAATAATTGGGTGAAGAGGATATGGACGCGCACACATCTTTCGACCAAAAATTTAGCAGTTGTGGCATTTTCAGACTGTAATAATACGATCTTTGAACAATGATTGCCAAAAATAGCTAGCACGCAATATCTTTTGGGCTGTGGAAAACCCAAACATATGATCACCACATACTCCAAAGTGGAAGTCATTCAAAACCCTTTCAACCTCTTCGTGATTTATAAAAAGAGGAAGAAGGTTTTTCTTATAATTTACCTGGACAGTGAGTTGAGAGAGTGTTCGAGAGTCAGTTCAGATTGTGATTCGAGTTCAAAACACAGCAGACACACGACAAAGAAACACACGACGATCGATCGTTGTCGTTTAATAATAATAATTTTGTGAGTTCACTCTATTAAACCATTCCCTTGAGGATATTAATTAGCATAGTACCTAATTTTGAAGCCTCTTTTTAAAATAAAAATCGATCATTTTATTTTCTGAAAAGTAAGACGTGTTATCGAAAATAAGTTCATTTGGTAATGAAAACTTGGTGATAATGAATTGATCAATGAACTCGTTGATATTATCATAATTGACTACATTTAGTGTTATTACTTCAAACCACTAGGTGAAGTGATCTATAGCAGTAGGGATAAGCTTACGTTTCTTAGAATTATGAGGAACAATCTCACCTATTATATCCAATCCCCATTTTTCTAAAGGATATTCAATGTTGATTGGTTGAAGACGCAAGGCTAGTTTTCTGTCTCTTCCTGCAGTATTTTGTAAAATCTTACAATTCCTTACATAGGCATGGGTATATTTAAACAAATTTGGCCAGTAATATCCAACGTGTAGTATTTTATGGGCGGTGTTATCTCCTCCAAAGTGTTCACCAATTGGTCCATCATGTAACTCCTGCAAAACCCTTTGTGTTTCAAATTTTTCTAAGCATATTAACAAAATAAAATCATATTTTTTTCTCAATAACACATCATCAATTATTCCATATTGATTGGATCTCAATCTTAAAGGCATTTTTCTTTTGTAATTGAGTTCAGGGGGAGCATAACCATTCTTTAAGCAGCAAAATGAGATCCACATATTGGGATTCAATATAGGTACGACATACCTCATATATCTGTAAAGTGTGACCTGATTCTTCATCAGCTGATATATTGGAAGCTCCAGTAGTTTGTATGCAAAAAACTTGAACTCTAAAAATTTTAGTATGTTTTATCTCTATGTCATATTCTTGCAGAGAAGAAATCCAATTTTCTCTTTTGTCTCCTAATTATTTTTGAACAGGAAATTGTCTTACTGCTCGGAATGGGACAATTAATTTAGTGTGAGATTTCAAAATAAAAGGACTGAAATTCTTCATGAATTTGAAAACTGCAAAGGCTTTCTTCTCCACAACTGAATAATTTAGTTCTTCTCCTTGAATACTTTAGCTAAATAAAGATACAGGTTCTACTATTTTTTGATCATTGAGTTGCCTTAACACTACAACATATGATAAATTAGAAGCAAAAGTACACAAAATAAAATCATCAGAAAAATTTGAATTTTTTGAGGGAGAATCAATAGTAGCTTGTTTGATTGAGTCAAAGGATTAGCTTTCATTATGTCCACATTTCAAAAATGGGTTTTTCTTGATCATAACTTGTAAAGAAAAAACAATTTGAGAGAAATCAAGAACAAATCGTTTATCAAAATTAATCTATCCTAGGATATATTGCATTGATTTTTTATTATGAGGCAAAGGAATACCAAAAAGTTCCTTAATTCTATTAGGGGCTATGCAAATTCATTCTTTAGATACAATAAATCCTATGATATTTCCTTCACTGAGAGAAAAGTATGACTTCTTGGGATTTATAAAGATTCTATACTTTTTCCATCGTTTAAAGATCTGTTTTAAATCATAATATTGATAATTCATTTTCTTGGAATATATATTTATATAATCCAAGTATATAACAACATTTTTTTTTATCAGAACCCTGAAGGAAATGCCCATATCTCTTTGGAAGGTTACTCCTACATTTCTCAATCCGAAATACATTTTCTAGTATGCGTAAGTTCCCCATTCAGTTGTGAAAGTAGTTTTCAGCATGTCATATGAATGAATAAGGATTTAATTACATCCTAAGAAGGCATCAAGGAAGGACATAAGCTTAGAACTAGCCACTAGTTGTAGGATTTGTTCCATAGGTGGCAAATGAAATTTGTATTTTTCACAATATTTATTCAAATTCCTAAATTCAATGCAAATACGTATGTCATCATTCTTCTTCCTGAAAGGTACCATGTTTGAAACCCATTTAGAATGCCTAATTGGGAAAATAATTTTGGATTTAAGAATATTGTTCATCTTTCTCTTGATTTGATTTTCTAAGTTCAGATGAATTTTTATTAGCTTCTGTTGAATGGGTTTGACATTAGGTATCATTGGAATAGTATATTGAATGATAGAGCTATCTTAAGTTCTCAAATATTCATGTCTCCAAGAAAAAAATATTTATATCTTTTCAATAGATAAATAAATGCTAATATTTCATCCGATGAGAGTCCCAAACCTAAATTGATGTTCTGAGGTGTAATATCTCTCCCAAGGTTTACCAATTCAAACATCAAAGAGGAACTGTGAATTTTACATTTAGTAACCATTTTAAATCTATCATTCAAGTCATACAGATCTTCAAGATTTACCAGAGACTTGGGTAGGGAATGTTTTTCAGTATGTTGTGTCAACTATTTATTATGCTCATATTCATCAATTATTTGACCATTATATAACCCTCCAGATTTAAAAAGGATTAAAATGTCTTCATCATCATTAAACAAATGCCAATTTGCGACATTATCAAGAATATATGGGTAAAAAATTAATTCAATTGAAAAACTATATGGAGTATAATCTTCAGATGAAATGAGCTTGGATGCAACATTAGCTAACAGGTCAGTGCTAGCATTTGTAAGTCTCGGGATAGGAGAAATATTAAATGCTAGAAAATGTGAAGTGAGGGTTTGAATGAGAGATTGATAATGATTTAAATGATGAGAGCCACAATGGATGGTGTTTCTCACTTGTTTTATAATAATCTTTGAGTCTCCAAATACTTGAAGGCATTTCACACCAAGGCTTATTTCTTTATATAAAACCTATACCAATGGTTCATACTCAACAATATTATTTGTGCATTCAAACTCTAACCTACATGCCAACACTGCTTTTTCTCCTTTTAGATTTATTAAAATGCACAGTACTTCTGCACCATCATTGGATTTAGAGCCATACAAATATAAATTTTGGAACAAAGATTTAACTATTGGTTTATCTAGAATATTTACACATCAAGATGAATCTGCCTATAAAAAAATTTTTGTTTGAGAGGTCACAGGATTGGTTGAGAAAGGAGATTCGTATGCATTAAAATTTCCCAAAAAGGATTCTGAATGATATTTTCCAACGATATTATTAGTAAAGACCATTGTTTCATTCTCTTCATCAAAATCAGTTACTGCATGTCTCATATGCTTTTCTCGGTTAATCTGAATTTGATTGGGTTGACCATTGTAAGGAAGCCACATATGAGACCAATATATCCTGAAGTAAGTGTAAAGCTTCTCACACAAATCTGTACTTAGAATAAAACCGTAGAAGTTAGGAATATCACCAACAAGTATATCAATGATTTGACATACCTTGGAATTGGAAGAAATTCTTATGAGAACATAATTCATTTCCCCTAATACCTTGACATTGGTTTTTTCAAGTTGAAAAATATACACAACAAAATTTTTAGGTGATATATTTAGTTTAAAGAAAACTGAATAAGGAATTATATTTTAGGATGCCCCTAAATCTATTAAGGGATTGTGCACATTTTTATTGAAGATATTGAAAGTCAAAAGGAAAGGGGGAGTATCGGAATTTGACCTACTTCCAATTAAGACAACATTGGTGGGATCAATATTTTTTGAGGAATCATTGGGAGGTTTTCATTTTCATTTAGAAGCTTTTGAAGTTACAACAATGGGTAAATGGGATGCAGGGACTGCATTTAATTCCTCAAGTAAAAAATTTTGTTTTTGATTTAGTTTACTTACTACATATAAAGGGATATTAGCTTTGACCTTCTTCATATCCTATACTATATTATATTTTATGGTGTCATAAACAGCTAAAGTCATAGATGTAGATGGAGACTTTGAAGAAGATGGAACTATATTGGAAGATGTAGAAGGGGATTTTTTATTTTTTCCTTTGTCTTTAGAAGTAGGGGTAGAGGATTTATGCTTTTGAATTGGTTCTGATTAATCTGTAGGCCCCTTACTTCTAGTTCTAATGGGTAATGCTTCATGGTCCTCTCCATTACCAGAAGTTGGAAGAATGAAATCCCATAATCCAAGGACTTCATATAATTCTTCCTCTTGGGAGTCATCGACACATCTTGTTGTTTCTTTTTCATATTCATCTTGATCAGATTCAACATTGTATATTATATTTTGAGGTTAAGGATTTGATTTGTTAGTTTTATTAAAAGACCTAAAAGGTTTCTTAAAATATTCATCTAGCTATTTCTTTATTTCCACCATTTCCTTTGACATGGATTTAAGAACCATTTGTAGTCCTTCTAGATCATAGGGATCTTTAGGAAAGTTCTTCTTTGGTTCTTCCTTGAAGGTGACCATATTTTTCCTTATTTCTTCTTGAGAAGTTTTATTTTCCAATGCAAGTATCCTTTTCTCCACATACGAGGCTTCTTTCATATTTTCTGCTAAATTAGATTTATTAGCCCTATCTACAAAAATTGAGATATTGGAAGGATGAAAGGAAATGTACCATTTGATTTGAATGTCAACACCAGGTTTTGTGGTAGTTGGGATTTTTTTTAGAAATTTGTTGAATGTGGAATTAAAATCTTTAATAGTTTCACCTGAATTATCTTTTAGAATGGAAATATCATTGATCAAGGTGGTAGTTGTGAAATCATCACAAAAATTTTCTAAGAATTTCTCTTCAAATATATCCCAACTAGTAATAGTTCCCAACGGTAACTAAAACTACCATGAACCTACATATCCTTCGAAGGTATAAGGAAATAACCTAACTACACAATCTTCTTTGACCATTATATTGAGGTTGATGGCTAACATGAAATTGTGGAGATGTTCTTTGACATGGATTCCTTCATTGGAATTGAACTTGGGCAGCCATATTTCAAGATGCTTAGGTAAATCATGAAAATGTGTTTCCATTTGAAAAGATCTTGGATTGGTCCATGGTCTAGCTATCATTATATGTGTTGTGAGAGTATAAGATGTTGTAGAAGTTCTAGAGTTTGATGCGGTGATAGAAGTAGTAACCCCTAAAATAACACTTCTTGTAAGAACACTAGTTGATCAAGTTTGAGGAATATGAATAAATGAAGTGATTGGTTGGGAGGGAGAAAGTGAGGGAGGAATGAACAAATGAGTTTGTGGAGGTGAGGAAGAAGTAATCTCACTAGTGGATGTTCGAGCTTCTGATGCATGTTTTTCCCTTCTATGAGAATGAAGTGGAAACTCAAAAGGAGTTTTTCCAAGTTGTTCTCTTTGGTAGTAAGTTAATACACCAGAAACTTGTAAAGACGAAGTTACACTTCCCTCTTAGGGTTTATATTGAACATGCTTCTCTTTTAAAATAGAAATTTCTTATAATTTCTCAATCAAAGTCTAGAATTCAAATGACTGTGAAGTACAATATTCAGGGATTAACTAAGGAAGTGTAATAGGATATTTAGGAGGTTATTGAACAACTTCAGATCTAGAGTTTAAATATTTTGAGTGAGATAGTTGAGTTTCTCGAAATTTGTAGGGGGAATTGACTATTTTAATTCCCTTTTGATTTAGGATTAGGATTTGATACCATCCATAGTCTTTAGGCTCTCCTTCTACCACCAAAAATGTTGAAACCTCGAAATTCACTACCTCAACATCAGGGTTAACCACCTGATAGGGAACTTGAAAATTGTTTCTTTTCCATTTGGAATAGTGGCTCTAACTGGGGATAATGGGACCAGTTTTCCTTTGAAATATAATTCAGTGAGTGTAGGGTGTAAAATATGTAAATCAGTTTGATAAATGGATATAAGAGTAACTTATCTATATATATGTCTACTTATCTATATCCAAAGAGTTAGCTTTCTCTTATATGCGATTTCAAAGATTTTCTTAAATGAAAGATAATATAGATAGTCAAACACTAAAAGAAGTGAATACAAGTAAGATGATTAATTTCATTAAATAGTTAATTTAATTATTTAACACATTTCACATGAAATATATGGTTGTTTCACACATATATTAGATGATAGAAATATAACACATTCAATAGTGAATTAGTGCTTAATTGTATTTAAAGAACATAGATAGAAAATAAATTTAAGGAAAAATATGACTATAGCTCTCATATAGACACATCAATCATATAAAGATAAAAGTACCAGATATATGAAAGGTCTTCTCATGAGAAAATAGCCTTTGTCTAGCCTTTCTATTAAGATGACTCAAAAATTACAGTAATGAAACTTTCTAAATACTTCTTTACAAAATTCAAAACCCTTTTCTTAAAGACATGAAAGGGTATTTATAGTTGAGAACTGAACTGTAAAAATAGTAACTAGGTAAAATGCTGAGGAGGTTTGACAACCATCCTTAAAATAAGACTTAAAATAACAAAAGTAGAGTCCCCATATACACCGCATTTAAGTGCGTAGGATGGATGTATGAAGTGGTATGGGAAAGCAATCACAACATAACCCATTGGCTATGTGGATTTACTAGATATTTCCAATACTTCTCAAGATTCAACTTTAATAAATTTTAAATATTATTCTCCTTATTCTTAGACAATTATTGCCATGATTTCATTAATATCTTAACATTGGGTAAGGATTCAACTGTGCATTCCTAAATTAAATTAGCATTAAACATGTTCTGCTGATAGTTTCAGTAATATTTCTTGCCATATCGCTCGCATTGAAAATGGCTCTTTCTGCTTGCCTCAATTTTATATCCTAGTTTCTGAAGAGGATTTATTTATGTGAATCTTCTATCCTTGGAGGATTCACTACTCTTCCAACTACACTGTATTTACATGTGGTATAATCAGAAATTGTATCCTCAATGTCATCTAATTTAATCCTCATATCAGACAACCAATTCATCATTGAATCACTTGTTTTACATAGATCGTTGATTACTACCAATTTTTGGAAAAATACCACTTGTTGTTGGCCAAGGAGAGTTTTAAGCTCCAACTCTTCTTTATTAAAATCCTTCATTTTAGGATTATCCTTAAATTTCACAATTCTAAGTTGGATTTCTCTTAATTGAGCGTCTTTAATCTTGTTTTCAATTTCATGTTGGAGCTTCATTTCATCAAATCTCTTTTGAAATTGTGATAGATGTACTTGACATTGAATATTAATGTTCTATTTTTCTATTAATAATTCCTAATCCAACTACTAGATCCTATCATCTCTGTCTCTGATTAATTTTTTCACTTCTGATGCCTTATCAATAGTAGTTTTTGCATGTAATATCCCCAAATAAGGACTCCTCAACCATGCATGCATAAAAAACACATTTTTAGAAATATATTCTATAAATAAAGAAATAAACTCTTGGATCCTTTATATAAAACAATATAAAACCTAAATCCAAGAATATAGCTGAAAAAAAATCAAACTAGCTGGGTTAAACAAACCTCCCACACCTAGGATTGCTAAAAAAGGCTAAAACTCCAAACATTGTAACGCAGGAATTTATGCATAAAATTGACTATGCAATCTAATGAGGGTTTGTACAAATAAATTTTAGAGACAAATATATATGATATTATATTAAACAATATGCTAAGAAAAATGAGATCTAGTCTCCTTTATACAAAAACTAGAGAACCTGGGAAGGGTTTCTAGGAATACACTGTGAATACAAATGGTGATCTTCAGCAATATGATTGAATAATCACTGACAAATAAAGCACAAGAGTATATAATGTTTTAATAATTTATATCTGATATATATCTGATCAAAGGTCTTCCCCCATCGAAGACTCAACCCTCCAATCACAGGAAAACTCCCTGAAAGAACCACAAAAGGCACTGCTAAAACTGCCCTCCATAAATAATGCAATTCTAGAATGGAATAAAACTGTAGGTGATGTAAATATGTTGGAACTCTTCCAAATATCTGATATTTGCCCAATAACCCTCCAAACTGATCCTCCAATAGAAGGAAACTTCCCTCCTATGCAAAACCAACTCAAAAAATGGGTTTCTCAACCCTCCACTACAACACCCTGTAACTCAACACAACCTCCTATAGAAATTGTGCTGAAACTGGAGACTGAAGCTTGGAACCAATGCCATATGTGTGGAATGATAGATCGGGTCTCTCCCTAGAGCCACTCAAAGGTAAGAGAAGGAATTCTTGAACAGGAATACCTTAGTACTAAACATCACCGACAATCTTAGTTAAAAAACTAAAGAGAGAAAAAGTCTAAGTAGACATCAAAATAAAATTCATAAGCTAACCCCAAATGGCTGCCATGCTATTCCTTATAAACTAAGTGAGCCTTCTCAGCTTGGTTCCCACTCAATAGGGCTTCCACCATCACAAAAATAATCTCCCTCCAAAACTGTGTTGTGCCTTCATTAGAGCCACTCCTCTAAACTGCGCTATTTGATTTGGTCAAGGTTGACCTCTTTAACCTAATTCGACCATTTTCACATCTAAGGGTCTTCAATCTAGCTCACATATAGCTATCTAGGTTGAAGCTCGTTCACAATGAGCTCTTTCATTTCTTGATCCACTCCTCCTACATTTATGTTGTTTACTTGGTCAAACTTGACTTTGTCCACATGCAAAATGTCCCTGTTCACACATGAGACTGTAAAATCCAGCTGGCATTATGATCCCCTCTCATAATATGAGGGATTTTCTCCTTATTTATAGAATTTATGGGCCTCCTTACCCATTTATTCATCTCCTAAGTGACATTAGCAAAATTTAATATTCCAATTTGCTGCATGCAAATTTTGGAATATTACATTTCATATTCACCTCCAAATTGTGATATAATTTTCTAAATCATCAGATGGGGTTGTTTATGGATTCTTCCACACAAAATATACTATTACAAATCCAAGAAATAGGTCCTGGGATTTTTAAACTCTCCTCCTTTTCCTTTGCCAACTTATTATGGCCATATGCTTAGAACTGTAAAATATATCGAGAGGAGGTATATCTTTGATTTTAATAACAATTCCTTAAGTGGGGTGTGTCAAGATGAATTCCACATCATATTTATTGACATATTTGTCATAATTCCTAATATTAAGTGGGTTCTACTTAATAGTTTCAAGAGTGCTTATTGTTTCTTTTGGAGTAGAGGTATGTACCTCCTGCGATCTTGAATTATTAATCTGTTGATCAAATTGAACCCAGACATTATCTAAATCAATGGTAAAAGTGGTTCTCGAGTTTGTTGCACCGTTGATGTAGTTTCATTTTTTTCTTGTGTCATATCACTTTATTTTGTAGACTTCATCAAATACTTCTTTGTTTGTAGAACTGGTTGAGAATCATGAACATGTCAAGAGGGATATTTTCCAACCTTTTTCTTTTGTATTCTATGAACCTATTCAACTAATTTGTATTAAAAAAAACTTCTTCTAAATTTTATACCTATATGTATGATTGTGTGGACTCAAATAGATAATAAAAATCACCAGGCCTGTGTATGAACTGTCACAATTTAACCTGAGCGGTGAAGTTTTGTGCCACTTGGTTTGGGTCATATTTCCTACTAGGAATAGTAGGAAATTTTAGGCATTGTATCTGGTTAATTTCAATCCCAACATGCTTGAAATTATCCAAAGAATGTACTCCACAGTGTATAGGGAATGATGGCCAGGAATATTTCTTTCCTTCTTTAAGGGATTTAGTTAAGCCATTTACCACAGTTTGATAGGAAACTTATCGGGCCATAAGCTTTTCAGGGACATAGAGTGGGACAGCATGCCTTTTGGCCAAAATACCAAAAACCCTAACATAATTAAATAACTCTTCTACAAGCCATTTTCCTATGGCTGCAAAATCATCCTTTGCTTCATTAGATAATATGGGGGATTTTTCACCAAAGACATCCTAGTATAAAGGTGTTAGGTCCCTATATTACTAGTATAGTCCGTTATTGTTGTTAGTGTAACCCCCTAACTTTTATTATTGTACCATTGTAGCCCCTATATTGTTATTATTATGCCCTTAAATTATTATTGTTAGATCGGCTAGGATTACATTGTGGCCCCATGGACTCCTATATATAGAAAGGAGGTCTTGTAATTTGAATCATCCAAGAATTTTTCATTCATGTAATGTATTGGAGGTTTCCCCCTCGAAGTGGATTATTTATAAGGCATTGATATCTCTTTTCTTCTCTTTTTGGAGCTGGTTTCACAACATTTGGTATCAGAGCTTTGAGATTCTAGGGTTTCGCTGCTCCAAACAGGTCATCGTGGAATTTTCGCTATAAATTTTTTTTCTACGAAAGTTCAAAATATGAAATTTTTAGAGTGTGAAGCCAAAATCCTGAGGAACATCATCACAAAATTTCAGCTCGGTTCGTAATATTTTCGGAGATATGATCTATGAAATTTAGGTCATTTTGCAAGCTCCTGAATTTAACCTAAATAGGTCATCGTGGTATTTTCGTAATAACTTTTTTTCTACGAAGTTTTAGAAGCTGAAATTTTTAGAGTGCGAAGCTAGAATCATGAGGAACATCTTCACAAAATTTCATAGATTGGTTAGCAATATTTTCCGAGGTATGATCTGTGGAAGTTAGGGATTTTTTAGGCCTATGAATTTCATCTCAAAGAGGTGATCGTGGGAAAATATTCATAGCTCCCTCTTTGAGAATCAGATTGGAATGCTGTAAAAAGTGACCATAGTTACATGGACTGTGTTTTTCGGTCTATCAATTTTAGAGCCAAAGGAGGAAACAGTGACACGTGACAATTAGTACAATTTCGTTCTACTGAACAAGTCTAAAATTGGGTCATTGTGGGAGATTGGACATAACTTTGCCTTGAAGAATCCAAATCAGATCAAACCTGTGGAATTTGAAAGAAGCTTCAGAGGGCTACTACAAGGCTGAATTTTAGATATTGAGGATCTGCAATTATAGAGATAAATCAATTTCAAGATATAGCTCCTCAAAAGCAAGTAAAAGGTGTGTATTTTTTTTCTGAATTGCATAAGTCTTGTTTTAAGAATCAAGTTGAATTGATTCCAAGGGTATATTGTAGAATAGATATTAACATTCGATTCTAAAATGGCCCCTAAAAATAATTCAACACCCATTAAGCCTTCATTGAGCTCTTCTATGACTCATGAATACGAAGAATGGCAACATGACATATCATAATTTCAAGAGCAAGTGCAACAAATTTTGCTCTCGCAAAGAGCAACAAAAAATGACACGGAAATTTTGAAGAAAGGCATGGAAACTAAGATGGATTGTTTGAAGAAAGGCATGGAATCTAATATGGATGGTTTGAAGAATGGCATGGAATCTAAGATAGATGGCATGGAAGCTGGCATGGAATCTAAGATGGATGGCATGGAAGCTAAGATCGATGAGAAAATGGAAAACATGAAGAATGATATAAAAGAAGACATAGAAGGTTTGACAAAGTTGATACAAGAAATGTTTCCTAATGGTGAAAAGATAGTAGAGGAAACTCATTATGAGAACAAAATAAATGTTAATCGTGATTTCATAAAATCTAATGTTGGCGAGAAGAACCACCATATTCCAAAAATGAATGTGAGGAAGTTTGATGGAAAGGATCCTGTAACATGGATACTACAAATGGACAAATATTTTCATCTCCATAATGTGAAAAACACACAAAAGGTATGCATTGCAAATTTACATTTAGAAAAAAATACATTTGTATGGTATCGATGGCTTTTCTCCCCTAAAAAAAGTGTCACTTGGTCAATTTTTACGGAGGAAATGACAACACATTATGAGGATACAAAGAGCAACACTTTCTTTAGCAAATTGATAAATCTCAAAAAAAAGGGTTTAATGGGGGAGCACATTGAGGACTTCCAAAAATTTAATATAAGGGTAACTGATATTCCAAAGGAACACAGGATTGATCTCTTCATGAGTACTTTAAAGGATAACATTCAACATGAAGTTCACAATTTGGAACATGATTCATTGGAGAAGGCATTCAGGTTGGCAAGAAAAATTGAATGTAAAATTATGGCGACAATGAAGCCTACCACTCACTTCTATAAAGAGGGAAGTGTTGCTACTCCTAGATTTCCACAACCTACAATGTTGACATGACAACAATTGAAAGAAAAAAGAGAAAATGGGCTTTGCTACAGTTGTGATATAAAATACACTAAAGGTCATAATTGTGCTGAGAATAAATTATTTTACATAGATTGTGAAGAGGAAGAAGAAAATGAACAAGAAGAGGATATACACCAGGAACCAACCCAAGAAGAGGAAGAAATGAGTCCAACCATATCGTGTAATGCATTGGAAGGAATTACCACTCCTCAAACTCTTAAGATAGAAGGAAATATCAAGAAGAAAAAGGTAATAGTGTTTATTGACTCAAGTAGTACTCATAATTTTATTCATTGTAAGGTAGCCAAGGAATTGAATTGTTTCCTATACCCAGCACTAGAATGTCAAGTGATGGTTGCAAATGGAGGAACTATAAATTTCTCTAGAAAATTCCAGAATATCAAGCTAACCATGGGGGAATATGTATTGAATAGACCAATGCTTTCCATTCCTATGGGAGGTGTTGATGTTGTACTAGGAGTACAGTGGTTACAATATTTGGGGACGGTAGATTTTAATTTGCAAGAACTTTTCTTGAATTTTTTTTAGAAGGAAAGGAATTCGAATTACAGGGTATTGTAGGGAAGCCGAGAAAGATAATATGCTCTAATATCATGACAAATATTATAATGAAAGAACAACGAGGAATAATTGCACAATTATGCTCACTAGAAGTTCCAACAACAAAATCATCTATTTCTGCAGATCCCCAAAATTTCTTGGACAATCAATCCAAGGTTTTTGAAACTCCAAAAGGACTGCCACCTATTCATGATCATGATCATGCTATTCATATGATTCTAGAAAGTGTTCCTCCAAACATCAGGCCTTATGTCCAAAAGAGCGAAATTGAACATATGATTGTAGAAATGTTAGAGGTACGTATAATTCAACCTAGTCAAAGTTATTTCTCTGCTCTTGTAGTATTGGTAAACAAGAAGGATGGATCATGGTGCATGTGTCCGGATTATATGGAGCTCAATAAGCTCACCATTAAAGATAAATTTCCCATTCCTGTGATTGATGAATTATTGGATGAATTACATGGAGCAATTTATTTTACCAAATTGGATCTTCGTTCAGGGTATCATAAAATTAGAATGAAGACTACGGATATTTCAAAAACAACATTTCAAACTCATGAGGGTCATTATGAATTTTTGGTCATGCCTTTTGGCCTTACCAATGCACCTTCTAGATTTCAAAGGTTGATGAATTCCATTTTCAAACCCTTCCTTAGAAAATTTGTGCTAGTATTTTTTTGATGATATACTAATCTACAATATGCCTTGGAAGGATCATGTTCAACATGTTGATAGGGTGCTAAAACTATTGCGGGAGAAACAATTATATGCAAAAACATCCAAATGTTTCTTTGGAGTACAAGAGGTGGAATATCTGGGTCATATTGTATCTCAGAGGGTGTTAAGGTAGACCCTAACAAAATTAAAGCCATTAATGAATGGAAAGTCCCCACAAACATAAATAATTTGCGAGGATTTCTTGGGTTAACAGGGTATTATCGAAATTTTGTTAAGAATTATGGGAGAATAATAGCACCTCTAACAACATTATTGAAGAAAGATGCATTTTCATGGACTCCTGAAGAAACTAAGGCCTTTGAACATCTTAAAGAGGCAATGTCCTAGCGCCAATATTAGCTATGCCAGACTTCACAAAAACCTTTATTGTGGAATGTGATGCCTCAGGAAATGGAATTGGTGTTGTTTTAATGCAATAAGGAAGACCCATTTCTTTTGAAAGTCATCCAATCAAAGGAAAGTATTTACAAAAACCTATTTATGAGAAGGAAATGTTAGCAATACTGCATGCACTAAATAAATGGAGAACTTACCTAATGGGAAGAGACTTCAAGGTAAAAAATGATCATGATAGCCTTAAACACGTTTTGGAACAAAGAATATCTTCAGAAGAGCAGCAAAAATGGGTCACAAAGATGTTGGATTATGACTTTGAAATAATATACAAAAAATGGAAGCTAAATGTTGTTGCAGATGCACTCTCAAGAAAGAATGAAGAGGTGGAAGCATTGCTTTGTGCCATTTCTATTATCCAACCAGATTCAATAATCGAAGTAAGAGATGAATGGAAGAAGGACGAAGAAGTGTGGACACTCATTCAAAAGTTGCAGCAAGATCCTAGTACATGTGATACATTTAGTTGGAAAAATGATTCCTTATGGTGCAAAGATCACTTATATATTTGTAATAATTCCGAAGTAAAACAAAAGATTCTTTTGGAATTGCATACTTCTCCTTTAGGAGGACACTCAGGATTTTCAAAAACTTACCACAGGGTGAAGAAATATTTTTTTTGGGATGGCCTTAAATCTGATATTCAAAATTTTGTGGCGGAATGTTTGGTTTTCCAACAGAATAAAGTTGAGACAATTAATACCCCGGGTCTTCTACAACCTTTATCCACTCCAAGTGAACATTGGGAGGATATTTCAATGGATTTTATCATAGGTTTACCCAAGTGTGAAGGATAGAGTGTCATCATGGTGGTAGTTAATAAACTTACCAAGTATGCACACTTTTGTGCATTATCTCATCTATTTAAAGCAATTACAATTGCTAGTACATTTATGGACATAATTCAAAAGCTACATGGAAACCCAAGGGTTATTTTGAGTGATAGAGATCCCATTTTTTCTGAAAATTTTTGGACGGAGTTATTTTCTTGTTTGGGTACTCAATTAGCTCATAGCTCATCTTATCATCCTCAATCCAATGGTCAAACTGAGATAGTAAATAAATGTTTGGAAGGATATCTTCGTTGTTTTGAATCTGATAAACAAACACAATGGGTCAAGTGGTTACCTCTAGGTTAATGGTGGTATAACACTTCCTTCCATACTGCAGCAAAAATGACCCCATTTATGGCACTTTATGGATATCATCCACCATCAATCACATCATCTTTAAGAGAAAATTTGAAGGTTCAAGTAGTGGAAGATCACATCGAGCATCAAAAATAACTTCTCCAACTCTTAAAGGACAACCTGAATTTGGCACAAAATCGAATGAAACAACATGCAGATCAACATCGCAGCGAGAGAAGTTTTGATGTAGGAGGTTGGGTCTTTTTATGGCTACAACCATACAAAAAAATTTCCCTCAAGCAAGCTAAGAAGGATAATAAATTATCGCCAAATTATTATGGTCCTTACAAGGTGTTGCAAAATATTTCTACTATGGCATATAAATTGGAGCTTCATGCTTCTTCACGAGTGCATTCAATTTTCCATGTTTCATGATTAAAGAAGGTTATAGGTGAAAAAATTCCAGTTCAAACAATATTGCCAAAAATTTATGAGGAATGAAAAATCATATTGGAACTTGAAGTGGTCATGGAAACAAGAACTAGACAGCTACGGAATCGATCAATTTCAGAGTATCTAATCAAGTGGAAGAACTTACCCACTAAAGATTCTACATGGGAGGATGATAATTTTATACAGAAGCACCCAGAGTTGCTCAAGAATTGAGGACAACACTTTTTTGAAGGATAGGGGCATGTTAGGTCCCTATATTACTGTTATAGTCCCTTATTGTTGTTAGTGTAACCCCCTTATTGTTATTATTGTACCCTTGTAGCCCCCATATTGTTATTATTGTGCCCTTAAATTATTATTGTTAGATCGGATAGGATTACATTGTGGCCCCATGGACTCCTATATATAGAAAGCAGGTTTTGTAATTTGAATCATCCAAGAATTGTTCATTCATGTAATGTATTGGAGGTTTCCCCCTCGAAGTGGCTTATTTCTAAGGCATTGCTATCTCTTTTCTTCTCTTTTTGGAGCTGGTTTAACAACAAAAGGTAACTTGACCCCATTACATATTTTATAGAAATGTGGTTGGAAATTTGACTCCCATATGATTTTAAGATATATTTGGATAGGAGTATGGAATTCTAGGGTCCATTTACATCTACTAGATGGAATATAATAGGTAAAGAAAATGACATCAATTATAGATGCACTTATATAAAAAGGCAGTATTGTCTTGGTGTTAGGGCCCTATAATAATAGTATTCATAATTTTGAATTCAGTATTATTAGTCTTGTAATATTGTACATACTTTGCTTTTTGCAAATTTTTTTCCCATGTTAAAAAATGTAAAGAGGGTAGAAACTAAAAGAAAAATCAAAGGACTAAAAGAAAAAGATAAAAAAAGAAGATAAAGTATGAACCAAAGAAAAAAGAGATAAAAATAGATCCTGAAATTGATGCAAATTCAAATGCCACTACTTTTTACTTTACTTTGCAAAATAATAATGTGTGCATCTTGTAAAAAATGCCACAAATCTATGAGGGCCAAACAACTTAATCTTACCTCATTCATGTTTTAAATTTCATACTGATAGTTAGAGAATAAAAACCTAGCCAAACTGTTTAATCTTGGTAGATCAATAGTTAGGTAGAGAATAATAATGAGCTGATTAGTTTAATCTAAGGCATTGGAAGTCATAAGGTTAGAATTAGATAGCTTTCTTATCAAAGAAAAATTAAAGGGTCTACTGTTAGGTCCCTATATTATTTGTATAGTCCCTTATTGTTGTTAGTGTAACCCCCTTATTGTTATTATTATACCCTTGTAACCCCCATATTTTTATTATTGTGCCCTTAAATTATTATTGTTAGGTTGGCTAGGATCACATTGTGGCCCCACTAGGATTACATTGTGGTCCCATGGACTCTCAATATACAAAGGAGGTTTTGTAATTTGTATCATCCAAGAATTTTTCATTCATGTAATGTATTGGAAGTTACCCCCTCAAAGTGGCTTATTTATAAGGCATTGATATCTCTTTTATTCTATTTTTGGATCTAGTTTCACAACATTTGGTATCAGAGCTTTGGATTCTAGGGTTTCACTGCTCCAAACAGGCCATCGTAGAATTTTTTCTATAAAGTTTTTTATACGAAGTTTCAAAAGCTGAAAGCTCTATAGTGCGAAGCCAAAATCGTAAGGAACATCATCGCAAAATTTCAAAGCTTGGTTCGCAATATTTTCGGAGATATGATCTGTGGAAGTTAGGGTGTTTTGCAAGCTCATGAATTTCGGTTAAAAAGGTCATCGCAGAATTTTCACTATAAATTTGTTTCTATGAAGGTTTAGAAGCTGAAATTTTTTGAGCGTGAAGCCGAAATCCTAAGGAACATCATGGAAACATTTTAAGGATTTTTTCGCAATAGTTTCCAATATATGATCTATGGAAGTTAGGTATTTTTCAGACTCTCGAATTTCATCTCAAAGAGGTGATCGTGGGAAAATATTTATAGATAAATTTTTCAGCATCGGATTGGAATTATGTAATATGTGACTGGACGTACACGGACTGTATTTTCTTATCTATAAATTTCAGAGCTAAAGGAGCAAAAAGTGACACGTGTCAATTCGTACAAATTTGCTCTACTAAACTAGTCCATAATTAGGTCATTGTGGGAGATTGGACATAACTTTTCCTTGAAGAATCCAACTCAAATGAAACCTGTAAGATTTGAAAGAAGATTCAAAGAAATACTACAGGGCCAAATTTCAGATATTGAGGATCTGCAAGTATAGAGATAATTCAATTTCAATAATGAGGTTCACAAAAGCAAGTAAAAGGTGTGTATTCTTTTTCAAATTGCATAAGTCTTGTTTGAAGAATCAAGTTGAATTTATTCCAAGGGAATATTTTAGAATATATCTCAATATTGGATTCTAAAATGCCCCCTAAAAATAATTCAACACCCATTAAGCCTTTATAAGGCTCTACTACGACTCATGAAGACAAATAATGGCAACATGACATATCAAAATTGAGCAAGATATAACATCTTTCGCCTCCTCACAAAGAGCAACAAAATGAAATGGAAGTTTTGAAGAAAGGCATGGAAACCAAGATGGATGGTTTGAAGAAAGGCGTGGAAGCTAAGATGAATGGTTTGAAGAATGAAGGGGAAGCAAGAGGGATGGCAACAAGCCTACATGGAATCTAAGATGGATGACATGGAAGCTAAGATGGAAAACATGAAGAATGATCTAAAAGCAGACATGGAAGGTTTGACAAAGTTGATACAAGAAATGTTTCCTAATGGTGAAAATATAGTAGAGGAAGCTCATGATGTGAACAAAATAAATGTTAACCATGATTTGATAAACTCTAATGTTGGAGGGAAGAACCACCATATTCCAAAAATGGATATGAGGAAGTTTGATGGAAAGGATCTTGTAACATGAATACTACATATGGAGCAATACTTTGATCTCCATAATTTGCAAAACACACAAAAGGTACTCATTTCAACTTTAAATTTATAACAAAATACATTTGTATTGTATCGATGGCTTTGCTCCCATAAAAAAATTGTCACTTGGTCAATTTTTACGGAGGAAATTATAGCAAATTATGAGGTTACAAAGAGCAACACTTTCCTTAGCCAATTGATAAATCTCAAAAAAAGTGTTCAGTGGGGGAGCACATTAAGGACTTCCAAAAATTGAATATAAGGGTAACTGATATTCCACAGGAACATAGGATTGATCTCTTGATAGGTACTTTAAGGATAACATCCAACATGAATTTCACGTTTTGGAACCTGATTCATTGGAGAAGGCATTCAGGTTGGCAAGAAAAATGGAATGTAAAATTATGGCAACAAGGAAGCTTACCACTCACTTCTATAAAGATGGAAGTTTTTCTACTCCTAGATTTCCACAACCTACAAGGTTGACACCACAACAATTGGAAAAAAAAAGAGCAAAAGGGCTTTGCTACAGTTGTGATAGAAAATACACTAAAGGTCATAAGTGTGCTAAGAAGAAATTATTTTACATAGATTGTGAAGAGGTAGAAGAAAATGAACAAGAATATTTCAAAAGAAGAGGATATACACCAGAAACCAACCCTAGAAGAGGAAGAAATGAGTATGACCATATCATGTAATGCATTGGCAGGAATTACCACTCGTCAAACTCTCAAGATAGAAGGACATATCAAGAAGAAAAATGTAATAGTGTTGATTGATTCAGGTAGTACCCATAATTTTATTCATTGTAAGGCAGCCAAGGAATTGAATTGTTTCCTATACCCAACACTAGAATGTCAAGTGATGGTTTAAAATGGAGGAAATATAAATTTCTCTCGAAAATGCCAGAATATCAAGCTAACCATGGGGGAATATGTATTGAATAGTCCACTTCTTTCCATTCCTATGGTTACAATCTTTGGGGACAGTAGCTTTTAATTTTCAAGAAATTTTCTTGAATTTTTTTTCAGAAGGAAAGGAATTCGAATTACGGGGTATTTCAGGGAAACTGGGAAAGATAATAATATCTAATGTCATGAAAAATCTTCTAAAGAAATAACAACGAGGTATAATTGCACAATTATCCTCACTAGAAGTTCCAACATCAAAATCATCTATTTCTGCAGATATATAAAAAGTGTTGGACAATAATTCCAAGGTGTTTGAAACTCCCAAAGGACTCCCACCTATTCATGATCATGATCATGCTATTCATTTGATTCTAGGAATTGTTCCTCCAAACATTAGGCCTTATAGATATCCTTATTTCCAAAAGAACGAAATTGAACGTACGATTGCAAAAATGTTAGAGGTGGGTATAATTCAACCTAGTCAAAGTTCTTTCTCTGCTCCTGTAGTATTCGTACACAAGAAAGATGGATCATGGTGCATGTGTCTGGATTATAGGGAGCTCAATAAGCTCACCATTAAAGATAAATTTCCCATTCCTATGATTGACGAATTATTGGATGAATTACATGGAGCAATTTATTTTACCAAGTTGGATCTTGGTTCAGGATATCATCAAATTAGAATGAAGACTGAAGATATTCCGAAAATAAAATTTTTAACTCATGAGGGTCATTATGAATTCTTTGTCATGCCTTTCAACCTTACAAATGCACCTTCTACATTTCAAGGGTTGATGAATTCCATTTTCAAACCATTCCTTACAAAATTTGTGCTAGTATATTTTGATGATATACTCACCTATCGCAGGTCTTGGAAGGATCATGTTCAACATGTTGATAGGGTGCTCAAACTATTGCAGGAGAAACAATTATATGCAAAAACATTCAAATTTTTTTTGGAGTACAAGAGGTGGAATATCTGGGTCATATTGTATCTCACAAGGGTGTTAAGGTAGACCCTAACAAAATTAAAGCCATTAAGGAATGGAAAGTCCCCACAACCATAAACTAGTTGCGAGGATTTCTCAGGTTAACATGGTATTATCACAATTTTTTTGAGAATTATGGGATAATAGCAGCACCACTAACAACATTATTAAAGAAAAATGAATTGTCATGGACTCCTAAAGCAACTAAGGCCTTTTAACATATTAAAGAGGCAATGTCCCTAGCACTAGTCTTAGCTATGCGAAACTTCACAAAAACCATTATTGTGGAATGTGATGCCTCAAGAAATGGAATTGGTGTTGTTTTAATGGAAGAAGGAAGACCCATTTCTTTTGAAAGTCGTCCAATCAAAGGAAAGTATTTACAAAAAACTATTTATGATAAGGAAATGTTAGCAATACTGCATGCACTAAAGAAATGGAAAACTTACCTAATTGGAAGACACTTCAAGGTAAAAAATGATCATGATAGTGTTAAACACTTTTTGGAACTAGACTATCTTCAGAAGAGTAGCAAAAATGGGTCACAAAGATGTTGGGTTATGACTTTGAAATAATCTACAAAAAAGGGAAGCTAAATGTTGTTGCAGATGCACTCTCAAGAAAGAATGAAGAGGTGTAAGCATTTCTTTGTGCCATTTCTATTATCCAACCAAATTGGATAACCAAAGCAAGACATGAATGGAAGAAGGACGAAGAAGTGTGAACACTCATTCAAAATTTGTAGCAAGATCCTAGTACATCGGATACATTTAGTTGGAAAAATGATTCCTTATGGTACAAAGATTGCTTATATATTTGTAATAATTCCCAACTAAAACAAAATATTCTTTTGGAATTGCACACTTCTCCTCTAGGAGGACATTCAAGTTTTTTAAAAACTTACCACGAAGTGAAGAAATAATTTTTTTTGGATGGCCTTAAATCTGATATTCAAAATTTTGTGGCAGAATTTTTAGTTTTCCAACAGAATAAAGTTGAGACAATTAACACCCGAGGTCTTCTACAACCTTTATCCATTCCAGGTCAACGTTGGGAGGATATTTCAATGGATTTTATCATAGTTTTACCTAAGTTCGAAGGAAAGAGTGTCATCATGCTGGTAGTTCATATACTTACCAATTATGTGCAATTTTGTGCATTATCTCATCCATTTAAAGCAAGTAAAGTTGCTACTACATTTATGGACACAATTCAAAAGCTACATGGAAACCCAAGGGTTATTGTGAGCAACAAAGATCCCATTTTTATTGGAAATTTTTGGACGGAGTTATTTTCAAGTTTGGGTACTCAATTAGCTTATAGCTCATCTTATAATCCTCAATCTGATGGTCAAACTGAGATAGTAAATAAATGTTTAGAAGGATATCTTCATTTTTTTGTATTTGATAAACAAAGACAATGGGTTAAGTGGTTACCGCTCGCTGAATGGTGGTATAACACTTCCTTCCATACTGCAACAAAAATGACCCCATTTATGGCACTTTATGGATATAATCCACCATCCATCACATCATATTTAAGAGAAAATTCGAAGGTTCAAGCAGTGCAAGATCACATCGAGCATGAATAAGAAGTTCTCCAACTCTTAAAGGATAACCTGAATTTGGCACAAAATCGAATGAAACAATAGGCAGATCAACATCACAGTAAGAGAAGTTTTGATGTAGTAGACTAGGTATTTTTACAGCTACAATCATACAAAAAAATGTCCCTCAAGTAAGCTAATAAGGATAATAAATTATCGCCAATGTACTATTGTCCTTACAAGGTGTTGCAAAATATTGGTACTATGGCATACAAGTTGGAGCTTCCTGCTTCTTCATGAGTGCATCAATTTTTCCATGTTTCATGCTTAAATAAGGTTATAGGTGAAAATATTCTAGTTCAAACAATATTGCTAGAACTTGATGAGGAACGAAAAATCATATTGGAACCTGAAGCGGTCACGGAAACAAGAACTTGACAACTACGAAATCAATCAATTTCAGAGTATCTCATCAAGTGGAAGAACTTACTCACTGAATATTCTACATGGGAGGATGGTAATTTTATATAGAAGCACTAAGAGCTACTCAAGCATTGAGGACAACACATTTTTGAAGGATAGGGGCATGTTAAGTCCCTATATTATTAGTATAGTCCCTTATTGTTGTTAGTGTAACCCCATTATTATTATTATTGTACCCCTATAACCCCCATATTGTTATTATTGTTCCCTTAAATTATTATTGTTAGGTCGAATAAGATTACATTATGGCCCCACTAGGATTGCATTGTGGCCCCATGGACTCCTATATATAGAAAGGAGGTTTTGTAATTTATATCATCCAAGAATGTTCATTCATGTAATGTATTGTAGTTTTCCCCCTCGAAGTGGCCTATTTCTAAGGCATTGATATATCTTTTCTTCTACTTTCGGAGCTCATTTCACAACATCTACAAGCTCAAATGCACACAAATAAATGAAGAAAAAATGTTAGGGTAAAAGATGGGTAGGCAGAAGTAGTTTCCACAAGGCATGGAAAGCATCAAGTTGGTAATTTCATATCACTAATATCTCAAAATCCCCATCCCTTTGCTAAAAACCCTAACGCCACTCTTAAAAGGCATTTTTCCATTGTAAAAATATCGCTTTCCCTTCATTTTAACCCTTTCCCCTTACTTCACTTATTTTCCCCTACTAAACCCCTTTTCCCTAGATTAAAATCAATTTTCATTTGAAAAAAGTAAAATCTTTTACTAACTCCCCCTTTCATTCAAAATACACCCTGAAAACCCACTTATCCTAAGTTTTAAATAATATTGGGCCACATTGAAAAAAAACCCTCCCCGATACTATTTTTATTTATTTCTAAGTGTATTATTAACATTCCACTATATATTATTAACCCACATTAATATATTAAAACCTTATTCTACACCTTTACCCCATATTATATTAATTCCCTCTTATATATATATATATATACCCCCCAACCCATTATTTTATTCATAACCTATAGTTTTAATTTTCCCCACATTTGATATATCTTGGGCCAAGGCTATCACTCTGCTTCATATAAACCTTATCACTACAGTTTAAACCTAACCCTTTATATATATTAAATCCATTGCATATACATTAAAAACCACCACATAACATTATCCCCAGGGCCTCGCCTATCAAAGCCCCGAGTCAGCCCTCGACATTCGTCATCCGTTAGATCTCCTTCCATCAAATCCAATGACTAACAAAGGCTTTCGCATCCTTGATTTCCCAATTTTTAACATCACTGAAGACTTGCAAACTAAGAAGTTTCAAAGCCCTTCCCGATTTCTACGTGGAAGCGCCATGGCTCATCGCATCCTCTAATCCAAAAATGTATACCATTTTTGTGCGATGCAAAAACCGTTGGGCTGTTTTTTGCCTGTTATGAATATCACCCCTACTATTTTAATTTAACCCCACGCAATTAAGTCCAACTATTGTTGGTTAAAAAAAAATAAAGCTTCCCTTTCCATGTCTTTTAACCATTATTCTATTATATTTTGCGGAAAAGAGCCTTTGCCGACCTATTCCAAAGAAAAATAATATGTGCCAAGATGTTTTTAAGCTATTTTCACACCAAAATTCAACACTTTTTCTACTACAGCCAGTGCAAAACCAATTTGAGGCAATTTAAGGACCATTGAAGCCTCAAAAAGCCTCCGTTGCGTCTAGGAACTTCTCTGAAAATAGAAATTATCCCTTTCATGTATTCCTAAGTATTAAGGATTCTACTTAAGCTAAAATAAGGTAACAAGTTAATTGAAGCAATTTAGGAGCTCTGCAGACCAAAAGAAAGCCACTATTGCCTACAAAACCCTTTTTAAAGACCCAAATGATATTTTCATAGTATTCCTAAAGGTTCTAAGCCTATTTTCTTAAGCCAGAGAGTAATTAATTGTATAAAAATAAAAATAAACCATGGCTTCCCAAGGCATTGTAACAGTCAATCCCATGAAACATCCTCTTATTGATGTAGAACATACCCCCCTTGCAGATAGAGACTTCAAATTTAGTGACCCTATTACTAATTTAAACCTCCTCGAGCTCCACTACTGGAGCCATGAAAAATTCATGAACTAGGCTAATGATATCTACCTTTGGGAATCCAATTTACCCATGTATATCCACTTTCCAATTCCTAGAGATCATCAAATTATGTCAAATCAATTACCTTCCAAATGAAAGAGCCTTAATAAGCCACGAAAAGGAAATTTTGTTCAACATTAATGCCAAATCAATAAACCAAATGCTTCAAATTCAGCCTAAGCCTGATTAAGCCCCTCTGTCAATTGAAATTGTCACTGAGTTATATCTAAAACTTGACTTTCCAAAGAGGTTTCAGATCTTCCAAACGTTCTTTCCTGCATCAATTGAAACCCCAAAGAGAAACCCTCCCTATTTAGCTTCAATTTTCTCAGAAATAAAAGGACAGATTATCACAATGTTGTCTTGCATTCTAGGCTATTTCGCAGATGAGTTTGTAGATTCTTCAATACTAGGTTTTCTGTCCATTTTCTGTACAGGAAAATCTCCATCCTTCACATTTAACTTTGCTCAGTATTTATCAGATGCTATTCATAAGAAACTTGTTAAATTTCTTGAAAAATGCATGTTCAAATATTCATCAGTGTTGTTTCACATGTTCTTATACTTCCAATTTGAAAGTTTTGTAGTTAGCCATCAAAAACTAGACACTCAGGGTAATCCAAAATCAGTTGTCTTGCGGAATTCCTTAATCATGAAAGATTCCATAGATTTTACTTACAACAACTTCATTGATTCATTTATTAATCCAATTGCCAATATGCTAAGCAGTAGCAATGAACCAAGAGTCAGTGATGAGATAAAAAAAGGTCTTGTAGTTATCAAAATATAGTAGGACAGGAGACTAGTTTCTATACCAGAAAAACACTGTGATTAGGATATATGGATGTCAACTCACTCCATATAAACTTCCCAAATACCTCCCAATGAGGTTATTTTCACTTGAATATATCAAGCGGATCCTTAACTCTGATGAAGTGAATTTCTTGTTAGCCAAAAATAAAACACAATTTAAGATAAAAAAACCAACTTGGTCCTTTCATTTGCAACAATAGAGGTGCTCATCAATAGGCAGAAATTTTTTTACAGGAATTTAATTTCAGTGGAAACTTCAAATAGAATTATGATCCTTTAGGAGTTATCAACAAGATAAGAATCAAATTTAAACTAACTCATTTTGTACATGAGTCTAAATTAGAAATAGAAGATTACTCCAACCAGTTAGAGTGGTTGGAGAATAATTTAAGAGAGGCAGAGAAGCAAGGTGATACTAGTTCCATCTTGCAAACTTGAGCCCCAGAAGATAGAAACTCTAAAAGGCAAAGAGAGGAAGGATCATATTCAAATCGAACCACCACTGAAACCAAATTCAAACTGTTGTATAGGAAGAAATCCACATTAAACCCTATAAATGAACAAGTTGAAACAATTGAAATCATTGATACCTATAAAGTGGTTAAAGAAAATGTACCTCCAACAATTTCAGAGGAAACTCACTAGCCTTCAACAGCTAATACTCAGATTATTCAAAAGAAGCATAGTGTTGAAGTTTCTTCATCAAGTAGACCAACAAATAAAGATCAAGATGTCATGCAAAAGTACAAGGAAATTAAACTCAGGAATGAGGCATTAAAAACATATACTTATGCCCAATACTGGAAACAAACACCTAGTGACCAAAGCAGGTTACTTTCAACATTTGACTAGAAGACTAGGAAGACACACATGACCTTCTTGCAGCCCACAATAAAGAATCCAAAATCATCAGCTGATTATAAGAAAAAAACATATGAATTTCAAGCCAAAGATCTACATCGTATAGACCAAATTTAATTCCATAAGCAAGCTAGAGAAATGATATAATCGATAATAACCAATAAAACTATGAGTGTTCAAAAGCTGCAAAATACTCTAGAAATCATTAGAGGACAACTAAATATATAAAAACCTTCCTCACAAGCCAAGGACAACATAATTAAATCACTGGAATAATTGGTCATAGAAGTGGGATATGATCCCAGGAACATTAAATTTCCAAAAGAACTCATCAAGAATAAGAATGCAGACTTTGTTGCATTAAAGAAATAGCTCAAATTGCCTCCTACTGAACATCCACAAGCAAAAGAATTTCTAGAGAATGAAGGAAAAAAAGATGAAACTATTAAAATCATCATAAAGTTTACATCTCAATTGAAAGATATGGAGAATGAGATGGATAAGTTAGTGCAGGAGAAAAAGGCCAGTATCGAAGAAATACCTATCACTCTTATTCATACAGTTACTACAGTAGTTCCTTCTACTTTAGCAACTTCTGTGGCCACATATTTTCCAATAGCTACAACACTTCCCACTACATCAACAAGTACATCAGCTACAGAATCATCTACAACAACAGCTCATCCTAGTGATGAAGCATGTAAACTAGTTAAAGAAATGCAGGATATGTCTGTACAGACTTGTTGAACACCTAATCCTCTATGGGTAGGTGTGGAAGGCGAAGATTCACAAAGGAGTTGAAGTGATCATGGAAGATGAATGAAAGGGTCACCTCATTGTATTATAAATGTAAATCTATGAGTAATAGGAATGCAATGAATGCTTATCTTTCCTATTTGTGTGTTTAGTTTCTCCATCCACCACGTGTGTGTTTAACATGGTTTTGGAGCTGATATGTTCATAACCAACTCAATATTGTGTGAGCCACTTGTTTTTGTGGCTTGTGTAAATCTGCAAAAATCCTATGAATTTTTGCACCATTCAGAAATCATTTTTACAGCATTCAGAAATTATTTTGTTGCTACGTTCAAAAATTACTTTTTTTCGAAGAGCAACGTACTGCCATATTCCTGAATTTGAAAGTCTGTTCATTTTAAAGTCTACAGGTTTTCTCACTGCTCCCTGCTGCATTCAGTTTTTACCTCTCCTGGAATTTTGTTTACTACTCCTCCCATTCAACATTTTGGAAAATTCTAAGTTTTTTTTTACTACAAATTCTGCAATTTTTTCCTGCAATTTCTGCCTACTTTTATTTTTTCACATTTACTGTGCAATCTCTGCCATATTCCTCTACTCTATATCCTGCAATATCTGCCATATTTATTATCTGAAATGCATTGAAATATGGTGGTTGAAGATTTTAAATCATCTGAAGAATCAATGTGGAGATCGATGCATTAAATTCCTGAAGTGTGTTGACTATTGAAGAAATAGTGTTCCCTTCAACACTGTCGAGCTCCCACAGAGTTGGTACTCCATCAATCGGTGCCCCTCCTTCACTGCACATGTTGATTTTTGACTCCTCCTGCTCTCTGAATAATAAATATAGTAAGCTTGACCTCCACGCCAGCTACCTCTTCGACCCCTCACTCCACCTCGCCCCCTCACATAGCTCACCCATGCTGTCCATGCATTCCTATGGCCGTCGCCCTTCCCATCCCCCTCACCTCCCTCCCCTTGGAATTCCCACGACCCTCAGCCTTCTAATGACCCTTGGGCCTCACCCATATCTCACCAACCCTCCCCTCTGACGTCCCTCACCCACTCTCCCCCATCCGCCCTCACTGCTCACTCCCCATCCCCAATAGGTCATGGCTCCCTCACCCACCCTCTCTCCCACTTCCCCACCCACTCAAGACCCCCGCCCCCTCCCCTTATAGCCATCACTCCCTTTATGACCCCCGACCCCTCTCACATCCACTCCCCCTCGCTCGGCCCTCCCCTCCCCTCTCACGACCGCTCGGCCTTCGCTGCCATCCCAAATCTACGTTCCCTATTTTTTTTAAATTCGGCCAATGTTATAATCTTTTTTTTTTTTTTTTTAGATTGGCCTCCCCTAGTAATCACCTTCTCCAGTAAATATCTTCCCCAGTAATCTCCTCCCCCATAAAATACCTTCCCCAGAAAACACCTCTCCGAGATAATACCTCTGTTTTTTCCCCATTTTTTTTTTTCAGAAAAAAAAAAAAAAGAGAGAAGAAGAAGAAGGGAGAGGGGAGATGTTATATGAATAAATGGATATATGGATTTTCTATATAGTGAAAAGTGAAGTTTTTTTTGTATTTTTCTCTATTATAAAAACATGACCAAGATTTGTGGCATGTATAGAAGGGTGACTCTTTGAAAGATATTGACATGTGAAGGAAAATGTTGAAAATTGGTCTCGATTTTCAAAATAGCAGTGGCATCATAAATTCACTCATAATTTTTCCATTAAGATTTTTTTTGGAATTTTCCTTCATATTTATTATGAGGTAATATGGCAAGCTCAAGACAATCTGCTCATCGATAGTGAAGCATCCAAGCTTGTGAATATCTTTTTGTTGAATTTCAGTTTTTGAGAAAAATGGATAAAATCAATGATGCATTAGATTTGTTGCATAACCTCATTCATTCCACTATTCATGATATGGTAAAAATGAGCAAGAACACTCTTTTTAATATTCAAACTTTCTTGCAAGATGCATAAGACAAGATTTAGTTTTTTCAGGTGGAGTCTCAGCTTCAGCAAAATGAACTTCAGCAAAAGAGTCATTCTGAACCTGTTTCTATTCAAAAAATTGAGAGGGACTTCCATCAGAAGCAAGACTATAAGGTTGCAGTCGATTCACATTTAGTTCCTTGTATAAGAGTAGATTTACATGTAGATGCAGCAGCTTAGCCTGCACCTCCCAAGCCCATCATCAGACCTTGGGAAGAGCTTGTCCATAACAAGCACAAAACTGGTCTTGGATATGAAAAGGAGTTGTCCTTTCATATTATGGACTACTCCAAGCCCATCAAATTTCAGAGTGCCAAATTTCTGGATGACAGTTCACTTGCATCTATTCCAGATCCTGCTCCACTTCCATAGCAACAACAACAACAAATTGAAAAATTCTAATACTATGATTGAGTTGGCCATATGAAAGATCATTTTTTTGATCTTCACCCATGCAAGCGTTGTGGTCGGCACACCCATTCTTCACATAGATGCTTCAGAAACAAGCCCCCTGCGAGAAAAAAGATTCATCTTGGATGGATCGCTTCTTGGAAATGGGTGTCAACAACAAAGAAGATGTTTAAGTCGCATGTCAGAACTTGTTCTATAATATTGAACAATCTTGCACTTGATTTTTCACCATCATCTCACCTTGTACCTGATAGGGGGGAAAATGGTGGTCATCTACAAGCTTTGACGCCACATCAAGCAAGCCTGAACCATAATCTCTCCTTCCAGATTCAGAGTTGTAGCCAGAGACACAACAGTTCAAGTGATTCTGAGCCACAATTCGTCATTCCAGATTCAGAGCTATATCTAGACACACGGATGCCCATGACCATGCCTTTGGTTGGTGGAAAACCTTAAACCATCCATTTGAGGTTCATTTTCTTCCTCTTCACATAATTTAGAGAACTTTCGCTAGCAGAAGACTTCAGCTTCTTGCTAGCCTTGGTATATTTCTGGGAAATGCATCAAGAATTCCAATGTTGGTGGTAATCCTTAAACCATCACAGGGTGTAGAATTCCCTTCTTTTATGTTGAAGGTCTCCCTCTTCAAATATGATGGACACTTCCTCTAGCAGAAGCCCTTAGCTCCTTGCTAGTTTTGGAAGAGTTCTATGAAATGAAATAAGCATTGCGTTCCAGTGTTGGTGTTCATCCTTAAACTGCCTCTTTATGTCAACATTTCAGAGAGTTAATTCAGCCTAAGTTCTGCCATGCATACTTTCCAGATTTGTATTACAACTCTCTTCTTGGACTCACACATACACCTTTAGATTAAAGGGGGGAATGTTGAACACCTAATCCTCTATGGGTAGGTGTGGAAGTTGAAGATTCACAAAGGAGTCCAGGTGACCTTTGAAGATAAATCCAAGGGTCACCTAATTGTATTATAAATGTACATCTATGAGTAATAGAAATGAAACGAATGCCTATCTTTCCTATTTGTGTGTTTAGTTTCTCCATCCACCATGTGTGTATTTAACAACACTAATGAAATAAATATAATTAAAGAACAAATAAAAATTCTAGAGGATGATAAGGAACTAGTTCAAATCATGCATAAGAATGAAACACAAAAGTCAAACAGATTGACTAAAAAAGTAAATAAGTTAGAGAAAGAACTAAGATTGAAAGAACCACTTTCTGAAGCCAAGAAGCAACTGTGAGCCAATATTATAGACTATGTGAATAATATTTGGCCATATATCCAAGTGATTTATGAGCATAAGGATCTGATCAAACAAGAAAGTGAAGCCATTGAGAAAGTTAAGGAAGAACTTGGTAAAAATCTAGAAGGGGCAATGAAATCATTAAGTTTCTTAATTCAAATAATAAGCAGGAATTGGAAGAAATTGGAATTAGTGACATAACTGAAACAATCCTTGAAGTAAGAAAGGTAATTTCCAAGAGGAACTTGATGGTACAACTTGAAGATAACTGTCAAAACATGGAGTTAGCCATAACCATTCATGGTAAAATTTGATGTTTTGAGGCAGAAAGGTCTACCTGATCCTTTGGTTATCAATGACAGATTGATGAAACATGAATATTATGATAAGAAAATCATAGAAGTGGTAAAGTAACATGCCAAATATTCCTCCATGAAATGAATTCCTACAGGAAAAGTGCTTTATCAAATTTTTGAAAACCTCTTTTACCTCCAACATGAGGTAAAACATCTCTTTATCAACAAGCCTACATTTTAAAAATACACAGAAGCTAATGAAATTTTCAAGAGAATGGTAAAGATTAAATTACCAGATGCAGAAGCTTGGAAAAATTTATGTGATTTACTTGAAAGATAAAATCAAAACAGGTAAAAGAGCAGTCAAAGTTAAAACATCGTAGTTAAAGAGTATCAAATGAAAGAAAGAGTTTAAAGTCAAAATAGAGATAAAAAAAAGAGTTAAAGGCAGTTAGCATAAAAGACACTCTAGATGAATAATACAACAAGTGTGGAGAAACAACAAAAGAGATAAAGTAACAAAATATCAAAGCACAAACAACAAATCCAAATAAAAGAGGGACAACTAGCACTTAGTCTCCTAGGTGTCTCTACCTTCTTGCATGAAGATATTTATTTTTCCCTGAATAATTCTCAAAATTAGTTTAGGATATTTTGTATTAGTTTTTTGTATAAATACTTCATCATTCAAAGCATTGTGTGTGGATTTATAAACATTTCTATAGTTGTATTGATCTGAAACCTGAGGGTTCATTGTACCATTTTCAAGTTAGTAGACTCAATTGAGAAATAAAGGCATTATATTATAGGATTTAGGTGTTGAGCCACTTCAGTGAAGTAATTTCAATTTTTATTTATTATTTTCTAAAGTTTTTCACATACTTTCATGTTTTCTAAATCTAAATGATATAACAGGAATTTTATTTTAGGACTTATTTAAATACACTTTATCTTGTACTGTTATTCATTTTCATGTTTTCTTGTGATATCCAGATTAGGGAATTCCTCATCGCTCCCTACCTTCGATTGACCTCTATCATTTCCTTCATTATCCGGATCTGAGAATCCTTAATTTCTCTCCCATCCTGATTGAAACCATTTCACCATCCAGCCTAAAGATCTAAATTTACTCAGCTACCTTTCCCTGTGAACACTTCCTTTAAAACTTAATTCTAATTTGTTTCTTGATACATTTACTCCATTAGCCCATGGAAAACAAACATGCATATATCCATCTGAATTAGTAATTATACCACCAAACCAAACCAAAATCAAAACCAAACAATCTTATATAACTAGCCTAAAATCAACTAAAAACAACAAAGTTAAATCATAAAGAGGGAGCCCTCTCTGAGCATTAGGAATGCTAGATCCTAAGCTTAAAAGTAGTTTTGTGGTTACCTCTAATATTCTTTTAAAAAAAACACAACAACCCTAGGAATTATTGGACTGATAACATACTGGCGACCATATTGGGGAAATCAATCCTCAGTTTTAAAATAAACCTTAAAGAAAATACTTTTTATAATCTTTTCACCTTAAGGATGTTTTAGGGTTAGTAAAATTTTCATTAAAAATTAAAATTCTAGATTCCAAAAGAATATACTATACCAGATCTCATCCCGATCCATAACCTACTATAATAGTTGATGATCCTGACAAAATTTTAAAGAAAAACAAAAAAGTAGAAAGTTTAGGAAGTACAAGTCAATTAATCAAAGCTAATTCACTCCCCAAAGAATTATCAAGTATACAAGATATTGAATTTGATTTATGTTTTGAACACTCTTTGTTTAGAACTAAATGAGAAAGTTCCATCTATGATAGTGTAATAGATCCTAATTTCATTCAATTTATTGAAAAAAATAAGGAGACTATTTCACTTGATTCAGATCAAAAAGATCTAGAACCTTTTGATAAAATTGAGGCTTTAACTGCAACTTTGATTAAGGATATTGATGAAGCCTATTTTTAACATTCTGTTGACTTAACTTCTTTATCTAATTATACCCCTAATCCTTCTACCATTCATTCAAAGTTTGTAAATTCATCTTTATTTATTACCACCTCATCTATTATTTTCACTACACTTCATTTCACTGAATCATTCATCCCCAAGCTTCCTCTTCAACCTAGAGTTTTATTTCCATCTCCAAACACTTCAAGTTCACCTTCTAGCATTTTTGCTACATTTTCAAGTAATTCAACATCATTTCCAAGTACATATTCTAGTATACCAAGCTCATCTGCAAGTACTTCAAACTCATCACCAAGCACCACAAATTTACCTCTAGCCAAGATAGAATCTTAGCCCTGGTGGCCAGATATGCCCCATTGGTCTTACCAGCCTAATTACATTTCATGCCCCAAGATTACGAAAGAAAAATATTAAAATTTGATGGAACTGGTCAATACACTGCACAACAACATGTAAAAAAAATGATTGATTACTTTGAATTGCATGAAATTAATGAAGTTGATGTTCAAATGAGACTGTTTTCCCAAAATTTAGTTGGAGATGTAAAGAAATGGTTTAAAGCTTTACCTGCCAAACATATTGTTGATTTAGAAGCTTTCCATAGATTGTTTATCAATAGATGGGAGAAAAATAAGAATCCTTTACAAATATTATCCGAATATGAAAAGATTAGAAGAGCTCCTAATGAATCAGTTCAGGACTATTGTACTAGGTTCAACATCATCTATAATGCTATTCCAACAAACATCAAACCCCAACCAGATCTATCTTTAATCAAATTCCCTAATCGTTTTGATAGTGATATGTCATACCAATTAAGAGAAAGAACCCTATAAACACTAGAACAAATGCAAAGTAATGTTGTTAGTGTAGAAAAAAATTTGTTAGCTAAGAGAGCCCTCTTTGAGAATTATTAAGGCTAGATCCTGAGCTTAAAAGTAGGTTTGTTGTTACATATAATATTCTTTAAAACAAAAAATATTAACAACCCTAGGAATTATTGGAGTGATAACAGTTGGTAAAGACTTTTCACTCTCTTATGTAGGCTAAGATTTGGGAAGATATGTTATTATACATGATAGTGACACAATCCATTATATAGGAGTCCACTACAACATCAATTAAAGGGACCAATTCAATTGTAAACTTTTCTGTATTGGGATATCCAAACAATGTACACATCATACTAGTAGTATAGAAATGAGGACTAGCAACAGAAGATATGGAGTACATACACTTTTCATTATGCCTGTGCTTGTTTGGATCCCATCTCGAATGACTTATTGACTCTGACACAACCTTTTTTTCAGCTACAAATCTCTGATGGAAATGCTTATCATATGTATTTTACGGGTCTGGCATATGATACATTTTCTTCAATTATTAGGCTTTGAAAGAGCTGATTATAGTCTATCTTGAGGTTAGGAAGGTAATTTCATAAGTATTGATATTTCCGATAGGGTAGAATATTCGGCCGAGAAGAAATTTGTTGAAGGAAGTAATTAGAGACATCAACATATGTAGTTTCAGAAGATGACGAGGAATCATCAATCATGGCTACCATTTTGATCACTCTAGTTTTTTCATATTCAAATAGCTTTTACATGGCTTCGCAAGAAGAGATTCTAGAATGTGTGGTGCATTTTGTATCAGAGAACAATGGCGACATCTTAGTTATCTCTGGAGTAGGTAGAGCTGCTTGTGGTGGAAGGAAAGGTATGTTGTTGTTCTTGGTATTTTTTGACATTTCGTTTAGGTTTTTTTTTGGGGCTATCAATTAATCATTAATACATGTGTTATGTGGTCTAAGAGACAACTCAACACCCTGTCAAATATCTCGCATCACATGTTTTCTTAATTGCACAGCTGTAGAAATTTTGATATTCATCTTTTGTCGATATGTGATCAAGTTTTTTATTATAGCTATAAACTCATGACAGATAAGCATGTATCATAGTTTTCTCGCATCCAAAGATCTTAAGACTAGGATTGTTTGAAATTTCAGAATACGATATAAGTATCGCATTCACAGAATTGGGAGATGAGCTTATGTGATTGGGAAATGTGATATAGAAATTGTGATATATGACATCATAGGATTGGAGCAGGTAAAAAAAATTTAAATGTTGATATCATTTTGTGATAGTGGGGAAGTGATGGTGACATGGCAGATTGGTGGGACCGACTGTGGATATTATATGCACGAAGATTTCTCCTTTGTTAAAGTTTATCTAGGAATTTAACATATGTTTCTCTTGATTCGGGCAAGTCACATCACAATTATTTATGATATGAGGCTTTGATATATCATTGGAACTCACGATATGTGATATTCAATAAAGCATTAATAATAATTATTTAAATTCCTTCGGCTAATAAAACTAAAATTTAAGTTCGGATAGAAATATTTATGGTCCTTTGGAATAAAATAACTTGTTTTATTTATTTAAAAAGGTTCTAAACTAAAAAATTAAAAGGGTCCCCATTATTTAGTAAGTTAACTATATAAATATAATGGGGGGTTTTTGAGTAGCACAATAGGGTCACATATAGGACCCTAGTGAAATATCAAACATAAATAACCATTGTGCTAGATGTAATCACACTAAATTTTACCATAGTATGATAGCAATCCAAAATATAAAGGTGTTCAACAATGAAATAAAATTACAAATGCAATGGTCATAACCATTGTCATATTCGAAGTAAAAAAGTTAAATACAGCAAAAAAACAATCTTTGGCGATGTTACAATTGGTATTAGAGATGAAAGGTTCAATACCGTGGATTAATGAAGGGAAAATAACAATAAATTACGTTATGTTTCACAGAAAAGAGGAATTGGAATGTGGAAACTCTGCCTATAGGACTCGGTTCTACACCCTTACGTATATTGAATCTTGAAAATATAGGTGGAGTTAAGTGAGAAACCTCAATCCATATCCACTGTGTTTTTTTAAAAATAATGCAAAATGGAGTGCAGAAATCAGTAATTAAGAACTGGAAATGAACAATAAACTAGATATATTTCTATGTTATTAAGAAAAAACAAAAGAGTTAAAAAAAATATTTTCACGAGTAAGCTAAAGGAACTCCATTATATGATTTAAGTTATCAGATACTAATTGAGTTGTTGTCGAGGCCATATTTACTTACAAGAATTGATATGATGGGCATGGTTTTATGACTTAAGTATTAACACATGTTAATTAGTAAATCATATTGAGATGATGAATAGAGAAAAATTGTGATTTATAATTATATAAAGTGTGTGGGTAGAAAAATTAGGGAATATATAATTTTATAAATTAATTAAAGTATCAATTTCCATATTTTCAAAAAATTATAAAACCTCGGATGGGCATGCTAAAAAGAATATTATGTGTTGCAAATGAAATCACCTTGAAAGGTTCAGGGTTATTGACATGATAATTAATTTTTTGTCTTATTATTATTATTTTGAGCGCTTTTGTGATATGAATTGGGTCATTATATTTTTTTCCATCCATATAAATGCATTTGGAATGGAAAAAGTGGAGGAGTGAACTCACAAGACTGTTTTAATCAATGTGACCAAGTATGATGAAACAAGGTTTGAAAGAATCCGAGAAAGTTTTGAGGCATAAAATGACATTTTTTGGGGGGTAAAACTTTGCCTCTTTAAAAATAAGCATTTTCATCCTATTCTACACACACATATGTTGCCAACACCACAACAAGCGTGTCAATTGAAGTCCATATATGAAATTTATGCCACTCGAAGGTTGACCTTTGTGTTTTCATACCTAAATTTTGGAACGATGCCACGTTAGCCCCAATTATTTATGGAAAATTATGTAGCCACATGTTTTTGATGTAAAATAATCAAGAAGAGTCTATGTTGTAACTCTAGTTATGAGTTTATGTATTCAAAATTAATCACTATTAGGCTATCAGGTTGTGTTATAACCATTCCACTACAAGGAAGAGGCATTCAATTATTTCAAGAGAATTTTGTTCCACAGATGATAAATGATTTCCAAAATGGATTGGAGGTAGAGAAAAAGGAAAGGATATGTGCACTTTGGTATCCCACAAGCCATAGGAATTTTGTTTTGTGTACCTGCAACCATATTTCGAGACAAAGAAAGAGAGCGAAGTCGCCACACCTTCTAGCTTGGTTTTCTCCTGAAAGGTTTCCAAGAGAGAATACCTTGTGTCTTGTGTGTGTGCTCTTATTTTTTCATTTTTTACTTTTCTGCATAATTACCATTTGTATTCATACACTAATATAATTTAAATCAGCAGATATTAAAATTGAATAAACTGTAATAGTGTAGAATTTTTAGATTTTTAATATAATATTATTAGATATGTTGTGATGAACTATCTAGCGGAATATCCATGGAATTTTATAGATAATTTTCTATCAAAGCATTTTTCTTTGGGTATTTGTGGATATTTGTATTCTATATAGGTTCATGGGTAAAAAATTGTAAAACCCTAATCATGGCTGATGAATTTGTAAGTGAACCTCATAATCCTGCAAAGGTGAGGTTTTTACTCAAACAAGAATTTGGGGATATAAAACTCAATGCAACCCTCATCATGGGGGAGCTGAGAAATAATATCGAGATATTTGAAGAATATGGGGGTTCAAATGTAGAGGAAAATTAGAAGGGGGATCAGAATATTAGGAAGGCACAGAGAACCAAGTGACGAAATAACTTAAAAAATATCAACCCAATTCGAGTGTCATGAATAAATCACTATTTAAAATGGAATAATATTTGATATCAAGTTGTACCACAATGATATCAATTTTCTAAATGTAACCGGTAGTTGTAGAAAATAGAATTTTATTTTAATGTCCATTAGATCGGGGAATGGAAAAATATCTTACTCACGTTGTTGAAATTAGATGGCCATGCACTCACTTGGTTGGAGAGTCACATAGAAACTATGAGGTTGGAGGGAGAACCTCCACTGACTAAGTCAGATAATTTCAAAACTCTCATTCAGTTACACATTTATGCTATTGGGTGCGTACAGGGTAGTGGATCTAGTGGCATTACTTCGGGCAAAAGTAGGGCCAAAGCGTGCAAGATTACACCAAAAAAATAAAAAATATGGATACAATGTTGGGTATTTCTCCAAAGAACCTAGATGTACTCCTAAAGTATCTAAGAGGTATGCACCACCATCTACATGAGGAAGTAATGTGTTTCAAGCCCAAATTAGTGGATTAGGTTTTTGTACAGGAAAAATACTTACAGAAGAGAGGCCTCAAAAGAATGAAATCAAGTAGATCGAAGCAAAAGGAGAAACAGGGAGATTCTAAGGAAGGGAAGAAGAAGGAAAAAAAATGAAAATAAAAACATATGGAAACCACATCGTACTAGTGCAAAGATCCTAACAACCACTGCAACCACTACAACATTGATGGCCATACATAGGAGAAGTTTTGGAAGTTTCATCCAAAGCTAAACCTGAAGAGAAGGAAGATAGATAATAGAAATAAGAATCTCATGGCCATTGATTAGAGAAACCAAGTTGAAAGAAACTCGGACATGGATGAAAGGATCATATGTACATCAATACAGAAGGAGGTCAATCGGAGTAGCCTTCAGTAAAAGGAAGAGAAATAAATGACCAAACTCTTCCATATAAAGATATATGTCAAAACAAAAATATTGATGCTCTATTTGACTCAGGACCACAGGAGAATCTCATTGCAATAGAGCTGGTCAAGAAGTTTGGGCTGCAATTTCGTGATCATCCAAACCATATCCACTAGGATGGGTAAATAAGGATAGTGTTGATTTTCTTGATGAGGTAGACATGTATGTGGTTCCCCTTGATTTATTTGGAGTCATGTTTGGGAGTCCATAAATATACATGCACGATGAAATATTCATGATGAGAGCTAAACAATACGGGTTCATCAAGGATGGAAAATAGTTCATCGTCAATTCGCACAAAGTAAAGTAAAAAATCTCATTAGTAACTGCTAACCAAGCCAAGAAATTGATCAGTTCCATCAATAGGAATGTTTTATTATTTTCAAGATAAACTGAGTATGAAGAAGAGTCAATAAGGGGCAAGGCATCCTTGTAGGGGTGTACTAAAAAAAAATACAAAAATTGAATGATTTGTTACAATCAGACAAGGATGTGCTTCGAGAGCCTAAAATTAGTATATTATAGAAGCAAGTGAGGTGAAGAAGCAATTACAACATATGATGGGATGGGGTTTCATTCGACTGAGTACATCACCATGTGGGTCACTGATAATAATTATGGCAAATAAGAATGGGACTTGCCGGATGTGTATATATTACAGGGATTTGAATAAAATAATTCTTAAGAAAATATACCCCCTTCCCAAGATTGATGATTTTCTAGATCATTTGCAACAAGAAAAGTGTTTCACCAAGCTCGACTTGAAGTCTGTATCTCACTAGGTTTGAGTGAAACAATAATATAGATGGAAGACTGCCTTCAAAACCAGACAAGGTTTGTATGAGTGGTTAGTTATTCTATTTGGAATATGTAATGCACCAACTAAGTTTATGAGATTATTGAACTATATATTTTTCTTTTATATATATTCATTTGTTATTTTCTATTTAGATGATATAATAGAATATAGTGGTACCTGGGAGGAGCATATTTCACATTTAATGTAGTTATCAGAACCATTAAAGAAGCACCAATTCCTACAAAATCTCAAAAAGTGTGAGTTTACGCAGTAGTCTTTGGCGTATTTGGGGTATGTGATCAGTGGAGGAGAGATAAAGATAGACCCTTCGAAGGTGGAGGCCATCATGAGATGGATGGTGCCTACTATTTTTTCTAAGGTGAGGATTTTCATTGAGGAAACACAATACCTGAGAAAATTCCATTAGGGGAAGTTTGAGGTCTAAAATGGGCCTCCTAAGGAAATTATAAAATAACAGTGGAAATAATAAGATAAGATTTGATGACATCATAGAGGGAAAAAAGAAAAAAACTACTTTTTGAACTCACATTTTCAACTTATCTCCCAAAGCGTTTACTCAAATTTCGAATGAGAGTACTTGTTGCATGCAAAATTTAATTCCTCATCCAATGAGTACCAATATTGTATACTTTCGATTGACCCTGAGACACGAAAAATGAGAAATACATGAAAAACATGATTGCAATCACGTGTTTTCATGTATTTCTCATTTTTCATGTAGCAAGGTCCATGGAAAATATGCAACATGCATACTCCTTGGATGAGGAATTAAAATTTTCATCCAACGAGTACTCCCACTTGAAATTTGAGTAAACAATTTGGGAGATAACTTCAAAATATGAGTTGAAAAAGTAGTTTTATTATTTTATTATCTTTTAATCTTTTTACCCTTTTACTTAAAAATGGTGAATCATCCCCCATGGTTGACATCATCATCTTGAATCTTATTGGTTCTTAATAAGTTTATTTTGGTTGTAAATTTCTCTTAGGAGGCCCATTTTGGACCTCAAAATTCCCCTAATGATAGCCTCATTTACAGCGGTAGTAGCACCACCCCGCTCCATAGCAAGAAGTGGCAAGAATTTTCACTAGGGAAAACATCACGAGAAGGCTTTCAAGGAGCTAAATAAGGAGACCAATCAAGCACCAGTTCTAGAATTACCAAACTTGCAGAGACCCTTTGAAGTGGAGACGTATGCGAGTGGGTACGCTATGGGATTTGTATTTATGTAAGGAGGAAGGCCCCTTTTGTACCATTCTAAATTATTTGATGGGGAGATTCTTAACTACCCTACCTCTGATAAGGAGATCTACGCCATGGTGCAAACTATGAAGAAGTGGAAGAACTATCTAATGGGAAAGGAGAAAATAATCCACACATATCACCAGCCATTAGAGTTGTTGGAGGCCCATAGTAAGTTACAACAGACTAGACATTGCAAGTGGATGCAGTTTTTACAATAATTTCATTTAGTGATCAAGTATGTGAAGTGAAGTAAACAAAATTTGGTTGATATTCCTTCAAGGCCATCGACATAAAATATTACAACTTTTTGTAGTACTCAATATCCCCCCATTAAAGTTAATAGTAGGACTAATAAATAATTGGGACCCTTCTAATATTTTAGATAAAAACCCTTTATCTGGATAAAATAGGACAATTATAGTTTTTGGTTATTAAAGAAATGTCTTTAAAATGAGAAAATTTCCTATCAAAACTATATATCATATTTTAGGTTTTAAAAGAAATTAATCATAAATAAATAACTCTCATAGTATTTTACTCTTTTTAGGATAGAAAATTTTATGTACACCATGCCTCTCAAATAAATATTTGATATCAATCCTTGGATTCAGAGCTCCAAATAATTTTGAAAGCCTTAAAATAATAAAGCATTTTTGTGAAAATAATAATTAAAGGTTTTACTCAAGAGAAATAATATGTGGAATTTTAGATTTCTCATATTGGAGGTTTCCATATTAGTATCCTCCAAGGTTCTGTGATCTTTGATATTCTCACTCCTTCGATACCCTCATCCCTCTGATACTTCGATATTCCGATTCCTTGATCTCCAATATTTTCCATATCTCATCCTAGGATCTCTGATAAGCCCTTCCTCCCGATATTGGAACAATCATATCACAACCTTTTATCAGATGTCACTCTCATGAAACCTCTGATAACGTTTCCCGCCTATCCACATAAAAATTACATAATAAAAAGCCTACAAGGAAAAAGGATTTCGCATGACTTAAAGTTACAAACTAAATATTTCTCTGATATCAAAACTTTGATATGATGATCTATACAAAATCCCTTGTGAACCCACATTTCATCAATTAATGGCCAAGGGTAATAAATTTATGTTTTCTAAGTCATAAAGGATTTGATTTAATGTCGATATATTTTTCTCAAAAAATACTAATTCATATCAAATCAGTCATTTTCCTTAGTGAATTCCAGTGAATTCTTCAATTAAGAAGTTGTTACGCATTCCTATGTTTTCTCACAGGCTAACCCCAAAAAATAGAAAATAGTGGAAATGTCTAAAACTACTAATGCAAAGAAAAATCTTACGGGATAGCAACAACCACCTCATCCTCCTCGGAAAACCACTGAAATTCTCCCACTATTTCCAAACACCACATGCACTCTGGACATTGAAACTTATTCATGGTTATCTATGAGATATTTGAGGATGAAAAACCCAGGGTTGTAGAGAGAAAATCCACAATTTTTTATTATACCTCAACCTCTGTGTCAACCTGAAGCGATGTCACCAATTCTTTTCTACACATAATTGTGGCCCAATGAAAGATCTTTCCATACACAGAAAATACTAAATGGTTTATTTAAAATTTGAATATTTCAAAGAGATTTTTTCTAAATTCTAATAAGACAATAATTGGGTCCTTTACCATTGATTCTTTAAAGAAAATGTATCACTTGCCCTCGCCCCAAAATAAGTACAACACAAAATTTTCTCAGAATTATTGCCTCTCTTGTTGGGCCATACTGTTATATAAGTACCATGATGTGTAGGATGTATGGATACCCTAATACTTAGAAGGATATAGATGAGTGGGTAACTTTGATAGATGTTCCTCAAATGGATAAATAATTTATTGGAAAACTATATTATCTGATAATATAGCCTGCCAAATCCTTGATTATAGAAACAAACATAATTTTTCTTAGAATATTGTGCCCCCATTATACATGAGGGACTATATAATGAATGGTGTGTTTTTTACCTCTAGATTTACATCTATGGGATGGAAATGGACCATCTAATATCCTACGTCCATTCATGTCTACCATGATATACTGTGGGAATCTAAATTTCAGCCACATTTGTACACAATCTATCGTGAAGTGCCCAAAATGTCCAAAGAAGAAAATACTGACTTTTTATCTATAGGGATATGGTTTGGAGATGAATCCTTTACTTATATCTGAGTTTTTAAAAGTCTAGCCAACCCTCATGTGTTGCCTCTCTATGTGGCCAAGAATCTCTTAGCTCGAGAAATAGGTTATCAAAATATTGGAAATCACCTCTCTAAAGTACTGAATCATGTCAAAAATACTATGTGCCATTCCTTTTGTGTTTCCTGTGGATTTAATGCCCCAGAAAATTTCAAGGATTTTGTTCTTGAAATTGATCAAATTAAATGTTTAAAGTTCCCAACTTTTGCCAACTGACATTTTTATTCTAATGACATTTCTAAGAATGTCACAACACAAGAAAATATCAGACAATTTATCCATGAAAAAGCCACGCTTGATTATTTGTTTGAATCAAATTCTACCTATGCAAAGGTAAAAATATTAGCAGTAGTATAACTTATTCATAAAGAATTGGCTGATTTTAACCAATATTAGAAAAAAATAATAGCTAATATGCCTTTGGATTTGTTGAAAATTCCTCAAAAAAACAAACACTAAGATAAAGCCATGTCTATTTTAGCAAAGGATATTGATGGATCTCGAGCGAAGTAAACAAAATATTCATCTATTTATTAGTTGAAATAACCTTAAAATGGCGATTAGATGGATGAGATTTAGGAACCGTTTTACCAGGTTATACAAAGAACAGGGACTGAATTAAAGACTCCAATGAAAGATGAAATTACGTAGACCCATGAAGTTACTGGGAATACCTTTCTCACTACTGGGGCTTCCTATAAGGTCATGGGAACTGATGATTTAGAAATCATCCCAACTTTTCCAATCTCACTGCTCATCCTGAAAAGAGAAGAAATCCCTCCTCTCTTTTATTTTATAGTCTTAAACACGAATTTGTGGTCAACTAATAGAGAAAAAAAGGAGAATTGATCAATCGCGGGCCTTAGTTCCTATAAATAATTCTTTTCAAGTAGAATGGAAAGGTGAAAAATCCACCCATGCAGAAGATCTTGGTAGGCTCTCGTATTTTGCAGGATCGTATTCCACTTCCACCATTGCTAAAGCCTTCGACGTACAAAAGATCGTAAGGGAGAAAGATGAAAGAATTGTGTAGCTAGAAAAAAGTATAGAGAATGAAAATAAAATCATTGAAAAACAATTTCAAGCTCAACTTATAGAGCTTGAGAAGAATTACAATGATTTGAAGCTTCAACATGAAGCTGATTTGAAAATAAGGGACACATAAATTTAGGAGTTACAATGAAAGATAGAGAAGTTTAAAGAAAATCATGAGATATATGAATTCAAGAAATAAGTAGGAGAGATAAAAACTCTCTTTTCTCAACAACAAGTTATCTTCTGCCAAGAATAAGAAATGATTAATTACTTTTGCAAATCAAGTGATTCACTGGTGAATCAATTGTCCAATCCAAGGACATATTATGAGGAGTTCGAATAAAATAATTCTGGTTACATATCATGGCAAGATACTACTAAAGGGATATCATTTTATCTCTTAAGAATTCAAGAATCACAAAAATAAATAATTTTCAATGAATGCGAAATCAATCTAAAACATGAAAAAATGGCATTTTTCAATGACAGGAATATTTCTAGCAATCTCACTGAATATGTTAGTGATAGTCTACTACAAGAAAAACTGATCCAAGATTTCCTTGAAGGTACTCTAGGAGATGTTAAATTGTTAACCAAAACATGGGAGGACTTATCTTAAAATAAGGCTAAAAGTATAAAGAAGATTTCAAAGGTTGAACTAGAAATCCATTGCTATTTCTTGCTCAAACCTCACAATCAATGGCTTATACTGAGGTGTCTCTCAAATGGAACTACTCAACTCCTTCCAACACTCATTGATGTAGTATTCAAAATACATATGGACATAAAGCCTAGTCATCCTCTAGAATTGAATCCAACGAAAGATATATTCGAGCTTCGACAACAAATGGGAGAACAATGCTTATCCCAACCATAGTCAGTCTATTGCAACATAAGATATATTACTGTCCTTTAATTTATTTTAATGATTTTTTGTTTAACTCACTCCATTATTTTATTTAGTTTTTTATAATTGTATTTTTATTAGAAACTATAAATCCCCTTCACTGTAATGAGGAAGTGGTTTTGAATTTTGTAAAGAAACATTTTAGTTTGCACTACTGTAGCTTCAAGTCATCTTAATAAAAACCTAAACCAACATTGTTTATCTCATTATAAGAGTCATCATATATAAGGTACTATAATATATGTATCTTTGATCTATTTATGAGATAAATGGTTATTTTAATTGTGTTTATTTCATATATGTTTTTGCAAACAATCAGCCATTATCACTATTGAAGTGTATGGTTGCAATATTTTAAATGTATGTATCCACAATGAGATATTTTATGTGATATGAATTATAAAATAGTTTAATTAAATATTTAATTAAAGTAATTACCTTTATATTGTTTCAGCTCATAAGCAATTTGATGACCTATATTGTCTTATTTTATATGAGATCTTTTAAAGTCACATGTAAAGAGAGAATTTTCCAAAGATATACATAGTTTAAGTGTATGTATTATTCCTTCATTAATTTTAATTACATTATCATATTCAAAATTTTATGTCCCATCCATTTATATATTTTTCAAGGGAAACGTTTCCCATTATCCCTAGTTGGGGTCACCACTCCAAACAGAAAAAGAAATTCTTTAAGTTCTTGACCGGGTGGTTTTTCCTGATGTTGAGGCACATAATTTTGAGCCTACCACATTTTTGGTGCTAGAAGAAGTTCCTGAAGACTATGAGTGGCATAAAGGTTTAATCCCAATGAAAATGGCCATCAAAATTGTCAATCCCCCTCAAAATCCCCTGACACTTCAATATCCCTTTCAAGATCTCCTACTCCTAGATCTAAAGTTGTTGAAACAAACACAACATCTTCTAGCACACTTCCTATGTCATTTGTTCAAAATTCCACATAATTACCTCAAGGGTCACCTGAAGTTCAGACCTTTATCTAAGAATTGGAAGGAATATTTCATAAGAAAGCCCTATTAACTCTGAATTATTTGAAGGAAGTGTCTCATGATCCTTACAAGTTTCTCCCGTATTAACCCAATCTTAGAGTGAAACTTGGGATAAATCCTTTTGAGCTTCCACCATTTTCTCATCGAATAAATTTCCTTTCCTCAGAAACTCAATCCTATACTAGTGAGGTTACAATGTCTTCCCCACCTCACACTCCTTTATTCGATCCTTCAAATACTTCTGTACATTATTCTCACCTTCCGATAAAACCTTCCATCCACATTCCTCTGAGACAATAAACTAGTTTTATCATAATCAATTTCACTACGTGGGAAACTTATTCATCCACACAATCATCTTAAACCTTTGGATCATTTACATATTCCTCTATCACTACAAACCCCAGAATGGAAAATTTACCTTGGACTAATCGAGGGGCAGTTCGAATGGCAACACCACTACATCCTCTACCTAAACATCTAGAGGTATGGCTACAAAGAATAATCTTGATGATGCACTTCTCATTGGGGAACACATTCATACTTTCATGTTGGCCATCAACCTTAATGGGGTTGTAGAAGAGGATTTTGTAGTCACAATTTTCCCTTATACTTTTGAAGGATCCGCAGGGTCATGGTATTTATCATTAACACCATGTTCAATTAACAATGGGAGACATTTGAAGAACAATTTTTGACAAAATTTGGAGATGATCGCACAATTGCTGATTTAATCAATGATGTATCTAATATTAAAGCTAATCCAAATGAGAAGATCAAATATTTTAACTCCACATTTAATAAATTATTAAATAAAATTCCTCAGACTTCTAGACCTTGTGATGATGTGTAGATCGAATGGTATATCTTCTCTCTTCCTTCTAATATTGCTATATTTTTTGATACAAATAATAAGATATATTTGAATGAGAATATGAAAGAAGCTCTATCCGTGGAGAAGAGATTTATTGCTTTGAAAAACACGAATTCTCTCAAATAAAACAAAAATAAGAAGGTCACTTTCAAACATGAGTCCGAATAGAAAGCTCCCAAAGATCCTTTGATTTGGAAGGATTAAAAAAGGTCCTCAAAAAAATATCTAACGAAATGGTAGAGATCAATGCAAAAGTCCTTGAATCTTAAAAATTGACTTTTCTTTATTTTAAAAATACTTAGTGGTCATAATCTAAAGCCCCTTCCATTATATAAAATGTAGAATCTGATCAAGATGATGAAGAAGAAGAATCAACCTTATCCGCTCATGAATTATGGGATTTAATTCCAACCAATTCAGAGAATTAAGAGGAAGAAGAAGCCCTTCAAGTAAGAACTAGAAGTAAGGGACTTTCTAATTCTCCTTCATCAAGTCAGAAATAGAAGTCCCCTACTCCTCCAAATAAATAAAAACCCACAGTGAAAAATTATTCTTGTATATCTTCTGATCATGTTCCAACGTCTTCCAAAACTCCCTCTACATCTAAAACTTTGGTAGTCTTCGATACCATTGAATATAAAATCATTGAAGGCATGAAAATTTTTTAAGCTACAATTTCATTGTATGAGGTAAATGAGTTAAAACAACATTGATAATTCTTACTCAATAACTAAATGTCATTTGTGCATCCCCTTTAGCCAGTGTTGTTACTGCAAAAGCCTCAAAAGGGAAAGGTAAGCCTAAAAATGATCTTTTAGAAAAGATTTATTATTTTGATGCTATTCTGATTGGAGATAGAACAAATTCTTGCACACCTCCTTTTATTTTAACCTTGGATATTTTTAATAAGAATGTTAAAAATTGTCTACTAGATTTTGGTGCATCATATAATATTATGCCCTATGTAGTTTGTCTCAAATTGAACATCTTGCCTCAGTAATATGTTGTTAAAATTGTCAAATTAGATAAAACAAAATTTAAATTATTAGGTGGAATGAATTTTTGTTTGATAAGAGTATCTTCTAATTGAAAGGTTTTTCAAATAATAGACATATTGGTTGCATACATTCCAGAATTCTATGGTCTTATTCGAAGCAGAGATTGGTTCAGAAAATTACATGGTTATGTTGCAGTTGATTGGTCTCACATGTGGCTTCCCTAAAACTATAAACTCAATCGTATCCATGTGTACATAGAGAAGCATATGAAATATTAAGTAATTGATCTAGATGAAAAAAATGAACCAATAGTTTTTTCAAATAATATTCTGGGGAATTATTTTCAGAATCTTACTTTGCAATTTTACAACACAAAATTCTCCATTTCTAGTTGGTTTTGTTTCCTCGCAAATCAATTTTTTTTCTCAAACGGATTCATCTAAATGTATTGATATTGTAGATACATTTTTAATTAAGCATGATAATTTTGTTTGGAATCTTTATTTTGATGGGTCGAAATAGAATGATGGTGTGAGAGCTAGTTGCATCTTAATAAAACCTGCCGGGGAAAATATTATGCTTGCATGTAGATTAGAATTTGAATGTACTAAAAAAATTTCTGAATATTAAGCATTAGTACATGGATTGCATAAATCCATTAGCCTTGATGTGAAATACCTCAGAGTCTTTGGTGACTCTGAAATTTTCATAAGCCGGGTAAGAAACACCATCCATTTTGTTTCATGTCATATCAAGCATTATCAATCCTTCATTCAAAATCTTACCTCTCATTTTACTGCATCTAACACAGCCCCTATCCCAAGGTTACAAAATTCTAGTGAAAATATTTTGGCCAATGTTGCTTCGAAGCTTATCCCACTTGAAGATTTCATCCCCGACATATTTTTAAGTGAATTAATTTTTTTCCCCTCCATTCATGAAAACATAACCAGTTGTTATGTGTTGAATGATGATGATGATATCCTAGATTTTTTAATGTCCGAAGGATCTTACTCTGAAAAAATCATCCATGAGGATAAACATGATAAACAATTGAATATACCTACTGAGGTAAATTCTTTACATAAGCATGTGGTTAAACACGAAGTTTTGTATGATTTGAAATACAAGTTTAAAAGGGTTACCAATTGCAAACTTCAAAGTTCAACTTTGAGATTTGAATTGGTTAAGACATGATTTTATCTTAAACCTTAGAATGTTAATTTATGCCTTGGACACAAATATGATGAAATGTCTTCCTTCATTCATATGCTAAGAAGATATAAGGATTTATTCAATTGGAATTATGATGAGCTTGAAACCTATGACACATCCATCATTCATCATACCATTCCTATGCTACCAGATGAAAAACCCATTCAATAAGAGCTTAGAAAGCTTCATCCTAACTGGAAAATCAAATCAGGAATATGTTAAACAAGCTTCTTAAATCCAAAACCAATTTTTTAGGTAGATACTCTAAGTGGGTTTCAAATATTATACTTGTTAGGAAAAATAATGGATATATTCATATTTATGTAGATTTTAGGAACATAAATAAGGCACGTGACAATGATAACTTCCATATACCTCCCATGGAACAAATTCTATAATATCTTGTTGGATCTGAGCTAATGTATTTTCTTGATGGATTTTCAGGTTACAATCAAATCCTTGTACATCCAAAAGACAAGATTAATACCACATTCCAAACTAGATAGGGACCATATGCATATCAAAAGATGTCTTTTGGACTGATGAATGCATGAGCTACTTTGCAGAGAGCCATGGACATTTATTTTAGAGGTTTGATTAAAAATACAACTGTAGTATACTTAGATGGTATTACAATTTATTCCAAAAGAAAAATAATTTTTTTCATCATTTGACGAAATATTTTTAGGGTGTAAAGGATATAGAATCTCCTTAAATCATAGAAATTCATTTTTTTCTCTTAGTGAAGGAAAAATTTTAGGGTTTATTGTTTCCAGAGAGGTAATTTGCATAGATCCAGAGATAATTAAGGCAATTTTTGAAATCCCGTTACCACACAATGAGAAATCCATGCATTGATTCCTTGGGAAAATCAATTTTGTCAAAAGCTTTGTCCCATAATTTTCACAATTTATCTTACCCTTATAGACCATGATCAAGAAGAATTCAATTTTCAAATGGGGAAAAGTTGGAAAAGAATATTTTGAATCCATAAAATAAGAAATCATAGATGCTCCTTCTTTGTTAGCTTATATTTTTTCTGAAGAATTTGTTCTATACATTTTTTCTTCTAAACGACACTATGCAATAGTGTTGACAAAAACCAATGAACAAAAATTTGAACCTCCTATTTATTTCTTTATTTATAACTTACAGGGAGCCGAATTAAATTACTCAGACGTGGAAAATCAAGAATTTCTAGTTTTCAAGTCAATTAAACATTTCAGACCTTTCCTCTTAAAAAATACTAAAAAATTAACTGTCCCCTTTCCAGTTGTTAGAAAAGTTCTTATCCAAAAGGAATTAGGGGAGAAAAGAGCTTATTGGGTCACCTCATTGAAATAATATGACCTAAAGATAAAACTTCCTAAAACTGTAAGAGGTCAATGTTTTTACAGATTTATTATTGGAGGAAATGATACATCATATGACAAAGATTGATGTACTAATGTTCAATTCATAGAGGTATGTTCCATCGACACCAAATCTTAGTATGTTGATTTAATATTCTATTTAAAAAATGGCTATTATCCATTAGAAATCAATTATAAGAGAAAAAGAGCCATAAGAATGAAATCTAATCAATACCAACTCATTGATGATTTTTTATTTAGGAAGAAATATGATTATGTTCTATTAATATGTTTGAAAAAACCTGAAGTAGAAAAGGTTTTGTAGGAGCTACATGATGGACTAGCTAGGGGACATAACAATGGAGACACCATTTCTCAAAAGATCCTACATGTTGCTTATTATAGGTCAATTTTATTTAAGTACACTCATTTTTATGTCAGAAACTGTAAAATTTTCATAACTATTACAGGGAGACAAAATAAACCAGCCTTGCCTTTGCAAGGGGTCAATGTCGAACAACCCTTTGAGCAATGGGGCTTAGAGATCATAGGTGATACCATTACTCATTCATCCAAATAACATAAATAAATCTTGAATGCTATGAATTAATTTACAAAATGGGTGGAATCAATACCATTAAAGGTGGAAAATTCCAAAAGAATTATTGAATTTTCTGATCAAATCATTTTCACTAGGTTTGTTATTCCTCATGCCCTTATTTTTTACAATTGTTATTATTTTTCAGGAAACAACATTATTGAATTTTCTCTCAAAATAGGATTAACACTAAAGTATTCTACAAAGTACTACCCATAGAGGAATGGTATAGAATTATCTACCGATAAAAGCCTGATAAGAATCATCAATCAAACAATTGACCAAAATCGAGGAAATTGGCAAAAATATTTAATATTTTCATTATGGGCCGATAGAATCACTAAGAATACCTCTATAGGTAATTCTCCTTTTAATTTAGTATATGGTAAGGAATCTATCCTACCTCCCAGTTTATCCCTTCCCTCACTAGCCCTGGTGCAATTTATTGAAAAAAAACATTCTTCTTCCTTACAATTAAGAATGTCCCAAATCCTTAAGTTAGAAAAAGAAAGAAATAAAGCCAAACACGTCCATGCTCATCATCATCAATTGGTCAAGTTTTCATTTGATGAAATTTAAATTAATAAAAAAGGTTTTGAAATTGGAGATTTAGTTCTGAGATGGGATAAGACCCATGAAGAAAAATACAAACACGATAAATTACAAAAGTTGTGGATTGGCCCATTTCAGATCATTGAGAAACTAGGTCCATTAAAATTCATTTTGCAAGATCTATAGGGAAAGAGGAATGTTCTTCCTATTAATGGACTAGTTCTCAAAAATCATTTTCCTAAAAGAACACTCGTTCTGTTGTAAAATATGTAAATAATCATATGTACATATTTTTGTATTTTAGTCCTAGTTGTTAGGTAATATAATTTTGGCTTCAAATTGGTTCCATTGTAGTCTCTCATCATTATTGAAGCTTGGATGATTAAGGAAGAAGTACAGAAAAGATAATTATAATATTTAAATTTATTATTGCACTTATCTTAAATATTTTAAAATCTACATATCCATTACTTTGTAAAACCTCGTAACTTGAAACTTTAAAAAGATATACTTGTGCTATAATTGGTCATGAAAGGCTCTCTTTTAAAAAGTAAGGAATATTTAGAAACAATTTGCATATTTTTGCACCAACTACTGTCCGTAAACCTTAAGGAGTAAATTTACCTCCGCATCCACTAAATAATATATATTTTTAGAGTGCAATTCAAAAATATGAAAAACATGGAAGTTAAGAGGTCTCATTGCGGGCCTTATTACCATGATCATGGGAAACTAATGATGTTGACATTATCATAACTGGCCAAAAAATATAGATAATGGCTTGAAGTAATATAACTATGAGACACGATATCTCATCACTATCTGACTTGTTCAACATCATTATAAGTTGTGAATGGCATTTTCATCATCTGGTCACCAAGATAGGACAATGGCTCCTAAGTTACCTAAAAGAAAACTTAAAAGAAAAATTAATTCCTCTAATAATATTAATATAAGTGGATGGGATACTAGTTCATTTTCGGTTAAATGGTAACCCTGTCAAGGATATGGATGCCTGGTATAAGAATTGGCTCTACCAGTGACAAACTAGTCTATTTTAAATGCTCTAAGTTTTAATAGTCTTCTACTTTATCTTTACAATTAAGTAATGAATGATACAAACAAAAAATATTTTTATCTCTAACAAGTTTCGATAATTTTACAAAGCACTGAGTTCTTTTGTAATTAAAATTATCCTTATCAATCTAAATCTCAAAATATTTTTATCTTTCTAATTTTTCTTTGAGAAGTTTAAATTTCATCTATTATTATAAAGATAACTACTTCACCCAGTGTGTCACCAATTTTTATACTATTCAACAACCCCCGATTAAAGTTAATAGTAGGACTGATAGATAATGGGGACCCTTTTATGTTTATAGATAAAATCCCTTTATTTGAATGAAATAGGAAAATTGTAGTCTTTGATTATTAAAAAAATTGATTTAAAACGAGAAAAATACCTACCAGAACTAGATATCAGATTTTAGGTTTTAAAAGAAATTAATCATGAATAAGGTACTCTCATAGGATTTTACTCTTATGGGGATCATAAATTTTATGTACACCATGCCTCTCAAATAAATATTTGATATCAATCCTCCAATTAATAGTTCTAAATAATTTTAAAAGCCTTAAAGTAATAAATATATTTCGTGAAAATAATAATTAAAGGTTGGACCCCACAAAAATACTACATGGAATTTAAGAGTTCTCATATCGAGGGTTTCCATATGAGCATCCTCCAAAAATCCCTAATCTCTGATATTTTCACTCCTCTCATACTCTCATCCCTACTATACTGTGATATTCCTAATACATGAACTCTGGTATTCCCCATCGCTCATGCTTCGATCTTTGATATTTTCTAGCTCTCATCCACCAATCTCCGATAAGGCCTTCCTCTGAATATCACAACAACCATATCAAAAAAATTGATCGGATGTCACTCTTATGAAACCTCAGATATGAAACCTTAGATAAAATTTCCCTCCTATCCACATAACTGTTACATAATAAAAATCCTATCCGGAAAAATTATTTAGCATGTTTTAAAGTTAGAAACTGAATATTTCTCTGATATCAAACCTATGATATGGTGATATGTACAAAATCCCATGTGAACTAACATTTCATAAATTAATGGCCAATGGGTAATGAATTTATGTTTTCAAAGTCATAAAGGATTTGATTTAATTTCAATGTATTTTTCTCATAAAAGAACAAATTCATATCAAATAAGTCATTTTCCTTAGTGAATTATTCGATTAAAAATTTATTGCTTATTCTTGTGTTTTATCGCATGCTAACCCTGACAAAAAAAATACAACTTAAATGTCTAAAACTACTAAGCAAAAGAAGAAGCCTATGGTACAACAAAAAACGCCTCCTCGTCCTCCAAAAACCACTGAAATTATCTAGTTGTTTACAGCCACCACATGCACTCCATACCCTCAAACTTATTCATGGGAAACTATGTATAATCTCTTGGAAGATGAAAAACTCAGGGTATTAGAGAGAAAATCCACAACTAATGATTCTACCTCTAGCTCTGAGACAACTTGGAGTGATGACACCAACTCTTTTCTACATAGAATTGTGGCTCGAAAAAGGATATTTCTATACACAAATATGACTAAAGGGGTCATCGACAATTTTAATATTTAAGAGAGAATTTTTCTAACTTCTAAGCATAGAGAAATTGGGTTGTTTACCAATGCGGATTTAAGGAAATTTATCACCTACTACCACCCTAGAAGAAGTACAACATAGAATTTCTTAGAAGTTCATGAATGAAAATGAAGATCAATTAGAGCCCATCAGGAAGTGGAGAAGGGATCCCAACAAACACAAGCATGATGATAAGGGTATATATACTATTTCCTCTCTTTTTGGGTCATACTACTATATAGCTACCATGATGTGTAGGATGTATGGACACCATAATACTTAGAATTAGATAGAACAATGGTTACATTTGATAGATGTTGCCTTAGATGGGTACATAATGGATTGGGGAACTATATTATGCTATAATATAGCTTCCGAAACCCTTTATTATCGAAACAAATACACTTTTTTCTCATAATATTTTTCCCCCATTATACATGAGTGCTTATATAATGGATGTTGTTTGTTTTACCTTTGATTTTACATCTATGAGATGGAAATGGACCATAAAAGACCCTATGGCCATTCATGTCTACCATGATATACAGTGGGAATATAAATTTTAGCCACATTTGTAGAAAATATTCCATGAAGTTATGCTACCGATTTATTAAGACGAATTTGAAGAGAAAGCTCTCAGACTTTCCAAATAAGCCAACAATGAAATGTTATCTTTGGGAAGATGGTTTGGGTAGGAATATTTTACTTCTATCCAAGTTTAAGGTAGTATATCCAACCTTCATGCATTGCCTCTCTATGTGCCCAATAAGCTGGTAGCTTGAGAAATAACTTATAAAACTCTTGGAAATTCCCTCTCTAAAGTATCAAATCATGCTAAAAATACTATGTGGCATTCCTTTCCTCTTTAATGCGGAGTTTATGCCCTCAAAAATTTCAAGCATGTTGTTCTTGAAATTGATCAAATTCAATGTTTAAAATTCCCAATTGTCCCCAATAGACAATTTGATCCTAATGATACCGCTAATAATGTCATAAAACAGGAAAATATCAAATAGTTTATGCATGCAGGAGACAAGTTCGAAATATTAGTAGCAATATAAATTATTCCTGAACAAAATAATGACCAATCTACCTTTGGATTTGTTGCGAATTCATCACTAAAACACACAACACGATAAATCCTTGACTATTTCATCAAAGTATATTTATGCATATTGAGTTAAGGAAACAACCTCTTCATCTATTGATCCATCTAAAGAAACTCAAACTGGAAGCAATCTATATGATTAGGAAAAATTTAACCATGTTATACAGACAATAGGGATTCAAGAAGTAAATAATCTAGTGAAAAAGGAAATTACACAAACCCCTGAAATTACTGGGAAGACCTCTCTCGCTACTAGGGCTTCCAATAAGGCCATGGACATTGATAATTTGGAAATTATCCCATCTTTTCTGACCTCACAAGTCATCCTTAAAATAGAATAAATACCTCCTCTAGATGTATTTTATAGTCCTAAACAAAAATCCATGGTAAACGGAAAAAGAAAAAGGAGGATAATTGATAAATCATAGGCCTTTTCTCCCTCAAATACTTATTTTTAAGTAGTATGGAAAGGTGAAAAATCCACCCCTGTAGAATATCTTGGTAGACTCTCGGATTTTTCAGGAGCATATGCCACTACCACCATTGAGATTTGGGAAAATTTTAACTAGGTTATATAAATAACAAGGAGTCAAGAAGTAAAGACTCGAATGAAAAAGGAAATTACACAAACCCCTGAAGTTACTGGGAAGACCTCTCTCACTACCAGGGCTTCCAAAAAGGCCATGGACATTAATAATTTGGAAATTATCCCAGCTTTTTTGACCTCACAGATCATCCTAAAAATAGAATAAATCCCTCCTCTCAAAGTATTTTATAGTCCTAAACACAAAGTTATGGAAAAGAGATAGAGAAAAAGGAGGATAATTTATTAATCATAGGCTTTAGTTCCCGTAAATACTTATTTTCAAGTAGTATGGAAAGGTGAAAAATCTACCCCTGCAGAAGATCTTGGAAGACTCTCATAGTTCGCAGGAGCATATGCCACTGCCATCATTGATAAAGCCTCTAAAGTACAGTAAACCCTAAGGGTGAAAGATGAAATAATTGTGTAACTAGAACAAAGTTTAGAGAATGAAAAAAAAATCATTTAACAACAATGGCAACTAAAGTAGTATAATTTCCGAATCATTTCAATGATTTGAAGCTTCAACATGAAGCTGACCTGAAAAGCATGGACAGAAAAATTCATGAGTTATAGAAAAACATAGAGAAGTTGGAAGAAAATCCTGAGATATATGAATTCAAGAAAGAATAGGGAGAGCTAAATACTCTGCTTCCTCCACAACAAGTTATCTTCTGCCAAAAATTGGGAACGACCAATGACTTTTTCAAATCAAGTGATTCATTGGTGAATCAATTGTTCGATCTAATGACATATTATGGGGAGATAAAAGAGAATATTTATGGTTACATATCTTGGCAAGATACTACTAAAGAGAGATCAACCGATCTCGTGAGAATTGAATAATCATAAAAATAAATCATTTTCAACAAATGGGAAATCAATCTAAAACATGTAGAAATGGTTATTTTCAATGCCAGTAACATTTCCAACAATATCACTAATTTTGTAAGTGATATTCTACTACAAGAAAACTTGATCCAATATTTCCCTAAAGGTACTCTACCAAATGTTAAATTGTTAACCAAAACATGATAGGACTCATCGAAAAATAAGGTTGAAAATATAAACAAGTTGTTAAAGGTTAGATTAGAAAGCCATTAATATTTCTTGGTAAAACCTCACAGTTAATGGCTTATGATGAGTTGTTTCTGGAATACATCTACTCAACTCCTTCCAACACTCAGTGATGCAGTATTCACGGGACAGATGGACATGCAACCTAGTCATCCTCTCAAATTGAAACCAATGATAGATATATGTGCGCTTCGACAAAAAATGGGATAAAAATATTCATCTCAACCATAGTCATTATGTTGCAACAATGAATCTATTATTGTGCTTTACTTTATATTAAGGATGGTTTGTTTAAATCACTCTAGTATTTTATGTTACTTTTCTATAATTATATTTTTATTAGAAACTATAAATCCCCTTCATTTTAATGATGAAGGGGTTCTAAATTTTCTGAAGAGAGCTTTTAGTTTGCATTACTATAGCTTCAAGTCATCTTAATAGAAAGTTGAACAAACATTGTTTCTCTCACGAGTAGAGTCATAATATATTGGGTACTAATATCTATGTATATTTGATATGTTTACGAGCTGAATGGTTATTTTAATTGTGTTCATTTCATATATGTTTTTGAAAATAATAAAAAATTATCAATATTGAAGTGGATGGTTGTAATATTTTAAATATATTTATAAAAAACGAGATATTTTATGTGATATTTCTTATATAATTGTTAGTATGAATCCTTTGGTGATGTGTACGAAAAAAAACCACTTTAGCTACGCATAACTTATAGCCCTAACATCAAAAGTGGTTGCCAATATCTTTAGATCTGCAGTTAGTTGATCAAGACAAGAGCTGCAAAAAACCAGATCTATGTATAGAAAGACATTAAGCAGTAAAAAGAAGGGTTTGCTCCATATATCCAATAGACAAGACAAGAACAATTTTTGAAAGAATTTTTTGTATTAAGGGCACCTGGGAGGAAAACAAGAAGATGTTTCCAATTCTCCTCAATGGGATGGGTTCTTGGAAGTCCTCAGCACTTTAGATCTAGCATTTCTCTCTCCTGTTGGTGTAGAAAACCCAGACAAATATAGAACTCAAAGGGAGCTCACACAGCAAATAATGGAAAATATGACAATGATAATGGCTCAAAGTCAGACCAAGAGTTTAGATCCAGAGTGATCTAATAGGCAACAAAAGGTGAAGAATGGTAGAAAAAACCCTCCTATTTATAACAAAATATTGGGTCATTCTAGATCTTGGTGCATGATTAAAATAATGTTAACCAAATCTAGATCCACCTTTTATGGAATATTTTATTATATTTGTTGGAGGGAAAAAGTATTTGACTTGGGTCAAATCCCTTTATTTGTTAATAATAAATAAATAAATGATTTAGTTATCTTTTTAAGGAAGTGGTTGAAGGATAATTAAATAAATAATGGTTTATTTAATTATTTGTGGGTGATTTGGTCATATTTAACAAGGAATATTATCTAAAAAAGATTTAAATAATTATTCCTAGAAAATAATAAGATAAATAAAGGTTTATCTAATTAATTTCTTTGTTTTGGGTTAAACGTGACTAGGAATAATAATTAAATTATGGTTTAATTAGTTATTCCATGAAGAGAATGAAACAAAATAGGTTTGTTTAATATTTCCTTTTGGGGTTTCCTGTTTAGACCATAAACAGCCTAATAAATGTGGTTTATTAAGTTATTTTACTTAGTGAAAGCAATTTTACTTAGGGTAAAATTGGTCTTACATGCTGTACTTGGGTCCATCTAATGATAAGAGGTTAGATGACCAAAAAATGGTGTAATAGATTGCCCCCCAGCGTGTGAGTGTTAGGAGCAAATCGCATGACCGAAGTACGTTGTAAGAACTCAATCACCAGACATCAAGAGGGAAGTTAGATAGAGAAATGTGAGGTAGAATAAGGTGCTGAAGAACTAGACCCTGAGGAGACGAGACTTGAAGGTGCAACAAGTCTCTTTTTATGAGAGGGTACCTGTGCTAAAGGCAGCAGGGAAGGCATACCTATGCCCGCCGAGACAAAGTACAAAAGAATAGTGTGTCCAGTAAAAAATGGACCGAACCATAAATTACAGCCGGCATATACATGAGCTAGATAAAAATACAATGAGGGATCCCACATACATGCTGTGCCTGGGATAACAGCCATGACTTATACAATAATATCTGAGTACATGAGATACAAATACAACCCGAATGCCCCCGATAAGCGGGGAAGGGCTCACAAAATCTGACTAATACATGCAAATCAAAGAGGCGCTGCAAGTGGCTAAGGCCGTCATCATCAAATATATGGAGCTGCATCGAAGGCTGCAATGAAGAGGTCATCCGGGCATGTGGGGGGCTACCTGCAGGGCCACCCCCTCATGAGGGTTGAGACATCTCACACACACCCGGGAATCACCAAGAGCTGTTGCTGCATCACTGAACCATCAAGTATATGGATCTGGATCATGCTGAAAGGAGCTGGAGTAGAGAAACAGTCAAGTCAAAGGGAAATGAGAGATCCCTTTGCCTGATTCAAGGCACCGAACAAGACTAGAAGCTGGAACCAAGGTACACTGCCCTCTAGACCTATCTTCTAGAATGAAGGAGTTGATGTCGACAGAAGGAGGTCCACCATAGGTGAGGCAATGAGAGATCCTCAACTAAATCAGGAGAGAAAATAGTAGAGCGACAGACAGACTAACACCAATGATGATGGGGAAATGGAAGGGACTGAGTAGCGAATGGACGACTTCCCTTGTTAGAGCATAACGGGCATGAATGACAGGGCAGCGACTGACGCAATATCATAAGGGATAGGGGATAGTGGGATTGAAGGCCATAATGTGTGACACAAGAGAGAGACCAAGCAATGAAGGATGGAGGGCTATAGCGGGGTACAAAGGGACTTGGGATAGACTCCATGAATGCAATGATGACTCAAATTGGGTGCTCTAAACAAGGGCGATTCGATGGTGCTACCACATAGGAAAGGCCCAATGGGGGACCATGAAAACATGAGTACATGATGGTAAATCATGACAAAAATCAACATGAAAAAAGACAAGTAAGGAGGCAAAATGGTGCCCCAAGTACAAGTGTCGTAAGTGAAGAAATGTGATTTTAAGGGGAGGTGGGGTGGCCCTTCTTGGACAAAATGTGTCTTGGTGAAGTATCAAATCACAAAAATATAACAGATACCCATTTGAGGTCTCGGTGAGAGCTTTCCAATGGTGCAGACGGTTTGTCAAACGGGGCTATAGTATGGTCGCAGCAGGCGAAAGAAGGAACAAGGGTTCTCTTTTAATAAGGTAGTTTTCCCTCCAAATTCACTCATTTGCTAGTGTTGCTGTGGTGAATGTAGAGAGGAGAAAAGGCCCTAAATCTTGTGGTGAGCATAGCGGAGAAACCGACCGTTGGAATTGAGATCTGTCAGTGGTAGGTAAGAGGCTTAACCTTACTCTTTCATTTTGATGGATTGAAAGTTCAGTTTAGGGCCCAAAATCTCAGTAACAGACCCTCCTTCATCTCTATGGTCGGGTTGCACCTTTTGGGCCAAAATGTGCGACTTGGGAAGCATGTTTCAGGGCAAAAACCGTGACCTATCCCAGAATTGGACAAAAAAGTGCGACCTAGAAGATGAGGGGGTTTTAGTGCTGTTTTATGGCTGAGAGTTGGGTTTTTGTGTTTGGTTAAGGTATTCCCTATATGTATGATGACAAAGATGATGTTTTTGTGCAGATATGGTAGATATACGGGTTAACTGGAGAGAGAGAGACCTGGGTACATTACGGGCAGAGATCCAGGAAGATTAGGGTGTCCGTCGTGTGTTGGCCAGGTTTGGGGTTCCAAAGTTTTTGGAGAACCCTTTGATGAGGGCAGGAGAGCTTTTTTTAGCCCAGATTATCAGTTACTGGGATCCAGAGCATGAGGTCTTTGTAGTGCAGGGGCACAGGATCGAACTGACAGTCTAGGATGTGTATTTCCTGATGGGTCTCCCGCCACTGGGGATGGTGGGAAACACGCAGCCAGTATTACCGCGGGGGCAGCATATCATGGAGTTTGTGGAGCGAAATTGTCGACCGGGTGTCCAAGTCAAGGGGACTCAGATACCGATAAGGGATCTAGAGAGATTAGAGACCCGTGCAGTGGCCGCAGCGGTGCTGCGTATCCTGGGAAACTAGGCGCTCCATCACATCACTGGGGGGCAGATGATGATTTTGGAGAGTGTGTTGAGTGGGACCTACTATGGGTGCGCCCAAATGATGTTGGTGTCGCTAAAATGACAGTTGTCACTCTGCAAGTGGTAAGTGAACCACGATTGCTCGTATGGTACTTTATTGTGCACCTTCTTCTTTGAGAAGATCCTGACCTTACAACCTCGTATAGAGCTCCCAGATGGAGGCCCGAGAGAACCCAGGATGTGCCAGTGGGGGCTGCTACTGTGTAGAGGAGGAGGAGGGGTGGTCGAACGATTGTTTTGACCTGATTTCTTTACCCATTGGGATCAGATGCCGTTATACATAGATGACTATCCCTATAGTGGGATGAGTTATTGTGGGGATCCGGACCTACCACTTATGCCTGGTCGAGTATGGGGACCTGATGGTAAGTGGCAAGTAACTACTCTTTTTTGGGCATGTTAGAGTTAGTGAATAGTAGATATGGTACTGATTCATGGACTTTTGGTATGCAGATATAGCTCTGGTAAAACCAGCCGGATATATGGGACGACCGGCAGCATTGGGAGCTGCAGGGCCGAGTGGGTCGAGAGAAACACGCAATGAGGATGCGGCCACCCTTCTGGAGGACATCCGCCGTAGATGTGAGAGGTTGCTGACTAGATTTTCAGAGCACAGGTGGCAATATTTAGACGACCAGTACGTGGAGCCAGGTATTGGTCTACCCTCGGAATGGCGAGGTGTCATGCGGCACATGGGGATAGCTGGTCAAGGCATACGTGGTCTACGAGCTCCAGGAGTAGAGCCATTGGCTTGGGATCTTCCGGATAGTGAGTAGGTGGGGTGCATGTGGTGCCCCCTAGTGTGTATGTAGGGGCAGGTGGTGCCCCCAGTTTTGAGTTTTTTTTTTTTAACATGTGATGGGCATGTCATATGTATCAGAGTAGATGGACTCTAAACACATGTTTTGCGACACATATTATGGATATGCATATTTTTTAATGATTATGATTGTTATTGTCTTGTATGAAATGCGTGTGATAAATGCCAATCTAGAACATGGTTTGCAATGTTATCTACATAGTGATTCTATTCTCGAGGTACATGGTTGAAAGTTATGGTTTCAAATTCACATATCAAGAGTTTCACTCGTAAATATTGTCTAAACAGCACAGGGTTATGCACACGATAAACACCATTTAGTTGCATGACAAGAGGTAGGGAATCCAAACGAACATGCAGATGGAGGATGCGATGAAAGAGGGCATCGGCTAAGAGACCACAAGACTGCATCATATTCTATCGATTGTTGGTGGTAATAGCATCTAATGCTGCATCTCAATTGGAGAGAACAAGGGCGTGCAAGGGGATGAAAATGGCCCAACCTACCGAGGCTAGATTCCGAGAGTAACGACTTGCACCATCGGCGTAATCGATAAAGGGGGGAGACGGGAGGTCCTGCGGAATGGTGTTACAAGACAACAAATGGGGGGAGGAGATACAATGACGGCAGCATGAGTGTACGGAAGACATCGAGTGGCACCTGCAGGAGGGAGTGCAATGAGCAGGATGGCTATGACTCATATATAAACTAGAGGGTGGTATATGAGGGCTATAGGAGGTATGGCGGGGACTCGGGCTGCGGAGGTCAACAGAGATACGGGTGGAGTGATCTCGTGTATGGGTAGAAAAGAGGGGGTCAAGGGTGGTCGCTGAAGGGGGGTCAGGCGAAACAACAGGGGAGGATGCAAGGGGACTGGGCTCCAAAGGTCTCACAGAGGAGGATAGGTAAAGAATGGTCATAGTAGACTCCGTCATCTGAACATCAGGGGGGGAATGTCGATGGGAGCGGGGGGATCCTCAAGCTGGCCCGAAGCATACTGCGCAAGTATGGGAGAGGCGGATTGATTTTGTTCAACCTCATACTCTCGGACTACTTCTAAAGAGGCATGGTAATGCGTCAGGTGAGGACAATGGTGGGAGTAATGGCCATGGATACCGCACAAAGCACAGGGTTTGCTAGTGCGAATAGTTTTTGGGTTCTTGGTTATGGACGAAGACGGAAGAGAAGGGTCGGAGACCGTAGACTCAGGGAACGCGACTTTAACCATGGGTTGAATGTGGGGCAATTCAGGACAACTATGGGTGGTGTGACCGACGACATCACACAAGGCGCAAGGCTTTGAGGGCGGAGAAGGAGCTGGGTCAGTCGGGGTGGCCTTGTCTTTGGATGCCCCCTTGCGAGCTTTGACTTTCTTTCCTGGAGCTGCCACCATAGGGGTAGGGTCCTGGGGAGGTGCAGGGGGCATGGTAGCAACAGAGGAAGTGAGGGGGACTGGTTGAACCAGTGTCAAAGCAAGATAGGGTTTGGGGTGACCAGGAGGGGTAGCGGTTGGAGGGTCAAGGTACCAGACGGGTATACCCAGGGTTAGGTTAGGGAGAGAGAGGGTGGCCATGACAGGGACCGAATAGACTCCGGGAGGGGGAGCCAGGAAAGGTATCTGACCCGCGGGATAATGACCAGGAGGGACGGCTCCGAGATGATTAAGGCCTGGGGGAACCGATCCAGGGGGATAAAGGGGTTCAGGGATACCAGCTGTAGGAGAAGGGCCTGGCGAGGGGGTCCACCAAGGATGAGGGCCAGGATGGGCTGAACTTCTAGTTATAGTCGAGGTTGTCGGCTGGGGCCGAAAGCAAAGTTGTCAAGGGTAGGCACGAGACGATTGCACAGTAGCTCGGTAATGTTTTAACGATGTGAGGAGGGGGAAGACCAGGAAAAATTCCAAGCAGGGAGGAATATTTGTAGACGCCGGGGGAGACACTAGTCAAGGAATCGACGGTTTGCTTATTGGCTACAGCAGAGATGGTCATCTCAGGGGAGGTCTGAGACTTTGGCTCATGATAAGTCATGGGGTACTGGCGAGACCGAGTTTGAAGGTGAAGGTCGATGGTTGGGGAAGCATCAGAGTTCATCATAAGGATATGGTAATCGGAGGAACCATAAGGGGAAGGTTGAGTGGCGACCTGCCTGTGAGGCGGTTGGGTAGCCATGAATCCTTTCTAAGGGAAAGGATCAGTAAACACAACTGGTTGAGTAGTGGCCACATTAGGGGGAGCATGAGGGGAGGCATGTTGTCTGTGCAACGTGGCTTGAGACTCCCACATCTTCCGCATCCAGGGTGGGTGAGGACAATCATACTTGTGTAATGTCTACAAATCGCCAATTTAAGTCAATGGACTCAATGCGAAGAGGCTCCTCTGGCCCAAACTTTGGCCGAGTGCCCCGTTTCGGTTAGCGTGTTAGGGTCATTACCTTGAGGATTGGGGTCCCTGGGTACTGCGTACTTTTTTGGATACCTTCTACCTCCTTTTGAGAAGAAGGGGGATTAGTCACACCTTGTTGTGCAAATACTTGCCTTGGAGGGGGCTGTAGGTGTTGTTGCGGGTTTGGAGGAGGCAAGGGAGATGGAAGCGCATATGCCGGAGGAGCTGGCGCACCAGGCTGTGGATAAAGGTAATGGTTAGGTTGGGAAACATTGAGGTAAGTAGGAGGTTGGGCAAAAGGAGGAGGCATGCCGTATCCTGGATACATGCTACTGGGAGGGGGAAGAGTGCTAGAGGTGTTGGCCCCTCCCTGAGGGAGACCATAGCCCATAGGAGGTTGAGCGTACGGATGGGAAAGGGCTCCAACGATACCGTCGGCGAAATGAGATGCCCCGGCATTAGCGCCTCCGGGCCTGGGGAGGTCAGGAAGGACGGTATAAACATAACCAGACTGCGCGTAGATCAGGTCATATTTCAAGGCTATTTGGAGGGCAGCTTCTTTGGTTTGGGGGAAATGGGAGGTGACATATTTGCCAATGGGAGCTAAGAGAGTGCGAAGGAACTAGTCCATATACACCCGATATTCGAAGGGGGGAGCTTGACATAAGCTCCATCTTCTTCGCCATTCCTGGACATGAGTGGAGAGGCGGGTCGAAGAGGTTTGCTTGAAAGAGGTCAAAAGCTCCATACCAGTATCGTATCGGAGAGGGAGCTGGAAATAGGATAAAAAGGCTTGGGAAATGGTCGTAAAGGTGGTATGGGAAGAGGTGGCTTGGTCAACATACCATTTAGAAGCTTCGCCTGTAAGCGTGCATTGGAACAACCGAAGATGGATGGAATCATCGGTAATGGAATTGGAGGAACACCACATGTGGAAAGATCGACATGATTGGTCGGATCTTCTCCAAAGCAAGGCCTTTGAACGAGACGCAGGGGGAGTCAAGCCAGCATGGTGCCAACCAACATCACAGGGCGAGGAGGTCACCGATCAACCGATTGAAATCGAGGAGGCCGAGGCCTCGTGATGTATGGGAGCAAGGGTGCACGAGGTAGTTCCCGTGGTGGTTCCGCTAGTAGTAGTTTCGCATTAGGTCGGGAGCACCGCTAGCGCAGTCTCTGGACCACATATTGAAGGTGACAGAGGAGAACCAAGTAAAAGGAGAACCTAAGGAATCGAAGTGAGCCGCAGTGTGGACTCAAAGGATAGACCGTTCGACGACTTGGACGGAGGGGTCGATCACCCGGAAACCGAGGGTGAAGGCTAAGAAGTCTCGTGAAGTGCGCCCGGGCACAATGATGACAACACAAACACGGCACAAGGGGAAAAAGAACGACCACAAGGGCAAGGAGGTGCAGAATCAAGTGATTACAATGTCGAAACAAGGGCAGATAGGTGCAGTGTCAATTGATTTTAAAGTCTTTGCCTGGCGGTGTAAACCAGGCTCTTCTTCGCTTAGGGTGAGTGTGTGGTGTGCGTTAATTTTAATTTTTAAACCCTTTTCGTTTTGAGAGCAAGAGAAAAAGTGTGCTGCGTAACTGAAAATAAATCTACAGAGAACAGTATATAATGCTGAAATAACAGAAAATTAACAGCTACTATTGCATCGATTCAACCCAAAAAGGCGGGTCTCTCAAAACTAATCTAAAAGAAGGAAAAAATCTAGTCAAAACGCACTAAAAAGAGGCCAATAGATCTAGGGTCAAAAGGGACAGGGATCTAAAGGGAAAAGCTGCTGAAAAGAGGTGCAGATCACAGCCAAGAGGCAGAGGCAAGGTGGCTGGAAAAAGGGAGGAGAAATCAAAATAAAAAGAGAAAAGGATAGGAGGAAACGGAAGGAGGTCCTGCACAACCAAGAGGTGACGGAAGGGAGAGGAGCTGATTAGAAAGGATCTGAAAAGGAGGTATCAGATCTGAACAAGGGGCGGCTGAAACTCTGAAAAATGAGACACCTGAAACAGTTAAAACTCTTCCACCAAAAGTGGAGGGTACTAAAGCCCTAGGGGGAAGCACAGGCACCCACGACAGCAAAAAAAGTTCGAAACAGTCGAAACGGCCGAGACAAAGGGCCGGGAAAAAACCCCCGATAGAAGCTTCGTAAACCCAGAAAATTGCGTAAAAACAAATCAAAAATCATGGCAGGCTGTACTCATCCGTTTTCATGTACCGTGTAAAAGGGTTGAAAAGTGCAACCTGAGGTCCAGGTCACAGCTTACAACAAAGTGCGTTCTGGAAACTCCTGTGTGTCTCACGGCGTATCTTAGGAAAAGTTGCCATCCCGCACGATGCCTGGCCACCGCGCACAAAATGGCCAAAAAATTACGGAAAGTTAAAAATTTCGAATACCAGGTTTTATGTGAGAAAAAAAAACATAAAAAATAGGAAAAAAAAAATCCGAAAAGAAACCCTAGGGTCTGAAGTAGTTGGATATGCAGGAATATGAAAAACGACAACGGTCGTAATTGAAAACCTGTGTGGAGTCGCCAGTTGTTAGTATGAATCTTTTGTCGAAGTGTACGAAAAAAGACCACTTTAGCTATGCATAACTTATAGCCCTAACATCAAATATGGCTGCCAATATCTTCAGATCTACAATTAGTTGATCAAGACAAGTGCTGCAAAAAACCAGATCTATGCATAAAGAGACATTAAGCAGTAAAAAGAAGGGTTTGCTCCATATATCCAATAGACAAGACAAGAACAATTTTTGAAAGAATTTTTTGTATTAAGGGCACCTTGGAGGAAAACAAGAAGATGTTTCCAATTCTCCTCAATGGGATGGGTTCTTGGAAGTCCTCAGCACTTCAGATCTAGAATCTCTCTCTCTTGTTGGTGTAGAAAACCCAGACAAAGATAGAACTCAAAGGGAGCTCACACAGCAAATAATGTAGAATGTGACCAAGTGTATATATCCAGAGTGATCTAATAGGCAACAAAAGGTGAAGAATGGTAGGAAAAACCCTCCTATTTATAACAAAATATTGGGTCATTCTAGATCTTGGTGCATGATTAAAATAATGTTAACCAAATCTAGATCCACCTTTTATGGAATATTTTATTATATTTGTTGAAGGGAAAAAGTATTTGACTTGGGTCAAATCCCTTTATTTGTTAATAATAAATAAATAAATGATTTATTTATCTTTTTAAGGAAGTGATTGAAGGATAATTAAATAAATAATGATTTATTTAATTATTTGTGGGTGATTTGGTCATATTTAACAAGGAATATTATCTAAATAAGATTTAAATAATTATTCCTAGAAAATAATAAGATAAATAAAGGTTTATCTAATTAATTTTTTTGTTTTGGGTTAAACATGACTAGGAATAATAATTAAATTATGGTTTAATTAATTATTCCATGAGGAAAATCAAACAAATATAGGTTTGTTTAATATTTCCTTTTGGGGTTTCCTGTTTAGACCATAAACAACCTAATAAATGTGGTTTATTAAGTTATTTTACATAGTGAAAGCAATTTTACTTAGGGTAAAATTGGTCTTACATGGTGTACTTGGGTCCATATAATGATAAGAGGTTAGATGACAAAAAAATGGTGTAACAGTAATTGACTATTTAATTAAATTAGTCATCTTTATCTTTTTCACCTCATTAACGATTTGATGATCTATATTGTCTTATTTTATATGAGATCTTTTAAAAGCCACATGTAAAGATATAATTGTCTCAAGTTATACATAGTTTAATTCTATATATTCTTCTTTCATTGGTTTTAATTACATTATCATCTTCACACTTGTATATCCCATCCATTTAGATACTTTTCAAGGGAAATGGGTCCCATTATCCACAGTCAATACCACCACTCCAAATAAAAAGTGAGTTGATTTAACTTCTCGATCAGGTGTCTTTCCCCAATTTTCAGACAAAGAATTTCGAGCCTTCAACTCAGCTTTGGGGACTCTTATGCACATGGATCCATTCACCCATGATGAGGCATATTCAGAAAATGTGGAATTGAAGGAGGTTTATAAACAAATGTAGCATCAGAGTCATGTGCACAATGGAGACAACATTAATAACTACAATGTCCATGATAGGTTACTCTACAAGAGGGATATTCTATGTGATCCTAAAGGTGAACATTTGGAACTGATTGGCAAGGCTCAAAACTCCAAGGTTGTAGGGAACTTTGTTGTAGGGAATATTGTGGCTAATCTACAGAGTTATTTGTATTGGCCTAAGATGCAAGAACAAGTAGCTAGCTTCATAAGAGGATGCATGCTTTATTTTACTAGTAATCCTAGAAATAGGAAAGATGTTTTATATCATCCTTTACATATACCTACTCTTCCCTGGGAAAGAATTTCCATGGAATATGTGGTATGTTTACCAAAAAATAAGAAGGGACATGAATACCTGTTCATGGTAGTTGACAAGTTCATCGAGATGTGCATTTTGATGCCCTATAAAAAGACCATCAGTAGATAGGAAGAAAAAAACTTGTTGTTTGTATAGGTCTGGGTGCACTTTGGGATACCAAGGTGCATAATTTCGGAGCGGGACACAAGATTTCTCAGTGCATTCTGGACTACATTCTGGGAGAAGATGGATACAACATTCCATCCATAGATAGATGGGCGGACATGAGTATTCAATAAGAATTTTGTGTAACTTCTGAGGCGATACAACCATAAGCATCAGAAGACCTGGGATGAAAATACGATATATATAAAACATTATTTTAACATATTTTTCCATACTTCTACAAGAAACTCCCCATTTGAGACCTTTTTGGATATTTTCCACCTTCACCTTTGGATATTGCATATGGGAAGAAAGGAGGAGTGCAAGAAGATGTTATAGTATATTCTTTGAGGGTTGAGAAATTTATAAATAATATCAGGAAGATCCATCTATAGGTACAGGAAGCACTACAGAAGTCGCAAGAGAAGTATTAGTATAAGAATGAACAACAAAGAGTAGAGAAATCATTCAAGGCGGGAGATAAAATATGGCTACAGTTAAACAAGGAGAGGTTGCATGGGCCTGGTAAGAAAATAAAGGCTCTAAGGTATGGTCCCTTTGAGATACTGTAAAAGGTGTGTGATAATTTCTATCGACTCAGTTTACTACTATATATGCACATTTACTCAATTGTGAATTTAAATAATTTGAAACTCTATGATACTTCCATATTAGTTCAAGAAGAGGAACATGTCCTATGTTCTGTGGAGGATTTGGAGCCAAATGATCATGCATATTTGAGATAAGATATAGTTTTTCAGAATAGGTTTAGAACTACAATACATGGAGAATATGACTTTTGGCAGATTGGGTTGAAGGGACAACTTCTAGGCAAAACTAAATGGTACAATAGAGAAAAGGTGGATGAAAAATTACCTCATTCAAAAAAATATTTTGGGGACTAAAATCCTCACAAAATGGGGAAGTGTGATCCAAATTGGCTCATTATATTGTTTTTCATCCATCTTGCTACATTTGGAGTGGAAAAACTAGGGGAATTAGCTCACAGGATTGTTTTTACCTGTGGGACCCAATTTGGTGAAACATGGTTTGAAGCTGTCTGGTAGAATTTTGACACATCAAATGATGTTTTTTAGGGCAAAGAATTCATGATTTAATGCAACACATTTTCATGATATTCTACACACATATAGATTTCCAATGGCGTAAGAACTGCGTCAATCAAAGTCCGTATGCAAAATTTATGCCACTCAGACATTGACCTTCCTGTTTTCACATCTATAGTTCGCAAGGATGCCAAGTTAGCCCTTAGTATTTATGGAAAAGTTATCTAGAAGAGTGTATATTGTATCTTTATTTAAGAGTTGAGGCAATCAAAATTAACCACTAGTAGGCTATCGAGCCGTCTTATAACCACGCCACTACGAGGAATGGGAATTCCATTTTTTGAGAGAATTTTGTTCCATATCTAAGAAAATATAGACAAGGGAGATATGAGGTATAACACAAAGAGATAATTTTTGCAATGTAGCAGCCCACAGGCGAAAGGCATTACTTCTTTGTACCTGCAACAATATTTCGAGAAAGAGAAAGAGAGCGAAGCGACCTCACCTTCTACCTAGGTTTTCTCCCAAAAGGGTTTCCCATAGAGCATATATTATGTCTTGTGTGTGTGTGTGTTCTTATTTTTTCGTTCTCTACTTTTCTACATAATTTCCATTTGTATGCATGCACTAATTACATTTAAATCCACAGATATTTAGGTATAATAAACTGTAATTGTGTAAAATTTTCATAGCTTTAATATTATATTATTAGATCTGTTGTGACGAACTATCTAGTGGAATATCCATGAAATTTTACAAATCATTGGGTTAATTGAAAAAAAAATAATAGAAATTATGTTTCGATCCATCAATTATATACCGAATAACCATAAGGATGTCTGATATTAAACCTTTAATTTGAATGGTTGAAGAAGAGCCAGATAAATATTAAAAAAATGATATTATTGGTAAGTAATACTCACACAACATAGTTACGATCAAACGCGAAAATTACCGATCAAACGAGAAAATTCCAAATAACCATTTTTTTGGAACACATTTTTGGCACTTTAAATATTTTTATGTATCAAGTTTTTTTAATTGCTAGTGATTTTCATGTTGATTTTCAAAACTGTTGATGCAGCATCGACCCCACTTTTTTAGAGGCCTCATTTTTTACACTTTAACTTTTTAAATGTAGTAAGTGTGAATATTTTTTTTAAATTCTTTATTTTACTAGTTTTGCCTTATTCATCTTCTTGTTCTTTGTCTTAAGATTATTTTTAATGGTTTTCCAAAAATAGTTTTTTTTCGTTTTTCTTTATAATATTTTTCTATGATGAAAATTTTAATTTGTTTTGCAAAGTTTGGAAAAAATAGTCACATTAATATTTTGAGGTTATAATTTTTTATTTATTGATATATCGTTAATTAATACTTCAATACATATAAAATAATTGTCACTAATAGATACTTCGGATGCGGATGTTTAGTTTGGTTAAGGGGCCACTTGGCCTAGTTCTGCTCCCAAGGCAGTTCACTTGGGGTGGCCACATGGCCCCCCATGCTGCCTTAAATGCCGCCTTCAATAAAAATCTGCGATGGGCATTTACTCCTCCTCGCCGTCACCTTCTCTGTCTTGATCAGCGCATACGCTATCAAATGGAGCATTTCAGCTCGAACTCTCCATATCGTTTTGATGATGGCCACCGACCTCTATCGCCATTGAGCTCCTTCTGCCCAGGTGGCTGTGCTATAGGTGGTGAACGAACTGCTACAGTTCGACGGTGCTCATTGCTTTGCTGCCTGGAAACCATTCCGGGCTTCCATTACTCGCACAGTAACTTCTGCCCTGTTAATTTCAATTTTCAAGCTTCTCCTGTTTTTGTTGGTCATCTTACTCCTATACTTGCAGCTCCTTCCAAAGTTTGGTTGGATTCCTCTAATAATTTCACCATGCCCAGGCTCAGGCAGAGAATGACTTGCAGGAGGGGTGCCTCTCGGGGCAGATCCATGGGCAAATGTCCTCCCCACAGCTCCAGTGTTGACTTCTCCTCGGAGCCTTCTGAAAGGCGCTCCGCTCAGAATTCTTTCGACCCTTCTGGTCTTCTCCGTGATAGCCATGCTACCATGCCTCCTCTATCCATGGCTCTGCCTCGTGCTCCCGCAGCGCCACCTCTGTCCTCGCCTCAGCTTCATGCTTCCGCTTCCCCTCCTTGCCCTGGCAGTCGTTTCCTGAGACATTCCTCGCAACGAGCTGAGTTGCACTTCGACTGTGCGTTTAATCGCCCTTCCATCACTGCGTTCATAACGGTTACCCTGCACGAAGAAGCCTCCATCCCTCCAGCTCCGCCCCTTGTTCCCTTGCAGACTCCTTCTGCGCCCGCTTTCGACCCTCCTTTTGGTCCTGAACCTGCTCCGTTCTTGCCCTCTCTCGGCATTCCCCATGCCCCATCCCTTCTTCCTCGGGACCTTTTGATATGCAGATGGAAGCTAGCCTGTCAGGGGAAGAAGAAGACAAGATTGCTGAAGCAGAACCGGAAGATCAGTATGGCTGCAGAATTGTGGAAGAGCAACCTGCTTCAGACTAATTGTTCACTCTCTACCTTGACCAGTTTTCAGTATGAACTCTACTCTAGACTTTTTGCACGGTTTTTGGTTTCAATGATAACACATAGCAGATACCGCTGCATGCATATTTTGTTTTTCTCTAGTTTTATTATGCTGAATGTAGTTGACTCTTTGCCGGTTTCCCAGTTCCTGGGTGGTTTAATCACTTTCAAAAGAACTGGTTTCCCGTTTATGGGCAGTTCCATAGTTAGACAGAATGTGGCAATCAAGCCCGGTCTCAGGCTTCCTCAGCTGAGCCGTGGCAGTTTTGTACTTTTATGTTCATAATAGAAATAGCGCAATTTAGCAAAAAAAAAATTGTCACTAATAGATTACACTTTCAAACACTCAATAAAAAATGCACATTTTGCATATAAATATAATTAAAAAAAACATGTATTTTATGACATTTTTGCTAAAAAACATGTTAAATAAAATATGTTTAAGAAAAAATTCGATTTTTTTTTCAAAAAATAACAAATTTTATATTGAAAGATGATGACATTTTCAGTGTTTGTTTCCAAAAGAAATGATTCAAATAAGATTTAAAATAAAAAATAACAAAATAAAAATGTTAAAAGAAAGTAAACATATAACTTAAAAAACCAATAAATAAACAAATAAACCTTAAAAATAAAAATTAGAAACATAAAAAGTTAAAAAGAATAATAATTGGCATAATCTAAAAGAAATTGAAAAAAATAAAATAATAAATAATAAATAATAAAAAACGAAGAAAACAAAATGTTCAAAAGAATTTAGAAATAGAAAATCAACTAAAAAATTCCATTGAAAATAAATAAATTGAAAAAAAAAAAAGCATATTGAAGTTTTTTTTTACATTATAAAAAATCATTTAAAGAAATTAAAAACATAAAAATAATATTAAAAATTATACCATATTTTTTTAAATGAAAGAAAATAAAATATTAAAAAATAATTAAAAACGAGAAAAAACAATAAGAAATATATATATATATATATATATATATATATATATATATATATATATATATATATATATCTATGCTCAAGTGGTTGCGAGAGGCACAGTCGCTAGGAGGGCGAGATGTCCTGCAGCTCGCACTGTGAAATGGTGAGGATGGCCCTTGGGCGGGTGGAGAGCTCTACACAATGCCCCACCCGCCCTACGACCACCTCTTGGGCCCAATTATATATATATATATATATATATATATATATATATATATATATATATATATTATTTATTTTGTTTAATTAAATTTTTTATGTTTTTTTTATAAACTTCTTTTCATAAATTTTTTAATTGTTCTTATTTTTTTAAATGATATTTTTTAAAGTTTTTTTATTTATTTATTTTTTTAAATTATTACATGTATTTATATATTTATTTTTATGTTTTTTTTTTTTAATTCTTATTTTTAATCCTTTTATTTTAATAGATTAATTTCGTTTTTCATATGTTTTTTTTTTCTATATTTTTCGGTTTCAACTTTTTTTTTAAATGTTTTTATTTGTCATTTTATTTAAAAAAATGCTTGGATTTTTTTTTAGTTTTTGTTATTTTTTAATTTTTGTTCAATCTTTTTGTATTTTTTTAAATTTTGTTTTATTTTTTATTTTAGTTTCTAACATTTCTAATTTTTTTCTTTAACGTTTTTATTTCTTACTTTTAATATATATTTTATTTTTTTATTTCTATTTTTGTTATTTTTACTTTTAATCTTATTTGGGTCATTTTTATTTGGAAAAAAAAACATAAAACGTCAACATTTTTTAATATAAATTCATAAAAAATTCATAAAATTTGTTTGTTAAAATATTTTTATTAAACTTTTCATAAAAATTGTGTAGTTAACATGTCGTGGCAGACTCCGTATTTTATTTTTTCTTTGTAATTTTCTCTATAAACTTATTTTTTCTAAATAATTTTTTATACCTCTTTAAAATGTATTTTTTTGTTAATTGTCTTTTAAATATTATATTTAATATTTTAATGTGTATTTTTAAATAATTCTTAATTTGTCTCTTTTTTTTTACTATTGTTTTTTTTCTACTTATTTTTTATAAATTTAATATTTTTAAACGTCTATTTTTTCCTATTTATTCCTTTCAAAGTTTTGTTTTTATTTTAATTTATTAATGATTTTTATTGTGTTTATGTTTAATGGCTTTTTTTTATATAATTTATCTCATTTATATTATTTTTTTAATTTTTTTATGTTTCTTTTGTTTGGTCAAATTTTTAAATTATTTTCTTGAATTATGTTTTTATTTAAATGGTTTCTTTTTTTTTTTAATTTATTCTTTATGTTTTTATTTTATTTATTTTATTCTTAAATTTTTTATCTTAATTTTGTTTTTTTCACCTTTTTATGTTTGATCTTTTTGGTCATGTTTTTTCTAATTTTTGTATATTTTAATATATATTTTTATTTACTTGTTATTATTTAAAAAAAAATAGTGGTTTTTTTTGTTTTGTTTTAGTTTTTACTTTTTTCAATGTTTCATATCCTTAATATATTTGAATAGATATATATGTCAAAAAAAAAATGTAGAAGTAATAAGTCTAGGAGAACACGTTTTTGTTGATTGTGTACTTCCTTAGCGGTCAATAAAATTTTCAAAATGAAAATTTTATTTTTGCATAATCTTTAGTATGTTTGTTAGTTTTCATTTATTAAATTCAAAAGAAATATATTATTATTATATTATTATTATTAGTAGTAGATATAAAAATAAATTAAAATATATATTTCTCCATATTGTAAATTTCAAAATCTTAAAATTATTTAAAAATAAAATATTTACACAAATTTCCCAAAAAAAACAAAATTTTTTAATGCAGAGAGTATCAAAAACCCCAAAATCACATATAAATACCTTTGTTTTGTAAAGTTGTTCATTCATCATAACTGAAGTGTTTCCTATCGAGTGACTTCAATACATTATATAAAAAAACGCATTATATTTAGGAAATTGTTACTAATATGATAAACTTAAAACATAAATAAATTAATGTAAATCAAATTGTAATAAATTTTTCAAATAATATTAATACGATGGCTGGAAATTGTTAGAATTTTAAGGTTTTTCATAAAGGCGATATTTTATTTCTGATGTCATCCTTGGAATTTTAAGATCTTTCAAAGACATGATTTTTATCTTTAATACCATGTCAAAAAATCGTTGGAATTTTCAGACATTTCAGATTTTATCTTTAATGTCATGTCTAGAATAGGAATTTTCTTTTTATAGTCATGACATTTTATCATTAACATCAATATTAAAAAAATGTTGACAATTTACCCCCAAAAAATAGACCTTATTCCAGAATCAACACTGTTCATTTTCAGGGTGTTTTTTGCACAAAAAAATGGCTTATAATTATATTTAAAAAAAATAAAAATAAAAATTTACCTGGATAAAAATAGGTTATTCGCGCATGTTAGAGTTATCGTTTTGAGATAATAGTTCTCGTTTGGTCAATAAATTTTTGGCACTTGGAAACTAATTATCTCATTGGAATAATTACCTCCTCACACCTCGATATTCACCATGAATTAAAAGAAATAATTGGAAGTCAAAATAAATTTTACCATAATAAAAGAGTAAATTGACTTATGTATGGAAAGAAAGATGAAAAGAAAATAATTCATAGTGACAAGGTGACACTTAACATCGTATGCTTTAAAATTTTAAGGGCTTATGAGAAAACCAAAAATAAAGGGGCATACACAGAATAAAGTTGATATATATTTAAAAACAAAATAGGAAAAGGTAAGCCAAAGATTTGATGAATTGGTATATCCAATGAAGCATCCTCAACCTACTTAATGATAAATGTTGTTAAATATTAACTAAGTTTATGATTTACTCAAAATTATCAATAAATGTATAAAAGTGAGTAAATCATAGTTGTCTTGGGTGATTAATGGCAATGGTTGGCATCATTTTCATCAAATTGAGCATTAGAAAATGATATGGTATACATCAGTAGTGGTGGAAATAAAAGAAAGAATTTAAAATTCAATAGTATAGCTCAAGAATAAATAAGTGTAATATGGCAATAGACAACTGGTATAGACTTTATGACTGGCGAAAACAAATGAATAAGAAAATTTATAAGCTTCTTCATTGCAAAAGTCTCTTCATAATCATAATAGAGCCATAGAGAGATAGGTTACAAGATTAGAATAATTTGCACCAATCCTAACATTAAAGATTGTTAAATTCAAGTAATTGAGAATTGCAAAAGAATCACCAGATAAAATTCCCATTTTAAAAAATAGTAAAATAGAAGTAAGTTGTGATAAGCTATAACAATAACTTGAGAATTAGTCTCGAAATTAGTGAAGTGGCATATATGAGACTTGTAATTTGAAAGCGACATGATATTAGTATCTAGGTTCCTCTGAGACATCAAATAAGCACAGACGTACACCAGAACAATGTTTTTGATTCTTTGAAGATTATCGACTCATATTATATAAAGAATACAAAAAATTTCTGAGAAAAATATGTAATGAGCCCTAAATTATAGAAATGTATGCCAAAAAATTTGGAATATCTTGTACCTCATGGATGTAAAGGGGGGTTTTACGATGGAAGTATCATAAGATGGAAAAAGGACAGTCCAAGAAGACATGAATATATGTAATACACTCCAAAATTAAAGTATATAATAATATCGTAAGGGATTTTGTGTCCTAGCATGACCTAAAGGATTGATAATTAGCATAGGGGGATGTGATTCGAAAATAGGTGAAGAGTCGAGTCAGGTAATAAAAAATAATTTATGGCAAATAAATATGCTAACATGATGTTTCAGGAAAGAATACCCAAAATCTCTTGGGTTTAAAACCTTCACAGATCAGGGGCATGCCATTCAAGAAGGACTCACTTAACCAACTTTTATACTGAAAACTAGATACTACTAGTTGCAGAACTTACTCGAAAGTCCCTTAGTTGATGTATATCCCGCGGGTTGCAAACCTCTTGCAACATTTTGTGCTCCGAAACCTATAAATCCACAAAGAACAAACACAAAACCTAGTTTTACATCACATATAGTTCCTAGATGTAGTGAAAACCATGTATAATATCATAAAAACAATATGAAATGTTCAATTAATGATTATTACACATGTATAAAGCTTCATAAACACATAAAAATTGGGAACAAGATGGCTCTTATTATTATGAATGATAAGTACAGTAATCAAAACATGGAGAGATCACCTGAATCTTGCCATGGCCTTTGAGCATACCGTCCTTTGGATCCGTCTAGTCCTAGCCTCACAAGGATTCTTCGAAGATGTGTACACAACAGATGTCATATAGGGTGATGAACATCTCAAGGAAACAAGGGTTTCCTGAATATACCTGGGAAGTGTAGGAGGCACGGGAATATCAGACTTGAATAGGGCTCCAACAGAATATAATATCTATAACTTTTCTCTCTCCCTTAGGCCATTCCTTTGAGGGGCTTATATTCTCCCTCAAATTAGTTTTTTCAGTTAGGAACAAATATGCCATGGGCTGGGGTGGTTAAATTACTGGAATAACCATCAAACCCGCCTCAATAATAGGGAAAATATATACTTTTTAATAATTAAAAAGGTATACGCGTATCTCTATGAATGTACTCGCGTGTATATATGGAAAAGTCTCAGTAGAGTCGCATATGGGTTTTAAGATACTATTTTTTGAGAAAATTTTCAAGTATGGGGGGAAGGGTGCCTAAGGCCAAAGTGTAAATCATCAAGTAGATGAAGGTGACAAATGACATGATCATGGGTGAAAATGTGACGTTGGATTACACTTTTAGCCCTTTTTTGACAAAAAACTTTCATTTTTTTTGGTTCTTCAACTTTCTACAAACTATAACAATTTTTCTGTTTAGAATTTCATTTTGCAATAAAAATAAAAGTTGGCAGAAATTTTGTTAGCTTTCTATTACATATTTTTTGGATTTTTTTTATGCACATTTGATATGTCAACTTAGCGTTTCTTTGAGTGTGTGTTTTTTAACAATCAAAGGATTCATAAGAAGTCATATTAATATGAAATGTTGTATTCTTTGAAAATTTGTGTTTTTGAGAAAACAAAATGTGTTACAACAATCTAGACAGAGTCTACTTCATTTTATCATATTTACAAAGCCAATGGATGCATATCATAATTACTGGAATTTTTTGAACAGGTCCAACATGAAAAAACTGCATATTTTGAGTATGTTTCACGACACAAGATACCCATTAGAGATGACAGACCAATGTAATGCCCCATAATTTTTTCAATTTTTTTACAATGTATTTTGGGAGATACAGAATTTTGATTTCACTGAATCACAATGACCCTCATAAATTGTTTGCACACATTTTCTTACAAAATTAATTAAAATTAGTAAATATTTATGAAATTCCATAAAAGTTATATTTCCTGAAAGTAGATTCAATTATGAAAATTTTTGTCTTGGTTCCGACAGTTAATTCAGAATGTTTCATGGAGTTTAATTAGTCCAAAGTTACAGAAACATATTCAGAGCTTGGATCTATGTAACTGCTGACATGTTAGTTCGACCGAACTTTGAGAAAAAGTTTGGCCGAACTATTTTTTGCGTAAACAGGCCGTTAAGTCTCACGCCTTAATAGTTCAGCCAAAATATTTTTCAAAGTTTGGCCGAAATTTTGCCTTATTTTCTATCTGTCGGGAAATTTCGTGCAACCCCTCCAAAAATACATTTCGCGACAATATAAATTGCCTCGAAATCATTTATAATTTTCACACATTTTGCACATTTCGTCTGATTTTACAAAGGTCTTTGTTTGGGCTTAAAAAAATTTCTTGGAGATTTGGGTTTAAGGACATTTCTTGGAGGTGGTCTGATTTTGCAAAGAATTGTTTTGGGTTTAATGACTTTTCTTAGAAGACATTTCTTGGAGGCGGTCTGATTTTGCAAAGAATTGTTTTGGGTTTAAGGAATTTTCTTGGACGTACATTCAAAGGACATTTCTTGGAAGTATGTGATACATTTTTCTGGATGTTTTTTGTTCATCATTTTTTTTGAAAGTATAGATTTGGGCTTAATTTCGAATTCTTGGAGGCAGTCTGATTTTGCAAAGAACTGTCTTCGGTTTAAAGAATTTTCTTGGAGGACATTTCTTGGAGGCAGTCTGATTTTGCAAAGAATTGTTTTTGGTTTAAGGAATTTCCTTGGACATGCATTCAAAGGAAATTTCTTAGAGGTATGTAATGCATTTTTTTAGATATTTTTTGTGCTTCATTTTTTTTGAAAGTATGGATTTGGGCTTAATTTCGAAAAGAAGTTTTCTCGAAGTATTTTTTGAAGTATTTTTTAAAGTGAAGTTTTTTTTTTAAGTTGGAGGAATTTTTTGAAGTGACATTTTTTCAAAGTATGTGTTTTGAGTTGAAGTAAATATTTTGAGCTTCATTTCATTTTTATAAGACATTTTTTTCTCGGATTTTTTAAAGTAAGAATTTTGGATTGGAGTATGTATTTTTTGCAAAAAAATTAAGACGAGTTTTTTTTTAAATTAAATCATTTGTGATGATTTTTATAATTGAGTTATTGTCTCATTTTTTGAAAGAATTTTTTTGAACATCATACTCTATTATCATGGGAAATCGAAGGAATTGTGCGAGAAAATATGATTGAAAAAGAGACCCCGAGGAACGTAGAGAAGAGACGAGACAATCTCACAAAAGAATGATAGAAGCACTGTCAAATATTGAAGGGGAAAATCAACCTCAAATAGAAATTGAAGCAGGTATGTAAATGTAAATATTATGATCTATTGATATATTAAAAAATTTCCTAGTGTAAAATGTGAAGCTTAATTTTTATTTGATGAAATAATTTGAAATATATTTTTCAATGTAAATAGAGAGAGATATTCCTCAGAAAATTGATGATGAGATACAAAATTTTGAAAGAGAAAGTGAAAGAGATATTCAACCAATGATTGAAGATGGTGAAAATATTGAAAGAAATTCAAGTGAAGAAATTGAATTGCAAGGTATGTGCATATATATATATCTGTGTGTGTGTGTGTGTGTGTGTGTGTGTATTGATCACATGCACGTATTATTGAAATTATACATATATGTGTTAATTTAGTTATTTATTGAATATGTAAACTTATTATGTACTATTTATTCAAATATGTATAGATGAAATCAGTGTCGATAATGTGATGTTAGAAAATGTTGACACTCACACATATGGAGAGAAAAAACTTGACCATTATATATGATATCGTGTTAACCGCATTTTTGAAATGTATTTCATAAAGGATCAGGTGACAGTTTAAGCTCAAATGTTGAAAGGTATCCTATCATTAAGGAAATTAAAAGAAGCTACGACACTAGTGGGATTAAAAAATCAACCAAAGATAAAAAAAATGAAGGAAAATGTGATACAAAATATAAGTAGTGCTATAAATTCAATTAGGAGATCTAGACAGAAAAATGTTTCAATTGTACGTAGAGGAATACATATGGTAGTGGTTTCATCAAGTACTAAAAAGAATCATTTGGTAACATCTATGGCACGAGCATTAGGAACGTCGCAAAAAAATTTGCACAATCATTGGAAATTTTGGCTGCAAATAGATTTCAATGATGAACTCGCTTGTTGGAGATCTATTTGTAGGCAACCATACAAAGATAGACTTGGAGAAAATGTTAAAAAAATAATATATGAATATTGGAAGAACAATTCGTGTGCTTCAGCAACTGAAAAGGATGTGATGCGAAGAAGAATAGCACGAAATCAGTACGAAGAACATGAAAAATATTTCTTGGAAACCACTCAGATAGATTTATTCAACAAGTTCAAAGAAGAGAATCGTGAAATTCATGTTTCAATCAATGCTTAGGTTCAATAAAAACCATGGTATGTAAAACCTATCACTCTACGTGACACTCATTATTGTCGTTATCATGTGGAATTTAAGTTATATTATGACACATTCCTTGATTTTGGTACAACATTATGGAAGGATTCACCTCCTCCTTCCACTATTCGTGATTTCATATCTCAAATTCTATGTGAAAGAGAAAGCGATGAACTATTTTACAAAAAGAAATGTGTTGGTGGTAAAAAATGCGATGAATGTGGAAATTTGACTAAACTTAAAAAAAATATCATCTGATATAAATGATCAATCATTGTCCAACATGAATGTGAAATGGAAGAGATATGAATATATCCATACATCGATTCAAGGTGCAAATAGTGTTAAAAGAATTGAATTACGAGAAGACAAAATTTTTGTGATAGACTTTTTGAGAAAGTTTGAGGAAGAAATTTAAAAATACACCAAGCATTCCCATAGAGCTCGATGGCAAGACTTGCAATTCAAAAAATCTCGTGAATTTTTTCCACCAGGGACCATTTTGTCAGTGATTGATTTTGTAGAAAACTACACATTTGTTCCAGAGAAAGAAATTCAGAGTGAATACTATCATTCTAACCAAGTCTCCATGTTCGTCCATATTATATATAGGCATGCTGAATAAAACGTCGATAATATAGAAAGCACGAGTTAAAATCGACATATCATTAAAGAATATCACTTTTATATTAGTGACGATCGTACACATGATACATATTTTGTACAACATTGTTTTGGAAAAATTTATGGTTCCTTGAAAAATCGTGGAATAACATTTAATGAACATTGGATATGGTCAGACAGATGCGAAGGTCAATTCAAATATACATGATCATTCTTTTGGTTGTGCTTTCTTCTTAAGAAAACATGCATTAAACACTGTTGGAATTTATTTGAGACTGGCCATGGAGAAGGAGAACATGACGATGCAGGGGCATGCATAAAACGAGCACTTCTAAGATATCAAATGAACCCCTCTGCAAGTCGACTTGTGGACGCAAAATAAGTTGTTCAATGGTGCATCGCTACTCTAAGCCACGAGACTAACCCATCAAGGGAAGTGCGAAGGTACATTCAATTTAATTTATATTGGAAATCTAATTTTATCGTGCAATGGCTATCTTTTATTGTATTTTGATATCATATTTATATTCTTCTTTGAATTTTCCATATAAAGATTTTTCTGGCATATTGGGATCAAAGACGTAGATAGATAAATTGGAAATGACATTGAAACAATAAAAGGGAATCAAAAATTGAATTCAATTAAAACAAATTCGTCCAGAAATGTGTTTGCATTGGATAAAACAAAATATTCTTGTTTTTGTCATGTTTGCATAGACAACACACAATCCAATGACGTTTTTGAAAACAATATGTATGTAAACGATTGGAAACATACAGAGCTAAATACAAAGGGGAAAATGACTATTGTAATGTTTGAAGAAATGCAATCAGAGGAAACGACAATATCATCCAATGGTGATCGAGTTTATGATCTTGTTAGAGAAGGTAACATTTGAATTTATTTCTAATGATTTAAAGATCTAGAAATAAATTTGAATATGTATAATTTTGTTTAGTTTGTTTTATTTTGCAGGAGATGTTTTTGCTGTAATTGCACCTATTGAAAATGATGAAAATGTGAAGTATTATTTGATGTGTTGCACTGAACGAAAAATGAAATTATTAGAAAACTATAATGATCACAGATTTCAATATGAAAGAGGATCTATTATATTGAAAGGTTATTTTTTCAGACAAACTAATCAAAGTGGGGATTTTGTTTACTTTGAAGACTATAAACCTAATTTTATAAGTTTTCAATATAGTCACTTGGTGTGTGCAACATGCATAAATTTGATAGAGGTTCAATAAAAGAAAAAAACGAAAATTAAGAAATGCAAAATGTCAAAATCCGATCATGAACAGATTATTGAAGATGGCATTTCATTGGAATTTTTTTGATTGAAATGCCCAACATTCTATTCTCTTTGGATTAAATATGTTTTAGAACTTCCAGTACTCAACAAAAAATTGATTTAGCAGCAATTTTTTATTTTGATGTTTGTGTTACAAGGTTAATTTTTTGAGCCATGCACGTGCTACGTATCAGTAGTAACGTTTTTTCTATACATGTACATTGATGAAAAATGTACATGTATTGGATCTATATATATATATATATATATATATATATATATATATATATATATATATATATATATATATATATATATGTTCTAGAATGTAATTAACTAGAACTAGTTTTTCTATGTGCATTGATGAAAAATGTTGCACATACTGGATACATATACCAACTAAATACATGTCCAGTTTTTGGATCAAAACATTTAACATTTAACATTAAATAAAAATTAAAGGGATTTTCATATAACTATTTCTTTACTCTTTTTGATTAAATCAAAACAATACTTCACATGGGAGTATTCCATAGGCCAAATGTAGATTGAAACCATCCAAAACTTAGAAAAGGGGACCTGAAAAGGGGGTCTGAATAAAAAAAACATAAAAGGGGTTGCCCATAACTAGGAAACCGGCCCAAAAGATGTTTCCCAATATCGAGAAAGAAACAGACATAGAGTGTTCAAAAGCACATTGATTGCAAAACATGACAAAAGTTCAAAAAAGCTAAAGAGGACCTAACATCAGGATAGCTATCAATGTGTGTAGGAGGATTCTCCTCCACAATTGGAAAACTATAGTCCTCCAGATCATCATCTACTCCCTTGGAGTGCTGGGAGGAGCTCTCCGAAGTGGAAGAGGAGCTTGAGTCGTCTTTGAGCTTTTTCTCCACACAGGTCGAGATGTGTTTGCTTGCGCCATCGCTATTGGAGCTCATCGAGCTGGATTTGACTGGAAGAGCTGTCGAATTCCTGGTGTCTTTGGGTTGATGGGTTGGGATGGTGTACTTTCCCTGCCGCTTCCTGGAATCCGAGGCACCTTCATCTTGCGGCTCCTCCTGAAAAAAGACAGAAATGGTCACCATAATTCGAGGTCTGACCATAGCGCTGGTGAAGTGAAATTGTGTGACACTGCTTCTCGGAGGAAGGTGGCTGCCTGTGTCATGGATTGAAAGAGGCGGGCGAGAGCCAGCACTCCTGCCCCCTCCGCCCCTACCCCCACCTCCCCTTCTGCAACGTATCTGATGTCTACGCATGGGAGTCTTCCATAGGCCAAATGTAGATTGAAACCATCCAAAACTTAGATCAAAACATTTAACATTATATCAAAACATTTAAAACATTTAACATTAAATCAAAATTAAAGGGATTTACATTTAAAACATTTAACATTAAATCAAAATTAAATGGATTTACATTAAATGTAGATTAAAATGGTATCCAAAACTTAGTTTTAAAAACTTTTTGATTATATCACAACATTACTTCACATGATTAATGTACTTCAACCATCCAAAACTTGGGTTTTAATTTTTTTTTGATTATATCACAACATTACTTGACATTCCATCCAATTGTAGTTCAACTATCCAATAAAAACATTTAACATTATATCACATGTGCCAAATGTAGATTGAAACCATCCAAAACTTAAGTTTTAAAAACTTTTTGATTATATATCGTGCAACATTAAAACATTAAACATTTAACATTAAATATCACATGCCAAATGTAGATTGAAACCATCCAAAACTTGAGTTTTAAAAACTTTTTGATTATATCATTCATACATAACATTACTTCACATGCCATGCCAATTATAGTTCAACTATCCAATAAAAACATTTAACATTATATCACATGCCAAATGTAGATTGAAACCATCGAAAACTTAACTTTTAATATAAAAAAATATTATAGATCACAACATTACTTCACATGCCAAATGTACTTCAAGCATCCAAAACTTAAATTTATAAAGAAAAAAAATTATAACACATCATTACATAACATGCCAAATGTAGTTCAGAAGCAAAAAAAAAACCTAAATTTTAAAAACAAAACAAATTATAGCACATCATTACATAACATGCCGAATGTAGTTCAGAAGAAAAACATTAATTTATAGATGACAACATTACTAGTAGTTCAATTATCCAAAACTTAAAAGTTTTAAAAACCAAACAAATTATATAACAACATTACTTCACATTCACATGCCAAAAGTACTAAAACCATCCAAACCTTAAATTTTTGGGACAAAAAAATTTATATTAGCACTGTAATAAAATATGTCCAAAAATTGTAGATCTCACAAGTATCAAACTGTATCAAGTTATATATATATATATATATATATATATATATATATATATATATGGCAATGCATCTAGATAATATATAAAAAAAAGTAAATCTAAGACTATCTAAATCTTGAAATCAAATCTACAAATCATGTCCATCAAATAGAGATGGATGTAGCGTCTTTCCTATCAGGGTCTCAATCCGCGCACTATCATGCGAAGCATGGGAAACCTGTACACAATGCACATGTACTTGAACATTAAAATTTGATGTTTTAAAAATGAGTGAGAATATATATATATAAAACTTCATGTAAAAAACAAAATATAAAAAAAATAAAAATAAAAATAAAAAATAAAAAATAAAAAATCATGCAATACCTCATGAGGTTCCCTCTCCATTTGTTCACCTGCTGCAAGTTCCATCCACCCCACCCCCCCATGGGAACATCTGCAACGGCAAACTGTACAATACACACACACACACACACACACACACACACACACACACACACATATATATATTAAAAAATTTCAAATGAAAATGCACGTGTACATATATAAACTTATTTTCAATAATATTAAAAAAAAAGTTAGACAACTTGTTCAAATGGTGTGGATGTTCCTATCTCCGTCGCTAGAGTCTGTGGATTAAAAAAATCTTCTATAGGAACCTAAATTCAAAAAATTTAAAATAACTCAAAATATATATATATATATATATATATCTCAATTTTTAATGGAACTTTTTGAGGTGGAATATATATATATATATATATATATATATATATATAACTTAAACATAAATTTTAAAAGTGAAAAATTGTCCATACTTGTTGTGGATGTGGCACATCTCCTAAGGAAGTAGAAGGTACATCTCCCAAGGAAGAAGAAGGTACCGCCATCCCAAAAACATCGGACGGAATCAGAATCTGTTAAAACATTTTATCATTATATATATATACATGTACATGTGTGCACAATTATTTATTTTAAAAATATCACTTAAACAACACTAACATTTTCCAACATATCTTGATGGTGAGACCTATCTGCATTGTTTGAACCAGAGGTCCCGAACGTGATATTAATATTTTCGTCACTCATCATGCGTGACAGCTGCAAATGGTGTTTTAACATATAATGATACATTTTTGTTAGATTAATGTACATACAAATAAATGTATACATGTACATACACATGTATTTATTACAAATTGTACACATGTATACATGTTAAAATAATTGAACTCTAAGGTCATTAACACATACCGTTCTCGTGCCCTCTTCCTCATGAAGAATTAGGTCTTGAAAACCATTGCGACAATTTTTTGCATATATTCGGAGATCTTCAACATTCATGTTGTCAATCTCTTCATCCGTACAATACACAAAATTGGCACGTGCATTTTCACGTGCTCTTTGTCGATTTAGACAAACATCGACTCCACTCAATCCACTGTAAACATTGTCGATCATGACATCCTTTGCTTCTCGACTTATTTGAGAAGTCGCATCCATCTCTGACTACAGAGTTTCGACCTGAAAAGGTCGACTCACCAATGGCGACTCAGGGTGAGGCAACTCTACATCTCGCTTAGTGCCCTTATGGTCATACAATCGACCTTTCCCGAGACCAAAAGATTCTGACGGAAGGTCATTGTAGTTGGGTTTCATACCCAAAAAAAATTCTACGTAAAACAATTGTACAAAATAAATAGGAACCTCGTCATTCCATGGGAGCCTTCCATAGGCCGCAAGGTGCCTATCATACAAATAGCGAGCTATATTTGGGTGCTTGAAATATTGCACCTTCAGCATTTTTCTTTTTGGCCCTTCCTTGAAATTAAACATTGACTTCGCCATATCTTTTGTAACTCTTTGTTTTACATCCTCCCATTTATCTAGACCCATTACTGTTTCCTTTCTCTTTCTCATCACTTCTACAAATGTATCAGTCGTTGGCCCAAGAGTTTTGTACACATTTACAATTTCGTCCAATGAATGTGTAACTATTTCAAGGCTTTGTTGACTCTCAGCAGGTAGAGTCAAAGCCACGAGATCTCTCTGCAATTTTTCATGAAGTTTTTCACACCTTTGTAAGGTGCATTGCGCCATGTTTGTTTCCCATGGTATATTAGAAATGTTGGCCGGATAAGTTGTAGTGGGTAGACAACCTTCTTCTTGAATGAAGTGTTCTGCCCTGCATCTATTTTGACCAATATTTGGAACATTTTCAGCCTCTACATCAATATATATAAATTTTTGTATATTAGAAAAAACACATGTAAAAAAATTTGTACAAATTCAATGAAAAAAATATTGAAAATTGATGGCAACCTCGACGTGGTTGGTTAGCATCTTCTCCACCTTGAAACTGTTGAGACCTAGAATGACCTTTCTGAGAACTAGACCCAGAACGACCCTGCTGAGAACCACCACCACAAGTTGTTGATTTGCCTCTGGGGGAATAAATATCACCACCTTCACGCAACCTGCTACCACTCGTTGATGGTCCTCTAAGGGTACGAGCAGTGGCAGTTACTGTCGAGCTCCCAGGCTCATGGTCCATGCTCTAGTTTCCTTTCCATCAGTTTCCGAAGGGATGGGTTATCACTGCCGCACCCTTGACTGATAAACTGTTGAGTTTTCTGAGTGTGTGATTTATCCTTTGAAGTAATTTAGTTATCAGCAAGCATCTGTTTACTCTTGTATTTCTTAAGCACTTTACTACTAGCATTACTCTGGAAAATGATAGCCTCGGATTGAGTCACTCTTTGTAATAACAAAACGCTCCCGGATTGACATATTAATGTGAGGTAATTAGAGGTGAAAGAGACCCTTTTTATAGCTCTACATTTTGGCGTCGTTGCCGGGGAAAGAGTGTAGCCATTTGTATTTTTCAGAGTAGTGTACGAGCCTGCTAGGGAGGAGTTGGATCCTAAAAAAGGAAGGTAAGAACCTACGTACGGAGCATGTAAAAGACCTGCTCCACTATCCGCTTTCCTAACAGATTTGTTTTTTGCTTGTTTGAATAGAAGTTGGTAGTTCATTTTTTGAGTGCATGACTAAGCAGAAAAGACCAGAAAAGAATATCAAACCCCCATCCAAGCCTGAAAAAGCTAAGGGGCCGGTGACCCTTGGCCGAACGACCTTCATAGACGAAATCTATAAGAAAATAGAATCTCAGCCATCAGTAGGCCTCAAGAAAAACATTTCTAAACCGCCTACTAGTTCCCTTCAGGCCACAGGATCACCATCTGTAGCCTGCGCTGAGGTGCATAGTCAAACCGAAGAGCAGGACTTTCAAGAAATTGAAAATTCTACTCCAGAATTATTGCAGGAAGGGAACTCTAGTAACTTTTGTGAGGGAGAAGGAGAAACAGGGGAAACCAAGGAACCAAAATCCCCTATTGAAACAAATCAGCCTTTAGATAGCCCAGATAAGGGGAGTGCTGCGAAAATCATTGTTGAAGGAACTCAATCTCCTCAGACACCTGGTATTCCCATTATTCCAGATAAAGGAAGCGCTATTAAAAAGATCCATGTCAAAGCCGTTCCCACTCAACCTAGGAATACCCTCCTAGATATCCCAAAAGGTTACTAGCATATATTCGATCCCATGGCTCAAAACCAACCTAATGCTCAAAACCAGCCAAATACTCAAACCTCTACATTACAATATCCTATAGTGGATTCTGCAGCAAATGCACCCATGAAAGCTATCCCTCTTCAGCATATCCCTACATTTCACGGACTTACATCAGAAGATCCGGATGCATTCTTATTCGAATTCGATGTGTTATGTAGGGGGTACGATTACACCACCGATCCCCAAAAATTGAAATTATTTCCCTCTACATTGAAAGGGGCTGCTTTAAGATGGTTTATGGGGCTAGGTGGCGGGGTCATAAACAATTGGGATCAAATGAAAGAATCCTTCTTAAAGAAATACCAGGATTATTGTAGGTCTAGAGAATTAAAAGACGAAATATTTCAAATGACAGCCAGACCAAATGAAACATTAGAGGAGTATGTGGAACGTTTTCAGTATAATCTACAAAGATCTCCTTATGCATCGCTACCTTTACCGGATAATGTGTTAAAAACTGCATTAATGAGGGGCATGAAGGAACAATGGATTGAAACATTAAACATTATGGGCAAAGGGGATATTTATCAAGAGAATTTTACTGACATCCTTGACTTATGTATCAGGAGTTCGAGAGGCATCACAAGAATAAAACCGACAGAATATGATCGGTTCGCAAGAGATAACAAAGTATTAGCAGAAGGAGTAACACGTGCAGAAATTGGAAATTTATTAGAAAATTTTAAAACTGATATTATGGGGACACTAACTACACAACTTGATATTGTGCAGGCTAAACAGAAGCAGCTGGAGGCAGAACAGAATTTGGCAATCTTCTGCCCCCGATGTAGAAAAAAACATAGCCACAAGGAGTGTCCATTGGATAAAGTCCAAACATGCGCCATCTGTACAAAAGATCACCTTACGGAGAGCTGCCCCTCACTTCCTGGATTGAAAGCGGTATATAAGGAAGCAGAAGAGGAACCAGAATCGGTGAATTCGATCAACCAGCGCCGCCCGTGGCAGCCGAGACAACCTGGTATGTTTCCGGACCCAACCTCTTTCTTTCAAAATCCACAATATAATGCTCAACAATATGGTATGTGGCAAAATCAATCTCAACCCCCATTTACAAACTGGTCACCACAATCGTTTCCTTCTTCAAATCCATGGCCGAATCAAATAAGCCAAACTGGTTGGCCGAATTTCCCTTATACTCCACCATATTGGCAAAATGGCCCATACCCTTCACAGTGGACTCCCTCTACTTCACAAAGTTCACCCTGGCAGACAAGCTGGCAAAGACCGATGTACCACCCAGCTGGAACCATTCCACTCCCTCAACCTACTCTGCCAGCTTTACAACAAAATCCCCAGTCTAACCTGAGACCGCAACTCCCAGCCCAACCCGATCCCAATCCAAATAACAGACAGGTCCAATATATCCAAATCATAGAATCACCAGAAACAGGACCTGACTTGAGGGAGTGCAATGACCTTCAGTTAAGATCTGGACGTATAATTGAAACTGAGGGAGATAAAATAGTTCATATTGAAGATCAGTTACCCAGAGAACATCAGTCACAACAGGAGGATGTAAATAAGCAACAAACTCATAATCAAGCAACCACATCCTCTCCTCCGTTCCCAGAACGATTAGCCATACCTCGATCCATACAATATCCTGAATTTGACATTCTGGGAGAATTACAAAATCTGTACATAAAAATTCCATTCCTCCAAGCCATTCAAGACATTCCCATATACGCAAAAACTATAAAAGAATTGTGCATAAAGAAACCAAGGAGGAATATAACAAATAATCCAAGAGTCCAAGTAGTCGGTACCTTATCTGACCTATTGTCTAGAAGAGAAACACCCCTTAAATATGAAGACCCCGGGAACCCAATTATAACTGTTCAAATTTATGGTCAGACCCTGTCTAATGCCTTAGTTGATCTAGGGGCTGCAATTAATATTTTAACAACCACGACTTGCCAAAAGCTCGGCATTACATCTGTAGAACCCACCTCTACTCTGTTAGAATTGGCTGACCGATCTGTGGTTAGACCAGAGGGCACTCTACATGATGTCATGGTCTCCGTAGAATCCTGGGAGTATCCAACCGATTTCCTGATAATTAATCCAAAAACCCGACTTGATGGACATCCGCTAATTTTAGGTAGGCCTTGGCTTGCCACCGCCGATGCCTACATTGGCTGTCGGCAGGGAAATATGACCATAACCAGAGGACCGAATAGCAAAAATTTAGTTCTATATCCTCCAGCGCAGCCAAGTGTCACAATGATTAAAACTAATAAACACCCTGTATCATACCTTACTGATAACATCAGATCTCCATTAACCATACAAGAGGCACTCGATTTCAAAGATCAAACAGAAGACGATGCCATTAATAATTTCATTACTCAAACTGAACCTCGCACACAGTGTCACATGATAGAAGAAGCATTTGATAATGAATTGGAAGAAGATCCCCTGAAAGATATTCATGACCAAACGATACCTGTTACTTCTGTTGCAAATAGTAAAACTGTGGAAATTGCACCGTGGAAAACTTTAAACATCAATGCTAATCTCACACCTGAACAAGAAACAAAGCTCATCCATCTGTTAACAAAATATCAAGAAGCATTTGCATGGGACTACCCTGATATGAAAGAAATCGATCCCCAGTTATGTACACACCACATTTATATAGAAAAGGATGCCAGACCTGTGCGTTAGCCGCAAAGGAGACTTAATCCCCATCTAAAAGATGTCGTAAAAACTGAACTTCAGAAGCTTTTAGATGTGAATTTTATCTACCCTATTTCTGATAGTAAATGGGTCTCTCCACTTGTGGTAGTACCAAAGAAAAACGGGAAATGGAGAATTTGTGTGGATTATAGGGAACTAAACAAGGCAACACAAAAAGATCATTTTCCTCTTCCTTTTATAGATCAAGTATTGGATACTTTAGCAGGGAAGAAGTTCTTTTCTTTCCTGGATGGCTTTAGTGGATACAATCAGATTCAGATTGCCCCTGAAGACCAGGATAAAACTACCTTTACTTGTCCCTGGGGAACATTTGCCTATCGAGTTCTACCTTTTGGCCTATGTAATGCTCCTGCCACATTTCAAAGGGCCATCCTTAGCATTTTTGTAGATTTAATAAATGATGGACTTGAAGTTTACATGGATGACTTTACACCATATGGAGATGATTTTGATCCAGCTCTAGACACCCTGGAGAAAGTCCTACAACGCTGCATTGTCACCAGGCTTTGCTTAAGCAATGAAAAATGTTTCTTGATGATGACTAAAGGACTTATCCTAGGACACTATGTCTCAGTAGCCGGCATTCAGGTAGACCCGGCCAAAATCCAAATACTTTTGCTTATTCCCACTCCTACTACTCAAACAGAGGTACGCAGCTTTCTTGGATTTTCAGGTTATTATAGACGATTCATAGAGCATTATTCGCACATTGTTGCTCCGTTATATGCACTAACTGGTAACGTTGATTTTCTTTGGACAGACAAATGTGACCGTGCTTTCGAGGATCTAAAGAAGCTGGTATCCACAGCCCCAGTTCTTCGAGGACCAAACTGGGACCTACCATTCCAAATATCATCTGATGCCTCAGATACAGCCATTGGCGCAGTCCTTGGGCAGGAAGAGGATAAAAAACCATATGCCATCTATTACATTAGCAAGAATTTATCCCCTGCTGAATTGAATTACACTGTTACTGAAAAAGAATTCCTAGATGTAATACACGCTGTCAATAAATTTAGACATTATATTACAGGCTACCCTGTTATCTTGTATACAGACCATTCTGCTATAAAATATTTAGCGAATAAGCCTGTCACAAATGCCAGAGTAACTCGATGGCTAATCTTATTGCAGGAATTCGACATCACAATCAAGGACCGCCCTGGCAAAGAAAACCCTGTAGCCGATTTTCTTTCGAGAATACCAAAATCAACCGATGCAGCAGCAGTGGAAGATCAATTTCCGGATGAGCACCTGTTTGCTGTTGCCGTTAAAACACCCTGGTATGCTGATGTTGCCAACTACCTCGCAGTAGGTAAATTACCAAAACATTTAACTCCGAATGAGCGCAAGCAGGTCATTCAGAAAAGTTCTCGATTTTCGTGGATTGGAGGCTATTTGTTTCACACAGGAGCAGACATGCATATCAGGTGATGTGTTAGAGAGGATGAAATCTTTGACATCCTAAAAGCTTGTCACGATGGACCGTGTGGGGGGCACTTCGCTGAGCGTAGAACCGGACATAAAGTATTGCAGACAGGATATTACTGGCCTACGATCTTCAAAGAGGCAAAGAAGTTTGTCCAAGCCTGTGATAGTTGCCAGCGAGCAGGACGACCTGGTCAAGCTGATGAGATGCCTCTGAAACCACAGTTAGTCATCGAACCATTCGAGCGGTGGGCTCTGGATTTCGTTGGACCCATCAACCCTTCATCAAATCAGAAAACATATATTTTGGTGGCAACAGAATATGTCACCAAATGGGTCGAGGCAGAAGCATTGCCAAAAGCCACAGAGGACTCTGTCATACAGTTCCTGTTCCTTCTATTTGTTCGTTATGGCCTTCCGAGGGAAATAATTACAGATGGAGGACCACAATTTGCTGGGCATAAATTAGCTGCAACACTTAACAATTATCATGTCCAGCATAAGATCACTACTCCATATCACCCACAGGCGAATGGGCAGGAAGAAAGTAGCAATAAGATAATAGAATCAATCCTAACGAAAACCATTGCGTCACATAGGCATGATTGGGCTACCCGACTACCTGAAGCACTCTGGGCCTATCGAACCACATGGAGGAGCACCACCGATTACTCACCTTATCAACTAGTGTTTGGAAAACAACCCATTTTTCCCATAGAATTCGAAATCCAAACATTACGGACAGCACAGGAAGTTGGCCTAGATCTAAGCGAGGCACAACTCAACCGACTACAGCAGATCAATGAATTAGACGAAATTCGGCTCTCTGCACTACAAAATACAACATTGATTCAACAGCAGCGAGCCAAATGGCATGATGCGCTCATCAAAAACAAAGTCTTCCACGAGGGAGACTGGGCTCTGTTATACGATTCCCGGTTTCAGGACTTCCCTGGAAAACTTTAGACTCAATGGTTGGGACCATAAGAAATCCAGAAGGTGCATGACAATGGAACCCTTACTCTAATCACCATTGGCGGTTCTGGATATGCATTCAAAGTAAATGGCCACCGAGTCCGTCTCTATCGTAAACCACTCACTCGGGAATCCTTCTGCCAGCAGCTACGCCGAGACACTGATATGGAGATCTTAGGAGAGGAAGAGAAATCTTCCTCACCTGTGATTCATTAAGGGTTCATTTCTTTTTGCAATTTGTACATAAGTTCTTGTTTTTTTTGAGTGGTTCTTGTACATAAGTTTGAATTAAATATTTTCTTGTCATTCTTTTGCTATTCCTTTTTCTTTTACAAAGTTCGATTTTTTCTCTTCTAATAGCATATGCGTGTTTTTTTATATGTTGCTTTTTGCTTGTTTTGCTGTTCCTTTTCTAAAGGAACAGCATTCGGGATCTCTGCTGTTCCTTTTTCAAAGGAACGGCATTGTTACATTTTTCGCTGTTCCTTTTGGTTACTACTGTTCTTTTTCTTCAAAGAAACAACATTCTTTTATTGTTGTTGTTCCTTTTTCAAAGGAATGGCATTTTGAGTGTTTTTATAGTATTTTTATTTTTGCTGTTCCTTTTTCCCAAAGGAACGGCATTTGCATTTTTGCTGTTTTTTTTCATCCATCGTTGTTTCTTTTTCAAAGGAACACTACTCGCATACTTCTGCTCTCCTTGTGAAACAGCTTATTCTTTTGCTGATCTAAACTGAGGATGCTTCTTGCCCGTCTTCTTTCTAGTCTTTAAGATACAACTATGTATTTGTGCAATGACATATAAAATCACAACAAACCGAAATCTGCAAACCATAAATCGCTATATCTATAAGGCTCTGCATTAGTAAGAGGACAAATGGAAGGACATACTTATTTCTTACCTTTTGTTGACATGGTTTTACTAATTTTGCCCTGATTGGTTATCTTTATCATGCTGATTCCCTTAAACTTTTTTATTAGTACTTGGGAATAAGAGCAAAGATTTTATATCTTCCTATTGAGATAATAAGACTTCTTCCACCATTCCTACTCTTAAGGAGTGTTGAACCACCCTTTGTGTATAAATAAGGAAAAGTATTCTATGAAAAAGAAAAAAATATGTGAACTGTCAAATGCAGGATAGGGGGTCTCATCGAGAGCCAGCCTACCATGATCATGAGGATGGAAGTGAAGTGGCATTCCCATTCTGGCCACCACACCAGGGATATGGTCCAAAAGGTATATCAAATAAAAAAACCTTGGAACAGGAGGTCTCATCACGAGCCGTCCTGCCCACGTTTCGCTCTTTCCTCGTGAATGGCATTATGGTTAACTGGTCACCAAGCCAGCATAATGGTCTACATTTTGATATAACAACATTCCTAAGTACACAAAGGATTATGGTTCCGAGGGTAAAAAAACAACTCTGCCAAGGTTATGGACACCTGTTGGCAGCAGAGTACTGTTAATGGTATTGAAGTCACCTTGCTTACTCCAATGGGTAAGATACTAATACTCTTTTGTTTCTTATATCCTAGGAACTAATCATATGTCATTTCCCGATTTATATATCGCATGAACATTTATCATTACCAATCATGGCAACGGAAGTGACCATGACCACTTGAGATTGGCAAGTAAGATACATGCCCTATCCATCAGCCTCAAATCATAACACAGCAGCCTCTTATATAACATGCGATCCATTCTCCACCTCGATTTCGGTAATCTGTTGTCCTTTTTCAACATGGCATAATTCCATATGCTGTTCCTTTCTGACGTGATTGCAGACCGGGTGCCGCTCCTTTATTTGCCGGCTGGGACAGCCTATCACATTGCGGGGGGGGAGGTTCACCTCATCATTCCCTGAATTACGTGTCAGCTCACCATTCGGGAAAGCTAGCATACGACGGTTTGGCATGGTTTAATGGCATGGCATTTCTATTTTTGTCACAAGTTACTTTCTGTTGCACTGTTGCATACTCTGTGTTTTTTTCGAAACCTTGCTGTGTTTCATACAGAAAACGTAGTTGTCGTTCCATTTAGAATCTACAGTGAAACTATGGGAGGAAGAGCAATTCGAAGCGAGCCTCAACAGTTGACGATATCTGCTGCTGCCCGGGAGATCCTGGAAAGAGCAGGATGGTTGAATTATTTCAATCGCCTACAGGAGTCCAACGAAACAGTGGCGATGGAATTCTTGCAGAACCTACAAGATGATCACTCCATAGTAAGAGGGAAGTGGATAGAGGTTACTGATGACATAATTGCAGAAGTTTCAGGACTACCAGCCACCGGACCGGTATGGACATTAAAAAAGGAACGATTACAGAAGGTCATGGAACTGTTCCGGGAAGAAGGCCAGAATTTGACAATTAAAGGGAAGGGAGTTCTGCCAGCAACCCTAGGTGAACCCTAGACGGAGCTAGCAAGAACGGTGCAGAGTTACATTACCTGCGAAGGAAGAAAAGACGTGGTAAGACCACGACACCTTAAACTTTTAGCTGTTTTAAAGCAGAGATGCTCTGTGAATTTACCCGCACTCCTGAACTCCTTACTGCATGATGCTGCACAAAGTATGAAAAAGGCACAACACGTAGAGTCAATCGTTAGTCACCATGGGTTGATACGACTAGTTGTTAGTTATGGTCTCAACCAGCAGCAGAGCAGCTGGGAAGAGCTGATTGCACAAATTGAGGGGGGATTGACAGAACCATCCCCAAAACGCAGACATTCTATAAGCACACCGGAGTGTCCGGAAAAACGCGAAGAACACGTTGCTAGTACATCAGAACAACCAGAGTTACATCAAGAATCGGCAAAGCGTAAGCATGCCATTGATTCACCCGAGCAACCAGAGGAACCCAGAAAATTAGCTCGGTTAGCTCAGATGAGAGGAAGCATAAATAAGCCCAGAAAATCAGCCCGGTTGGCTCGGATAAGAGGAAGGCTGGAAAAGCTTCAGGGAAGTACCAGCCAACCAGTGATAATTGAAGATGAGCAACCCGAAGAAGAAGCAGCCGAGCCTTCGGGAACAGAAATAGAAGCAGAAACTGAACAGGAGGAAGAAATGGGACAGCAGGAAGACAGCCCATTACAAGACCTACTGGGAGATGATGACTTGGCCGCAGTCCTAGCCAATATGAGTAAGTATGGTCAACCTTCTAGTTCAGAGGGCCCCCACGACAAACCCCAGGAAGAGAACATGCCTGTTCATGATGAAGAAGAGGAAAATACTGAACGAGAACAATCTGTTCCCATGTCACAAGAGGAAATTCTAGAGGGAGTAGGAGCAGAAACAGCATTTGCTCAGGAAGAGACAGAACCAGTCGAGGTTCCTACCCCAGAACAGCCAGAGCAGAGCAGTGAAGAAGAACCCCAAGAGGAAGATTTAGAAACCAGTCATGATCCAGTCCGCAGCAGACAGACTGCTGTTCCTTCGAAGGAAATACTGGAAATTAAAAAGTTGCGGAAGGAACAGAATAAATTGTTGAATACGATAACCCAGCTCAGACAACAAATTAGGATCCTGAAAAAGAACCAGAAGATAAGAAAGACCGGAGGGAGGAAAAAGAAGGCCAACAAGCGGTCTGCTGTTCAAAACCCTACTGAGAATCCAGCTGCCGTTCCAATTGATGCCGAGGAACATACGGGTGTTCGCGTTAAAACAGAAAAGGATGATACAAGGGTCAGTGACAAAAAAATTCAGACAGAGGCACCACCCTCAGGGGTAATAAGGGTTCTGAACTCCAAACAGCATAATAAGAAAGTTCAGGTAAAACTCCCGGCCTCCACTGACCTATGGCAGAAAGATCCGAAAACGAAAACCCTGCATTAAGATGGTGAAGCAAGCCCAGCAAGAAGCCGAACAGCTTAGAGAGCAAACGGTTCCCCGAGAAAAATATGAAGAGTTACAGCAGCAACTAAGGGACGTCAGTAAATCCAAAAGCCAGGCCTTTGAAGGCTGGAAAAAGGAACAAGAGGAAGTTGCACAGGTAACCAGTAGACTAAATACTGTTATCAAACAGATGAATGACTTGTGTTCTTTATACAATGATGTTTTAGCATGTAGGGCCCCTGCTAAAAACTATCCTCTGTTTTTATTAGAACGGTACTTACAATTAAAAATAAAAGCTGTTAAAGCAGGCACCCCAATACAAATTAACATTGTCAATGACTTTATAGACTGCTGTAAACATTATGGAGTGAAAGTCCAGAGGTTGTTGTGTGAACTTTATTTGCACGACCTTGTGCTAAGTCAGGAGACTGAATTAAACCCTGGCCCTTTCATCGGAGACATCCAATTCCAAGCATTCATTTCATTCGGGGTTAATCAGATTAAGTGGCTCAAAGCCTATGATACTTTCCAGGGTCAGGAAAATGGTCTAGATTTACGGGTTAGGGCTGAGCCTAGGAACCCAGTACAGTTGTGGAAAGTTCATAGAAATCTTATAACGGCTCCTGGTGCCATTGAAACATTAGGACCTATGCATGAGGCACTCATTCAAGAGAGTTTAGAGTATTTTCTTTCTATCAAAGACTTGGCCATTAATGCAGCCAAATTTCGATACCGAATCTCTGATCCACACATCCAGCTCAGAGAACCATTTAAGTATGAGAACTTTGAGTTAGCTGCCGACCGTTTGAACCTCTATGGCAAGACCATTCTGAAAGCAGGATCATCCTGGTTAGGGTATAGATTTCGCACTCCAATTATTTGGCACCCTGCACCCGGATACCAGGCCCTATATGATATGCCTGAGGGGCAAACAGGTCAGTTCTTTGACTATCTAATCACTCAACATGGTTGTAGGCCTCCGCATGAGACTCCTTCTCCAGCATATTCTCTCACTGCATTACATGTCAACTACAATGTTTTCATGAGGACATGAAACAAGGTAAGCAGGGGGGCGTGTGGAGTACTAAAAAGGTATGCTTTTGATCATTATTTCAGTGGATTTTTAATAGAATTTGTGAACCTTTTTGTGTCATGAATTTGGGAATTAATAAGGAACTATAACAAAACATGTGAGAATTGATATGCAAGACTTAGCCACTGATAATGGTTATTTTCTATACAGGAAAAGGAGAAAACGAGGAATTGCCGTTCAAAAGGGAAAGACAAAGTCGAGATAACCGCTGTCCCTCTGGACGAGAACCGAACGCAAACAAAGGTAAACATATCAAAGCAAATCGGCTCGGAAAAGAAGGAGAGGACACCATCTCAGCGCAAAAGAAAAGACAGGATGAAGAGTTAACAGTTTGGCGAATCCCTCAGGATCTTCGATCCTGAGGGATCGCTGCTTTATTTACCTTGTCACTTGGACATCTCCGCCGTCGTCTTTATATAAAGAGACAGCACTGTTAGTTTAAGAGATAGGGAGATATAGAGATGAAGAATACGCTTTTATGTAATTTCTGTAAAACATCAGCTTTGATTATTAAGTTTCGTTGAGAACTGGTTCAATGTATTTTTGATTGATGCATTAATGAAAGTTTGGTGATCATTTCATCTCTGCAACTGGATTAACTTCAAGCGGTGTATCCTTGGAGGCTAAGGGCCCGGCCCCGAAGGACACTTGCTTCTGTACCATTACGACTTTACTTCTGTGTGGTTTGTTTATCATTGTTATTTGTTAATTTGGTATGTTTTACAAGTTCATATTACATGCTTTGTTAAAGATTGAATCATTGAAGTTTTTGCAGATAGAATCGTGTGTTGACTCCGCATTAAGTTATTAATCCTTTCAAGAGTTCATTACATGTTCTTACTGTTATGTTACAGAGCTGTCATATTAACGTCCGTGTTGTGTGCGTTTCTAATGAATCAGTATTGTTCCATAATTCATTAATCGTTGTTGTTGTTCCATTAATATGATTTGTGTGAATTGCCTTTAGAAGTAAAAGAATGTTATTCGATTGCAAAGAGAGTATTTGAATAGATTAAGTTTGGTTACAACCCGCGGGACTTGGTTATTTAATTGCTGTTCCATTGTAGACTTGCTGTTCCATTCTAGAATTGCTGTTCAATCCTTTATTCGCTTTGCTGTTCCATTTCCCTACAGTTGTTGGTTTGGTGTGAGAGATGATCTAAGGCTGTAGTGAGTAGTGGCAATCACTTTCTAGCTCCCAGGCTTGTGATCCATGCTCTAGTTTCCTTTCCATCAGTTTCCGAAGGGATGGGTTATCACTGCCGAACCCTTGACTGATAAGCTGTTGAGTTTTCTGAGTGTGTGATTTATTCTTTGAAGTAATTTAGTTATAGACAAGCATCCGTTTACTCTTGTATTTCTTAAGCACTGTACTACTAGCATTACTCTGACAAATGATAGCCTCGGATTGAGTCACTCTTTGTAATAACAAAACGCTCCCGGATTGACATATTAATGTGAGGTAATTAGAGGTGAAAGAGACCCTTTTTATAGCTCTACACATATATTCGGAGATATTCAACATTAATGTTGTCAATCTCTTCATCTCTACAATACACAAAATTGGCACGTGCATTTTCACGTGCTCTTTGTCGATTTAGACAAACATTGACTCCACCCAATCCATTATAAACATTTTCGAGCATGACATCCCTTGCTTCTCGACTTATTTGAGAAGTCACATCCATCTCTGACCACAGAGTTTCGACCCAAAAAGGTCGACTCACCAATGGTGGCCCAGGGCGAGGCAACTCCACATCTCATTTAGTGCCCTTACGGTCATACAATCGACCTTTCCCCAGACCAAAAAATTCTGACGGAAGGTCATTGTAGTTGGGTTTCATATCCAAAAAAAAATCTTCATAAAACAATTGTGCAAAATAAATAGGAACCTCGTCGTTCCATGGGAGCCTTCCATAGGCTGCAAGGTGCCTATCATACAAATAATGAGCTATATTTGGGTGCTTGAAATATTGCACCTTCAACATTTTTCTTTTTTGCCCTTCCTTGAAATTAAACATTAAATTCGCCATATCTTTTTTAACTCTTTGTTTTACATCCTCCCATTTATCGGGACCCATTATTGTTCCCTTTCTCTTTCTCATCACTTCTACAAATGTATTAGTCGTTGGCCCAAGATTTTTGTACACATTCAGAAGTTCGGCCGGATAAGTTGTGGTGGGTAGAAAACCTTCTTCTTGAATGTAGCGTTCTGCTCTGCATCTATTTTGACCAATATTTGGAACATTTTCAGAATCTGCATAAATATATATATAATTTTCTATATTATAAAAAACACATGAAAAACAATTTGCACAAATTCAATGAAAAAAATATTGAAATTGATGGCAACCTCGACGTGATTAGTTAGCATATTCTCCACCCCGAAACTATTGAGAGCCAGACCCAGAACAACCCTGCTGAGAACTAGCACCACCATCCATTGATTGGCCTCCAGGGGAATGAATATCGCCACCTTCACACAACCTGCTACCACTCATTGATGGCTCTCTAAGGGGATTTGAACCACCACCAATGTCTCAAGACGAGAGAGAAGCTTCATAAACAAATACGAATTTATAATCAATTGAAAAATACATTCATGTGTACATATAAATACATGTACATATTCATTGATTAAATTGCATGAACCATACCATGATTGGGTGAACCATGGGCATGCTCCATGGATGGAGTAAAGACCCTTCTCTTCTTATCTCCTAAAAAATAAAAAATGAAACTTATTAACAACTAATTTAACTCACAAAGTTAATAAAAAATCAATTCCATATGTACACACATGTATGGAGATTTAAGATTATATTTAAATACCATGAACATCCCCCGATCCCTGATCCCCCATATGGGATTCTATTGATCTTCGTCATTCATCCTCCATGATATATATATCTATTGGTGGACATTTACACAAAATAAATTTCAGAAAATCAATTTGTAATTTAGTGTACACAAATTATGTAGAACATAACTTTCAAAGCAATAATTGATGTGTGAAACTCAATTTAAGCAAAAAAGAAATTATAAAAATGACAAGTTCACCAAATTGCGCTTTACATGGTGGGAGCACACTTGGTATAAAATTGAAAAAAATACATGGTCATTAAAAAAGAAGTGAAACTGCATTTAAACAAACTCCATTTAAACAAAATTTGTTGAAGTCCCCGCATTTTAATTTTATAAAAATGTGAATTTCACCACTTGTTGCAAATGTGAAGTTCACCAAGTTGTGCTTTACATGGTGTGGTGGGAGCACATTTGGTATATAATTGAAAAAAACACATGGTCATTAGAAAAGACACATTTATAAGTACACAACACACACATATCCAAGATATGTTAAAATGTCCATCAATAAATCACTACAAGAAAAAAGCACATTGGTGAGGGGCAAAAATGGTCACCATAAGCTCATTGGTGAGGGTCAAAAGAGCCTTCGTCACCAAAAACAGAACGTCACCAAAAGTGGCGTCGCCGAAAGTATAGGTGTTGTGGTGACATTCAAGGTCTGTCACCAATAATGATTTATAGTGACGGATAGTGACCGTCACCATTTCATATGAGCAATGGTAACGGACAATAGCCTCCGTCACCAAAAAATTGAACGTCACCAAAGGTGGCGTCGCCGAAAGTATAGGTGTTGTGGTGACATTCAAGGTCCGTCACCAATAATGATTTATAGTGACGGATATTGACCGTCATCATTTCATATGAGCAATGGTGACGGACAATAGCCTCTGGTCACCAAAAGCTCGAACGTCACCAAAGGTGGCGTCGCCGAAAGTATGTGTTGTGGTGGCATTCAAGGTCCGTCGTAATATTAATCGAGGTAATGACGGAGAGTGAGTGTCACCATTTCATATGAACAAAGATTTTGTGATGGATCTTTCTGCAGCCATCACATATTGGTGCACAGGTGGCGACGTTCACGGACCGTCAATATAAACGCATCGGGGTACATCAAGGTCCGTTTCACTAATAATGACTATAATGACACAAACAAAAGGACCCTCACCATTTCATATGGAATAATAATAATTCAGTGGTGACTGACCTTTAATGGTTCTCACTATTGATGCGTATATGGTGGCATTCTGCTGGGATCGTCACCATTTCATATATTTTATGAGGGCCAGAAATGTCACCATAAGCTCACTGCATGCCCATTCACCAAACTGATCTTCTTCATTCCCTATATATGAATATCAGGGCACGATGGAATCGAACCACCAACCTCCTGCTTGTGAAGTAGGTGCTCTTCCATTGAGCTAGCACCCTTTAAAGAATTAGACTTTAAACTAGCAATTGCCCCTAAAGGTGCAAAGATACACCAAAGGAATAAGAACCGAGAAAACCGAAAGAAATCAGTGTCCTTGCTCCTATTTTTATTCTACGACACTCTACAAAGTATGATCTTGATCTATGACGTATTTGTGCCGAGTGGTTCTAATTTAATAGTAAATGTTATATTAGATAAAATAAATGGATAACTGAGAGGCCTTATGGGCTAATTTTTAATCCTTACACCAAAATCTCTTAATATTCAAGTCTATGGAACAACTTATTCAAAGTTCAAACTGAAGTAGATTTTAAATGGAAAGCCTAAAACCAGCTAAGTAGTTTACAAGTTAACATTTTGGATATAAATTCTGTTAAATTTATATGACAAGTTATGCCATAACCTTGAAACTAGTTTCTTATCTAAAAGACTTTCTTCAGTCAACAATGACAAAGAAACATAGTCATGGCAAGAAAAATTCTCTAGTTTTTTATAATGAGGGTGCATGTAACTTGATAAAGGTAGTATGAGAATATCAAACCATAAACAGTTTCACTAAAACATGGAAATGACAAAGTCTTGTTAAACAAGAAAGGTTTATTTAAATATATGGAAAGCATCGTGCTAAATGATATAATTAAACTAAAAGTAATTGTAAAAAAATGAAATTGCCATCATATACATTGCATCAACGTATGAATTTGCATCAATGTACTAAATTCATATGACTTCAAATTTTGAAATTTTCCTGCAAGATAACATTTATCATTAAAAAAATCTGATCAAACATGAAGTAATCTCATGAATCTTTCAGATTTATATTGCAATATCCATCTCATATCGATAGATCCATAATCTTAAATATTCTTATAACTAGCAATTGCACCAGAATGCCATAACATGGATAAGAGAAGTGGGGAGATTGTATAAAGAAATAATCAAGAAAAATATACTAAAAATGAAATACAACCCATGTGAGGCTAATTTAAATTCAATTGTTGTGAATTTTCAAGTGAAAGAAAGTTTGTAATTGGTGTCCGACAAGCAGGACTCACAAAAATTGTTATAGAGAAAAATTTGGAAGGGAAATTGAGGTTTGAGGATTGATGATGTTGATGAAGCACATATTCTACTTGGTGAAAGTGGCCACTGCAAGGATTATTGGGGTTTAGGCTTCTATAGGCAGGATAATACTTTTGAGCTTGAAACAACTTTGCACAATATAGCTTTCAGTTAAAATGGGTGCAAATACATATAAATCAAGCAATTTGAGACCTTTAAATGTATGGTCAGAAGCAACAACTCCAGAATCTGTGCAAATGCTTCTAAACTCTATTTGAAAAGAGGAAATTAATTTGATCCTTGAAGGAAACTTGTTTGGACCAGACATTGGTGAGTTGATAAGCAACTCAAACAATTGGGCAAAGATTATTATGTGGTGTATTTTCAAAGGGCTCAAAGAGTCATTACCTTCTAGAAGGCTATATATTTTGGGAGATGGGTTTGAAAATATAGGTAAGAAGAATCAGCCAGCGTCTGAACAATGAGGAGAATTTGAGAAAAAACACCAAAGATCTGCCAATTTTGTTGAATGCCTCTGAGCAATGTGGTTTATTGTTTTCTGTCAGTTCCTCCTCAGTCATGGATTGCAGACTTGCACAAAATAAGAATATTCTTATGATTGGTCTCTGTTCTGAAGTGAATAACTTAAAACAATATACTCATAACCTAGCACAAAATACAGATTCAACAGAAGTAAATACGGAAAACAAGAATAGTGGAAATGATGATTTTGGATTCCAAACTGAAGCAGCATATAAGGGCGAGGATGAAGTGATTTTGAAATTTCAGTGGGCAGAGGAGACAGAAAGGATGGGCTGCAACAAGTTTTTGGAGTCTTGGGATAGAAGAGAAGGGAAAAGAGGCAAACTTCAAGTTCGAAGCACAGAGTAATGACCCCTGGAAGGAGAGATTTTGATTCTCTTGTTCAATCTCAGCAAGAAGTAAGCAATGCCTTTGGTCAAGTCGACATTCAATTGTCGGATTCTCTATGGGATGTACGTGATGGCATTAGCCAAGAGAAGCAGCTGGACAGGGTTTCACATGAATATATCCTTTCTTCATGAATGCAGTGATTATCGGAATTATGTTCAAATAAAAGAGATGAGAACAGTGTGCAAGAGGCTTTATAATGTTTGATATGCAAAGAATAGAATATTCAAAATAGAACATCATATGAGGAGGAGACCTTTAAATCAAGAAATTTGAGACCTTTAAATGGGTGCAAACACATATAAAACAAGCAATTTGAGACCTTTAAATGGGTGCAAATACATATAAATCAAGCAATTTAAGACCTTTAAATGTATGGTCAGAAGCAACAACTCCAGAATCTGTGCCAATGCTTCTAAACTCTATTTGAAAAGAGGAAATTAATTCGATCCTTGAAGGAAACTTGTTTGGACCAGACATTGGTGAGTTGATAAGCAGCTCAAACAATTGGGCAAAGATTATTATGTGGTGCATTTTCAAAGGGCTCAAAGAGTCATTACCTTCTAGATGGATATATATTTTGGGAGATGGGTTTGAAGATACAGGTAAGAAGAATCAGCCAGTGTCTGAACAGTCAGGGGTGAATTTGAGAAAAAACACCAAAGATCTGCCAATTTTATTAAATGCCTTTGAGCAATGTGGTTTATTGTTTGCTGTCAATTCCTCCTCAGTCATGGATTGCGGGCCTGCACAAAATAAGAATATTCTTATGATTGGTCTATGTTCTGAAGTGAATAATTTAAAACAATATACTCATAACCTAGCACAAAATACAGATTCAACAGAAGTAAATACAGAAAACAAGAATAGTGGAAATGATGATTTTGGATTTCAAACTGAAGGAGCATGAACTATTTTAAAAAAGAAATGTGTTGGTGGTAAAAAATGCGATGATTGTGGAAATTTGACTAAATTTCAAAACAAATATCGTACTGATATAAATGATCAATCATTGTCCAACATGAAAGTGAAATGGAAGAGATATGAATATATCCATACACCGATTCAAGGTACAAATAGTGTTAAAAGAATTGAATTACGAGAAGACGGAATTTTTGTGATAAAATTTTTGAGAAAGTTTGAGGCAGAAATTTACAAATACACCAAGCATTCCCATAGAGCTTGATGGCAAGACTTGAAATTCAAAAAATCTCGTGAAGTTTTTCCACCAGGGACCATTTTGTCAGTGATTGATTTTGCAGAAAACTACACATTTGTTCCACAAAAATAAATTCAGAGTGAATACTATCATTCTGACCAAGTCTCCATGCTCGTCCATATTCTATATAGACATGCTAAACAAAACATCGATCATATAGAAAGCACGAGCGAAAATTGACATATCATTAAAGAATTTCACTTTTATATCAGTGACGATCGCACACATGATACATATTTTGTACAACATTGTTTTGGAAAAAATTATGATTCTTTGAAAAATGGTGGAATAACATTCAATGAACATTGGATACGGTCAGATGGATGCGCGGGTCAATTCAAATATACACAATTATTCTTTTGGTTGTGTTGTCTTCATAAGAAAACTTGCATTAAACATTGTTGGAATTTCTTTGAGACTGGCTATGGAAAAGGAGAACATGATAGTGCAGGGGCATGCATAAAACGAGCAATTTGAAGATATCAAATGAACCCCTCTGCAAGCCGACTTGTGGATGCGAAAGAAGTTTTTCAATGGTGCATCGCTGCTCTAAGCCATGAGACTAACCCATCAAGGGAAGTGCGAAGGTACATTCAATTTAATTTTTGTTGGAAATCTAATTTTATCGTGCAATGATTATCTTTGAATGTATTTTGATTGATTATTTACATTCTTCTTTGAATTTTCCATATAAAGGTTTTTCTGGAATATTGGGATCGAAGACGTAGATAGATCGATTGGAAATGACGTTGAAACAATAAAAGGGACTAGAAAATTGCATTCAATTAAAACAAAGTCATCCAGAAATTTGTTTGCATTGGATAAAAGAAAATATTCTTGTTTTTGTCATGTTTGCATAGACAACACAACATCCAATGAAGTTTGTGAAAACAAAATTTATGTAAACGATTGGAAACATACATAGCTAAATACAAAGGGAAAAATGTCTGTTGCAATGTTTGAAGATATGCAATCAGAGGAAACTACAATATCATCCGATGGTGATCGAGTTTCTGATCTTGTTAGAGAAGGTAACATTTGAATTGCTTTCTAATAATTTAAAGATCTAGAAATAAATTTAAATATATGTATAATTTTGTTAAGTTTGTTTTATTGTGCAGGAGACATTTTTGCTGTAATTGCACCTATTGACAACGATGAAAATGTGAATTATTATTTGATGCGTTCGTATCGAACGAAAAATGAAATTATTAGTCCGCTATAATGATCATACGGAGCAACCCAACAAGAGCATTCATTATAATGAGAGGTTATTTTTTTCGTACAAAACTAATCAAAGGATTTGTTTACTTTGAAGACTATGAACCTGCTTTCATAAGTTTTCAATATAGTCACTTGGTGTGTGCAACAGGCATAAAGTTGATAGAGGTTCAATCAAAGAAAAAAACGAAAATTAAGAAATGGAAAATGTCAAAATACGATCATGAACAGATTATTGAAGATGGCATTCCATTGGAATTTTTTTGATTGAACTGCTCAACAATTTATTCTCTTTGGATTAAATATGTTTTACAACTTCCAGTACTCAACTAAAAATTGAGCTGCTTATATTATTTTTGCAAGTGTTTGCACATGTACAAATTATTTTGGTACATGCACGTGCTCTAGTATCAACTAAAAGTAGCTTTTCTATACATGTGCATTGACGAAAAATGTTACATGTATTGGATATATATATATATGTGTGTGTGTGTGTGTGTGTGTGTGTGTGTGTGTGTGTTCTAGAATGAAATTAATTGTTCAAGTATTTTTACTATGTGCATTGATGAAAAAAGATTCACGTACTCAATATATATGTTCTAGAATGCAATTAACTGAAAGTAATTTTTCTATGTGCATTGATGAAAAATGTTGCACGTACTGGATATATACACGAACTGAATGTGCCTAATTTTTTTTGTGGGATTTTCTAATAAAAAAGTATCCACAATGTAAATAAATCATCCACGGTATAGTTTTGTACGAATATTCCTTTCAGACAAGAGACTCGGAGCACTTCTCCAACTTTTGGTGGGATTTGACCCAAATCTCTATTCCTAATTGAAAATCTAGTACAAAATTTGTCTGTCCAATGGTCGGATATGTTTTATGTTCTAGAATGCAATTAACTAAATGTCATCAATTTACCAATTTATCAATCAACAAGGCTACCTATTTGAGTGCATTAATGACATTCACCCGAATTCAACAAAAATATATGTACTTCTTATATTTTCAATCAAAATTAAAGGGATAAATATATATGTCTACTTCTTTACTTTTTTTTCAATTAGAGCTCAATTGATATGGTTATTTGCATTGAAAAGCTATGTTCTTCCTATTGGAAATTTTTTCACTGAAACAAGAGTATGTAGAAATCAAAAGCAATCTTAAGATGCCAAAGGTACTTCAAAGATTCAAAACTTGAATTTTAAAATTTTTTTGATTAAATCAAAACAATACTTCACATGGGATTCTTCCATCTAGGCCAAATGTAGATTGAAACCATCCAAAACTTAGATCAAAACATTTAACATTATAACAAAACATTTAACATTTAACATTAAATCAAAATTAAAGGGATAATGTACAACTTCTTTACTCTTTTTGATTAAATCAAAACAATACTTCACATGGGAGTCCTCCATAGGCCAAATGTAGATTGAAACCATCCAAAACTTAGATCAAAACATTTAACATTATATCTTGAAACATTTAACATTTAACATTAAATCAAAATTAAAGAGATTTGCATATAACTACTTCTTTACTCTTTTCTATTAAATAAAAACAATACTTCACATGGGATTCTTCCATAGGCCAAATGTAGATTGAAACCATCCAAAACTTAGATCGAAACATTTAACATTTAACATTAAATCAAAATTAAAGGGATAAATACATATAACTACTTCTTTACTCTTTTTTATTAAATCAAAACAATAAGAGGGGGTCTGAATCAAAAAAATAGAAAAGGGACTACCCATAACTGGGAAACCAGCCCAGAAGATGTTGCCCAATATTGGGAAACCAATAGACATAGAGTGTTCAGAAGCACAATTATTGCAAAGCATGACAAAAGTTTAAAAAAGCTAAAGAGGACTTGACATCAGGCTAGCTATTGATGTGCGTAGGAGGATTCTCCTCCACAGTTGGACAACTGTAGTCCTCTGAATCATCAGCTACTCCCTTGGAGTGCTGGGAGGAGCTCTCTGAAGTAGAAGAGAAGCCAGAGTCATCTTTGAACTTTTTCTCGACACAGGTCGAGCTGTCGCTGCTTGTGCCATCGCTGTTAGAGATCGTCGAGCTAGATTTGACTAGAAGAGCTGTCGACTTCCTGGTGTCTTGGGGTTGATGGGTTGGGATGGTGGAATTTCTTCGTCGCTTCCTGGAACCAGAGACACCTTCATCTTGTGGATCCTCCTGAAAAAAGACAAAAATGGTCGCTGTAATTCGAGGTCTGACCATTGCACTGGTGAAGTGAAATTGTGCGACACTGCTTGCCGAAGGAGGGTGCCCGCTTGTGTCATGGATTGAAAGAGGCGGGCGAGAGCCGGCACTCCTGCCCCCTCCACTCCTACCCCCACCTCCCCTTCTGCAATGCATCCAATGTCTACTCATGGGAGTCGTCCATAGACCGAATGTAGATTAAAACCATCAAAAACTTAGATCAAAACATTTAACATTATATCAAAACATTTAAAACATTTAATATTAAATCAAAATTAAAGGTATTTATATATAACTACTTCTTTACTCTTTTTGATTAAATCAAAACAATACTTCACATGGGAGTCTTCCATAGGCCAAATGTAGATTGAAACCATCCAAAACTTAGATCAAAACATTTAACATTATATCAAAACATTTAAAACATTTAACATTAAATCAAAATTAAAGGGATTTACATTTAAAACATTTAACATTAAATGAAAATTAAAGGGAATTACATTAAATGTAGATTAAAATGGTATCCAAAACTTAGTTTTAAAAACATTTTGATTATATCCCAACATTACTTCACATGATTAATGTACTTCAACCATCCAAAACTTGGGTTTTAAAAACTTTTTGATTATATCACAACATTACTTGACATGCCATCCAATTGTAGTTCAACTATCCAATAAAAACATTTAATATTATATCACATGTGCCAAATCTAGATTGAAACCATCCAAAACTTAAGTTTTAAAAACTTTTTGATTATATATCGTGCAGCATTACTTCACATGCCATGCCAATTATAGTTCAACTATCCAATAAAAACATTTAACTTTATATCACATGTGCCAAATGTAGATTGAAACCATCCAAAACTTGAGTTTTAAAAACATTTTGATTATATCATACATAACATTACCTCACATGCCATGCCAATTATAGTTCGACTATCTAATAAAAACATTTAACATTATATCACATGCCAAATGTAGATTGAAACCATCCAAAACTGAACTTTTAATTTAACAAAAAATTATAGATCACAACATTAATTCACATGCCAAATGTACTTCAAGCATCCAAAACTTAAATTTTAAAAACAAAACAAATTATAACACATCATTACATAACATGCCAAATGTAGTTAAGAAGAAAAACAGAACTTAAATTAAAAAAAGAAAAACAAATTATAACACATCATTACATAACATGCCAAATGTAGTTCCGAAGCAAAACATTAATTTATAGATGACAACATTACTAGTAGTTCAATTATCCAAAACTTAAAAGTTTTAAAAACCAAAAAAATTATATAACAACATTACTTCACATTCACATGCCAAAAGTACTAAAACCATACAAAACTTAACTCTTTGGAACAAAACAAATTATATTAACACTGTAATAAAATATGCCCAAAAATTGTAGATCTCATAAGTATCAAACTGTATCAAGTTATATATATATATATATATGATAGTGCATCTAGATAATATATAAAAAAGTAAATTTAAGACTATCTAAATCTTGAAATCAAATCTACAAATCATGTCCATCAAATAGAGATGGATGTAGTGTCTTTCCTATCAGAGTCTCAATCCACGCACTATCATGCGAAGCATGGGAAACCTGTACACAATGCACATGTACAAACATTAAAATTTGATGTTTTAAAATGAGTGAAAATATATATATAACTTCATGTAAAAAACAAAAATATATAAAAAAAAGTCATGCAATACCTCATGAGGTTCCCTCCTGGCCTGGTTCCCACTCTGACAGCACAGTCCCCCCCCCCCCACATGGGAACATCTCCGTAACGGTAAATTGTACAACATACATGTACATATATATATATATATATATATATATATATATATATATATATATATATATATAAAATTCAAATGAAAATGAACATGTACATATATAAACTTATTTTCAATAATATTAAAAAAAAAGTTAGATAACTTGTTCAAATGGTTGAAATGGTATGGATGTTCCTATCTCCGTCGCTAGAGTCTGTGGATTAAATAAATCTTCTATAGAAACCTAAATTCAAAAAATTTAAAATAACTCAAGATATAGATATATATATCTCAATTTTTAATGGAACTTTTTGAGGTGGAATATATATATATATAACTTGAACATAAATTTTAAAAGTGAAAAATTGTTCATGCTTGTGGCTCATCTCCTAAGGAAGTAGAAGGTACATCTCCCAAGGAAGAAGAAGGTACCGTCATCCCAAAAACATCGGACAGAATTGGAATTTGTTAAAACATTTTATCATTATATATACACATACATGTACATGTGTGCACAATTATTTATTTTAAAAATATCACTTAAAAAACACTAACATTTTCCAACATATCTTGATGGTGAGATCCATCTGCATTGTTTGAACCAGAGGTCCCGAACGTGATATTAACATTTTCGTCACTCATCATGCGTGACAACGACAAATGGTGTTTTAACATATAATGATACATTTTTGTTAGATTAATGTAGATACAAATAAATGTATACATGTACATACACATGTATTTATTACAAATTGTACACATGTATACATGTTAAAATAATTGAACCCTAAGGTCATTAACACATACTGTTCCCGTGCCCTCTTCCTCGTGAAGAATTAGGTCTTGATAACCATTGCAACAATTTTTTGCATATATTCGGAGATATTCAACATTCATGTTGTCAATCTCTTCATCTGTACAATACACAAAATTGGCACGTGCATTTTCACGTGCTCTTTGTCGATTTAGACAAACATTGACTCCACCCAATCCATTATAAACATTGTTGAGCATGACATCCCTTGCTTCTCGACTTATTTGAGAAGTCACATCCATCTCTGACCACAGAGTTTCGACCCGAAAAGGTCGACTCACCAATGGTGGCCCAGGGCGAGGCAACTCCACATCTCGTTTAGTGCCCTTACGGTCATACAATCGACCTTTCTCCAGACCAAAATATTCTTACGGAAGGTCATTGTAGTTGGGTTTCATATCCAAAAAAATTCTGCATAAAACAATTGTGCAAAATAAATAGGAACCTCGTCGTTCCATGGGAGCCTTCCATAGGCCGCAAGGTGCCTATCATACAAATAGTGAGCTATATTTGGGTGCTTGAAATATTGCACCTTCAACATTTTTCTTTTTTTCCCTTCCTTGAAATTAAACATTAACTTCACCATATCTTTTTTAACTCTTTGTTTTACATCCTCCCATTTATCGGGACCCATTATTGTTTCCTTTCTCTTTCTCATCACTTCTACAAATGTATCAGTCATTGGCCCAAGATTTTTGTACACATTTAGAAGTTCGTCCAATGAATGTGTAACTATTTCGAGGCTTTGTCAACTCTCAGCAGGTAGAGTCAAAGCCACGAGATCTCTCCACAATTTTGCATGAAGTTTATGACACCTTTGTAAGGTGCATTGCGCCATGTTTGTTTCCCATGGTATATCAGAAATGTCGGCCGGATAAGTTGTGGTGGGTAGAAAACCTTCTTCTTGAATGTAGCGTTCTGCTCTGCATCTATTTTGACCAATATTTGGAACATTTTCAGCATCTGCATAAATATATATTTAATTTTGTATATTAGAAAAAACACATGAAAAAATTTTTGCACAAATTCAATGAAAAAAATATTGAAATTGATGGCAACCTCGACGTGGTTAGCTAGCATATTCTCCACCCTGAAACTATTGAGAGCCAGACCCAGAACAACCCTGCTGAGAACTAGCACCACCATCCATTGATTGGCCTCCAAGGGAATGAATATCGCCACATTCACGCAACCTGCTACCACTCATTGATGGCCCTCTAAGGGGATTTGAACCACCACCAATGTCTCAAGACGAGAGAGAAGCTTCATAAACAAATAAGAATTTATAATCAATTGAAAAATACATTCATGTGTACATATAAATACATGTACATATTCATTGATTAAATTGCATGAACCATGGGCATGCTCCATGGATGGAGTAAAGACCCTTCTCTTCTTAGCTCCTAAAAAATAAAAAATGAAACTTATTAACAACTAATTTAACTCACAAAGTTAATAAAAAATCAATTCCATATGTACACACATGTATGGAGATTTAAGATTATATTTAAATACCATGAACATCCCCCGATCCCTGATCCCCCATATGGGATTCTATTGATCTTCATCGTTCATCCTCCATGATATATATATCTATTGGTGGACATTTACACAAAATAAATTTCAAAAAATTAATGTAATTTAGTGTACACAAACTATGTAGAATGTAACTTTCAAAGCACTAATTGATGTGTGAAACTCAATTTAAGCAAAAAAAAAAAATTATAAAAATGATAAGTTCACCAAATTGCTCTTTACATAGTGGGAGCACACTTGGTATAAAATTGAAAAAAACACATGATCATTAAAAAATAAGTGAAACTGCATTTAAACAAACTCCATTTAAACAAAAATTTGTTGAATTCCTCACATTTTAATTTTATAAAAATGTGAAGTTCACCACTTGTTGCAAATGTGAAGTTCACCAAGTTGCGCTTTACATGGTGTGGTGGGAGCACATTTGGTATATAATTGAAAAAAACACATGGTCATTAAAAAAGAGACATTTATAAGTACACAATACACACATATCCAAGATATGTTACAATGTCCTTTAATAAATCACTACAAGAAAAAAGCACATTGGTGAGGGGAAAAAATGGTCACCATAAGCTCATTGGTGAGGGTCACTACAAGAAAAAAGGACATTGGTGAGGGGCGAAAATGGTCACCATAAGCTCATTGGTGAGGGTCAAAAGAGCCTTCGTCACCAAAAACTGAACGTCACCAAAGGTGGCATCGCCGAAAGTATAGGTGTTGTGGTGACATTCAAGGTTTGTCACCAATAATGATTTATAGTGACGGATAGTGACTATCACCATTTCATATGAGAAATGGTGACGGAAAATAGCCTCCGTCACCAAAAAATTGAACGTCACCAAAGGTGGCGTCGCTGAAAGTATAGGGTTGTGGTGACATTCAAGGTCTGTCACCAATAATGATTTATAGTGACGGATAGTGACCGTCACCATTTCATATGAGAAATGGTGATGGAAAATAGCCTCCGTCACCAAAAAACTGAACGTCACCAAAGGTGGCGTCGCTGAAAGTATGTGTTGTAGTGACATTCAAGGTCCGTCATGAATATTAATTATAATGACGGATAGTGACCGTCACCATTTCATATTAATAGCAATGATTTTTTGTGATGGACCTTTCATGGCCATCACTATTGGTGCATATATATAGCGATGTTCATTTACCGTCACCATAAACGCATTGGTGACATCAAGGTCCTTCACGAATAATGACTATAATGACAAACAATGATCCTCACCATTTCATATAAACAACAACGATTTATGGTGACGAACCTTTAATGGTCGTCACTATTGATGCATATATATGGTGGCATTCGTTGACTGTCACCATTTCATATTTTGGTGAGGGTCGAAAAATGTCACCATAAGCTCATTGGTGATGGTCAAAAGAGCATCCATCACCAAAAACTGATCTTCCTCATTCCCTATATATGAATATCAGGGCACGATGGAATCGAACCACCAACCTCCTACTTGTAAAGCAGGTGCTCTTCCATTGAGCTAGCACCCTTTAAAGAATTAGACTTTAAACTAGCAATTTCCCCTAAAGGTGCAAAGATACACCAAAGGAATAAGAACCAGGAAAACCGAAAGAAATCAGTGTCTTTGCTCCTATTTTTATTCTACGACACTCTACAAAATATGATCTTGATCTATGACGTATTTGTGCCGAGTGGTTCTAATTTAATATTAAATGTTATATTAGATAAAATAAATGAATAACTAAGAGGCCTTACGGGCTAATTTTTAATCCTTACACCAAAATCTCTTAATATTCAAGTCTATGGAACAACTCGTTCAAAGTTCAAACTGAAGTATATTTTAAATGGAAAGCCTAAAACCAGCTAAGTAGTTTACAAGTTAACATTTTTGATATAAATTATGTTCAATTTATATGACAAGTTATGCCATAACCTTGAAACTAGTTTCTTAGCTAAAAGGCTTTCTGAAGTCAACAATGACAAAGAAACATAGTCATGGCAAGCAAAATTCTCTTGTTTTTTCTAATGAGGGTGCATGTAACTTGATAAAGGTTGTATGAGAGTATCAAACCATAAACAATTTCACTAAAACATGGAAATGACAAAGTCTTGTTAAGCAACAAAGGTTTAGTTGAATATATGGAAAGCATCGAGCTAAATGATATAATTAAACTAAAATTAACTGTAAAAAAATAAAATCTCCATCATATACATCGCATCAGCGTATGAATTTGCATCAATGTACTGAATTAATATGACTTCAAATTTTGAAATTTTCCTACAAGATAACATTTATCATTAAAAAAATCTAATCAAACATGAAGTAATCTCATGAATCCTTCAGATTTATATTGCAATATCCATCTCAGATCGATAGATCCAGAATCTTAAATATTCTTATAACTAGCAATTGCACCAAGAGGTGCAAAGGAATGATGGAACATGGATAAGAGAAGTGGGGAGATTGTATAAAGAATCAATCAAGTGAAATATACTAAAAATGAAATACAACCCATGTGAGGCTAATTTAAATTCAATTGTTGTGAATTTTCAAGTGAAAGAAATTTTGTAACTAGTGTCCGGCAAGCAGGACTCACAAAAATTGTTATAGAGAAAAACTTGGAAGGGAAATTTAGGTTTGAGGTTTGATGATGTTGATGAAGCACATATTCTACTTGGTGAAAGTGGCCACTGCAAGGATTATTGGGGTTCAGGCTTCTATAGGTAGGATAATACTTTTGAGCTTGAAATAACTTTGCACAGTATAGCTTTCAGTTCAAATGGGTGAAAATACATATAAATCAAGAAATTTGAGACCTTTAAATGTATGGTCAGAGGCAACAACTCCAGAGTCTATGCAAATGCTTCTAAACTCTATTTGAAAAGAGGAAATTAATTTGATCCTTGAAGGAAACTTGTTTGGACCAGACATTGGTGAGTTGATAAGCAGCTCAAACAATTGGGTAGAGATTACTATGTGGTGTATTTTCAAAGGGCTCAAAGAGTCATTACCTTCTAGATGGCTATATATTTTGAGAGATGGGTTTGAAAATATAGGTAAGAAGAATCAGTGAGCATCTGAACAGTCGGATGAATTTGAGAAAAAACACCAACTATCAGCCAATTTTGTTGAATGCCTCTGAGAAATGTGGTTTAATGTTTGCTGTCAATTCCTCCTCAATCATGGATTGCAGGCCTACAAAAAATAAGAATATTCTTATGATTGGTCTCTATTCTGAAGTGAATAATTTAAAACAATATACTCATAACCTAGCACAAAATACAGATTCAACAGAAGTAAATACGGAAAACAAGAATAGTGGAAATGATGATTTTGGATTTCAAATTGAACGAGCATATAAGGGCGAGGATGAAGTTCTTTTAAAATTTCAGTGGGCAGAGGAGACAGAAAGGATGGGCTGCAGCAAGTTTTTGGAGTCTCCGGATAGAAGAGAAGGGAAAAGAGGCAAACTTCAAGTTCAAAGCACAGAGTAATGACCCCTAGAAGGATAGATTTTGATTCTCTTGTTCAATCTCAGTAGGAGGTAAGCAATGCCTTTCTTCAAGTCGACATTGAATTGTCGGATTCTCTATAGGATGTAGGTGATAGCATTAGCCAAGAGAAGCAACCAGACAGGGTTTCACATGAATATATCCTTTCTTCATGAATGCAATGATTATTGGAATTATGTTCAAATAAAAGAGATGAGAATAGTGTGCAAGAGGCTTTATAATGTTTGATATGAAAAGAATAGAATATTTAAAATAGTACATCATATCAGGAGGATACCCTTAAATCAAGAAATTTGAGACCTTTAAATGGGTGAAAATACATATAAATCAAGCAATTTGAGACCTTTAAATGTATGGTCAGAAGCAAGAACTCCAGAATCTGTGCAAATGCTTCTAAACTCTATTTGAAAAGAGGAAATTATTTTGATCCTTGAAGGAAACTTGTTTAGACCAGACATTGGTGAGTTGATAAGCAGCTCAAACAATTGGGCAGAGATTATTATGTAGTGTATTTTCAAAGGGCTCAAAGAGTCATTACCTTCTAGATGGCTATATATTTTGGGAGATGGGTTTGAAAATATAGGTAAGAAGAATCAGCCAGCGTCTGAACAGTCGGGTGAATTTAGAAAAAACACCAAAGATCTGCCAATTTTGTTGAATGCCTCTGAGCAATGTGGTTTATTGTTTGCTGTCAATTCGTCCTCATTCATGGATTGCAGGCCTGCATGAAATAAAAATATTCTTATGATTGGTGTCTGTTCTGAAGTGAATAATTTAAAACAATATACTCATAACCTAGCACAAAATACAGATTCAATAGAAGTAAATACGGAAAACAAGAATAGTGGAAATGATGATTTTGGATTTCAAACTGAAGGAGCATATAAGGGCGAGGATGAAGTGCTTTTGAAATTTCAGTGGGCAGAGGAGACAGAAAGGATGGGCTGCAGCAAGTTTTTGGAGTCTCCGGATAGAAGAGAAGGGAAAAGAGGCAAACTTCAAGTTCAAAGCACAGAGTAATGCCCCCTGGAAGGAGAGATTTTGATTCTCTTGTTCAATCTCAGCAGGAAGTAAGCAATGCCTTTGGTCAAGTCGACATTCAATTGTCAGATTCTCTATGGGATGTAGGTGATGGAATTAGCCAAGAGAAGCAGCTGGACAGGGTTTCACATGAATATATCCTTTCTTCATGAATGCAATGATTATCGGAATTATGTTCAAATAAAAGAGATGAGAAAAATGTGCAAGAGGATTTATAATGTTTGATATGCAAAGAATAGAATATTCAAAATAGTACATCATATGAGGAGGAGACCTTTAAATCAAGCAATTTGAGACCTTTAAATGGGTGAAAATACATATAAATCAAGAAATTTGAGACCTTTAAATGTATGGTCAGAAGCAACAACTCTAGAATCTATGCAAATGCTTCTAAACTCTATTTGAAAAGAGGAAATTAATTTGATCCTTGAAGGAAAATTGTTTAGACCAAACATTGGTGAGTTGATAAGCAGCTCAAACAATTGGGCAGAGATTATTATGTAGTGTATTTTCAAAGGGCTCAAAGAGTCATTACCTTCTAGATGGCTATATATTTTGGGAGATGGGTTTGAAAATATAGGTAAGAAGAATCAGCCAGTGTCTCAACAGTCTAGTGAATTTATAAAAAACACCAAAGATCTGCCAATTTTGTTGAATGCCTCTGAGCAATGTGGTTTATTGTTTGCTGTCAATTCATCCTTAGTCATGGATTGCAGGCCTGCACAAAATAAGAATATTCTTATGATTGGTCTCTGTTCTGAAGTGAATAATTTAAAACAATATACTCATAACCTAGCACAAAATACAGATTCAACAGAAGTAAATACGGAAAAAAAGAATACTGGAAATGATGATTTTGGATTTCAAACTGAAGGAGCATATAAGGGCGAGGATGAGGTGCTTTTGAAATTTTAGTGGGTAGAGGAGACAGAAAGGATGGGCTGCAACAAGTTTTTGGAGTCTCGGGATAAAAGAGAAGGGAAAAGAGGCAAACTTCAAGTTCAAAGCATAGAGTAATGACCCATGGAAGGAGAGATTTTGATTCTCTTGTTCAATCTCAGCAGGAAGTAAGCAATGCCTTTGGTCGAGTCGACACTCAATTGTCGGATTCTCTATGGGATGTAGGGGATGGCATTAGCCAAGAGAAACAACTGGACAAGGTTTCACATGATTATATCCTTTCTTCATGAATGAAATGATTATCGGAATTATGTTCAAATAAAAGAGATGAGAACAGTGTGCAAGAGGCTTTATAATGTTTGATATGCAAAGAATAGAATATTCAAAATAGTACATCATATGAGGAGGAGACCTTTAAATCAAGCAATTTGAGACCTTTAAATGGGTGAAAATACATATAAATCAAGCAATTTGAGACCTTTAAATGTATGGTCAGAAGCAACAACTCCAGAATCTGTGAAAATGCTTCTAAACTCTCAATTTAGACTACTCATGTGCTTACCAAATGAAAATCTCTGACCAAAATTCTAGTTAATAGGCACAACGAAAATAATTAGTTGTTGAAATATTCAGGATCTGTTTATAAAAATGTCATGAAAGAGGAGTTTGCAGTCAGAGATGTGGAAATGGTGAACGATAATGAGTGTGTTTGGAAAAAAAAAACTCCTAAGTATGCTCAGGTAAGTGTTAGAAAGTTGTCATCAACAACCTTGAGTCAGAGAGAAGAGGAGTCTTCTATGTTACCATGGACTAGTGAAAATATGGCACATACATGTAACCATAAACTAGCTTCTTATATGGAGAAAGCTGAGATAATTTACATGGGCAGTGTAACAACTCGATTTATGGCCTTTGAAGTTCAAGAGCCAAAGGATATTTCAAGGCTACATTTTTTCCCTCAAGACAACTTCAGTGAGTACTGTATTATACAATAAAGACATTATTGAGCCAAGTAAAGCTAATTGTGCACAAAAAAAAGCGTTATCTGCAATACAAGCACGTGAATTAAAAGAAGGTGGCCATTCTTCTCCACACAAATGAAAAACATCACTTGAAAAACATTTGTCTGTTAGAAGTGAATTATGTGTAATAACATGTACTTCTAATTACCCAGGATATGAGGAAGTGGCAACACAGACACTGCATGTTTTTCTTCTTGCCAACTTACAAGTTGAAAAGGCATGTGAACAAGCCACTCCCTATCATAATAGTGGATCACAAATTAGGAAATCACTTGGCACTGGTATTTTTACTCTTGAAAATGTCCAGGATCTTAATGTTTCATTATTGACAGATTCTAAGAAGTTTGACAAATCTTTCATCGCTAATTTGAGTGAAAGTGATGCACTAAAAAAATTAGAGACTAAAAAAGTTTCTACTTCAATAGAACCTTTACCTTTCCACAAGGTGACCTATTACAAGTCTTAATTATTTGATCACTAAATATCTAACACCCAAGCATAGTAGAACTCTGTTGGAACATGAATTTTAGCTCTACAATGTCTTTAGTTTCGTAATCTGTCATTGCTAATTTGAGTGAATGTGATGCAGTAAAAAACTCAGAGACTAAAAATATGTCTACTTCAATAGGACCTTTCCCTTTCCAAAAGGTGAGCTATTACAAGTCTTCATAATTTTATCAGTAAATAGCTAATGTGTATCATAGAACTCTGTTGGGAAATGAATTTTCGTTCTGCAATGTCTTTAGTTTCATAATCAAGTCTAAATGTAAAATGAGGGAAAGCATTTCTCATTCTTATTTTATTGAGAACTTCACAGATAGACACACATTAGAAGCCTCATCTTAAACAACAATATAATGAATTAATATTGAATGTGTGGGAAAGTGAACTGATGATTGTAGACACATTATGAAGATAGCCAAAACGGGCATGGCAGCAGAGAATGGAGATATTGACAAGACTTATCCATTGGTAGAGGAACCTGAAAATATTGAGAAATTAGTGCAGCTTACACCAGAAGCCACCTATCCTCAGAAAATTAAAGATATTATTGGGAATGAAAAGGGATTTTGAATTTAATCATTGAAAATAATGACGACATTCTGTTCTTGTCCTTAATTTTAAATTACAGTAATAGCATATAGTAGTGCCAACCAATTTAACTTCCCAACAGTCTTAACCCATGGTAACAATGGACAGTTCCTGGCTGAATTTTTTTTTTTTTAAATGTTTCTAAGTAAAACATTTTAAACAGAGCATTTTTGTGGGGCAAAGGTTGACCATGGAAAGGACCCAATTAGCTACATTTTAGCGTTCCAGTTTTGAAAAGTGATTCCATTTCATTGTCCTAGTCAAAAGTAGGAGAGCTTGATGTGAGAGTTATGTAAGTCATTAATTTTCCTTTATTATCTCCATTGTTTTCCTTTTATCCCCCTAACACTTTCAATTTGTCTTAAAGATCAAGTGGATCTCATTCTCAAATTTCCAGAATGCCATCATGCAATGAATATTTTCCTTTCGGTTTTCCCTTAATTAGACTTTTTAGAATATCTTAAACCTGATTAGACCCAACAACCAATGCTTATACAGGCTGGTGTAACACTGAATTCATTCGCAACCAATGCTTATAGAGGCTGGTGTAACGCTGAGCTCGTTCACTGGTGATATTTTCCGAAGTATTAAGCAGTGGTTTAATTCCTTCGGTTTCATTTTTCTCCTTTTAAGGATAAATTGATAGTTATGTACTTATGTAAAGATGAAGTAAATAATAATAAAATGAATTTTTGGCTTACTTGCTTCATGGGTTCCATGAGCAATATTCTTAGTATATGTCTATAGACTTCTTCTTGATATCTATTAGGTACATTAGTGTAATTAAGATTCATGTAAAAGGCGTGAAGAATACCCTCCAAGTTGTTGCAGAAGAATGGCTTACAAACGTTGAAGATATGCCTACGAAGTTGGCCTACAAAAAAGTGTTAAAAGTTAGCCTACTTAATGGCTATAAGCTCGACTTAATTACTTGGCTAGAACTACTATATATACCCTACATATGCTGTGGTTAAGAGAAAATATCTGCGGATGATACTGAGGTTATATAACGTGAAAAAGGAACAAGTTTTGCGGATTACATTGAGGTTAATGCAGCACGGAAAAAGGAGCAAGTATTATGGTAAAGTATACAGCATTAAAAGAGAAGAACAGATTTGCGGATTTTGGGTCTGATTCAGTGCGGATATATCAAGGTAAAGTCTGAAGAAAACAGCATGGAAAGAAGGGTAACCAAATTTGGATCTAAAATGGAAGTCTGATGTAAATTGAAAGGTAGAGGAATATAATTTGCAGAAGCTAGAGGAGCTGGACTGCAGATAGATGCAAAAGTATACAGTGCAGATATATCTATTGAAGGAATTTGCCAACGTCAAGACAGTATTGTAATAAGACGTGCCGATCTTAAAGGAGTTGTAAGTGAGGAAGGTAAATCGGAGATTTACCTTCCTAACTAAATTATAAGATATTCAGTTACGAGTGTAAATAATTCTGTTTCAACATTTTGACCAAGTACTTTGATAACTAACTTGATGATGGAGTAACTATGTTAAAGAAGAACACATAAGCAAGCTCACAAGTAGTTATTAAGAAGAGAATTTTGTATTAAACACAAGCTCTACAAATTATCAACATGGTTTCAGAGCTATGGTTATGATCAAAGGTAGTTTGAAAGGACTCAAAACATTCTAAAAAGACCTATGTCAAAAGGGCTCAAATAATAGTAAGACAGTCCCATAATTAAGCTAGGTGCAAGTTCACAAGAAAGGTCAATCTTTGTCACTATGAAAATAAGGATCTCGGTAACATCTCAGTCTCAATGACATCACAGTGTTGAAATTACCTCTGCCTCAATTCAGTACTACTCTTATAAGATTATTTCGATACTACAGTAGTGAGGAGAATGAGTTATAAAGGTGTATTTATAGTTAAGGCTCGGTGTGACAAAAATATATCAGTATAATCTGTATTACAGTGAAGATCTTCAGTGTTATAATCACAGGTCAACAACAGTCTCAGTATAATCAATCACATGACAAGTATGAAACTACAATTTGGAACTACCACAGGGAAAAATCTATCACTGTTTTGTGCTACCACAGTGAGAAAGGTCTCACTGGTTCGGTGCCATCATAGCTTGATGAGAAGTATGCCATTTCAGTTTGATTTTATCACATAGGGTCTCACAGAAATGATCAACAGAAGTCAGAGACATGTACAGTGAAGTATTTACAATCAAAGCACAAAATAAGTTCAAAACAGTAATATGTATACACAGTGAAATAGTACATTCGAGGATCTCGAAATAGCTACTTACATTGAGTTTGAAAGAATATGAATTCTTTCCTATGAAGTTGACAGTGTAAGAACCAATGATTATTTTCATAGTGCCAAAATGTCCACTTACATTAAAAACTGCATGCCATGTACATAAATAGAAAACCTGATGGATGATAAGGAAAAGGGGCTATCCTATATGCCATGGAACATCATATTCCATACTTAGAATGCACCCCAAGGTGTCAAAATTGAATGCCAAGTGGAAAATTTGCATTTCTCAGGTTCAAATATGTATTACAACTTATAGCCTGACCTAATTTCACACAGCCTCCTACAGATGTACGGTGTACATATGGAAAAGTCATAAAATATAGTGCTACAGTACTTCTCCCTGTGCATCTTCCTACAGTTCCATAATTCTAATGTACAAATTCAAGTGAGAGTACTAAGTCTACCAAAACAGTTTCACTGATTTACCTGTCTCTTGCTAAGTGCAAGTAGTCTTTAATAGCATGCATGTCTAGGGCTCACTAAAGATAAAAATTGTGATTTTCAAATTTTTGTGTAGTTATTAAAACATTATTGATATTTTTACATCATTATAGTTTCACTTCCAATCCAGGAAGCCACTACTGTGAAAAATTATTGTGAAACTACCAAATTTCACAACATGAAAAATCAGGCTATGGTGCCTTCAGAATTTTAAATGCCAGAACATAGAGCACATATGGTGTAATATAGAGGTTTATAGCTAGAATATATTATGGTCTACAACCCTACACAATCAAATTCCCAAGAACAATCTCCAAGTGATAGTTATTAAGCATCAACCATGCAATTTGTTTGGTCTCTAAAAACACACGCAGCCTTCAAATAAATTGCATACCCTGTTCTCATTATAAATAACAATGCCAATTCTTGAATTCTATGGTTTGTTCAAGCAACCAAACACAAAAAAGAGAGAAAGCTTTACATGGAATGAGAGGTCTTTGCAACCATGGAATTACCTCAACAACAAAGCGATCCCAGATCTTGTCACTGTGAGCTTCCACGACTCCCTTTAAAATCATAAACCCCAAGCCTCAAATGATGTCATCTATTTCAAGGAAGAGCCCCTACTCCTCACAAAGCATCTACAAAATTGGTGAAAACCAACAGAAGATAGCATGAAAAATTTAAACCATGTCTCAAAATAAAAAAAATTGAATTATTGAGTGCATATAAAAACCCTGTTAATCTAACAATTTAACTGACCTATATAAGCGATTCTTGGGGCTGACTCATGTTTTCCACTATGATAGGGCACCCCATAGTTTGTGTTGTATAACCAGCTTCAAAAATAGAAGAAAAGAGATATCAACGCCTTAGAAATAAGCCACTTTGAGGGGGAAACCTCCAATACATTACATAAATGCATAATTCTTGGATGATACAATTTAGAAAACCTCCTTTCTATATATAGGAGTCCATGGGGCCATAATGTAATCCTAGTGGGCCACAATGTAATCCTAGCCGACCTAACAATAATAATTTAAGGGCACAATAATAACCAAATGGGGGTTACAAGGGTACAATAATAACAATAAGGGGGTTACACTAACAATAATAAGGGACTATACTAGTGATATAGGGACCTAACATGCCCCTCTCCTTCAAAAAAGTGTTGTCCTCAACGCTTGAGTACCTCCGGGTTCTTCTATATAAAATTCTCATCCTCCCATGTAAAATCTTCAGTGGTTAAGTTCTTCCACTTGATGAGATACTCTGAAATTGATCGATTCCGTAGCTGTCGAGTTCTTGTTTCCATGACCACTTCAGGTTCCAATATGATTTTTCCTTCCTCATCAAGTTCTGGCAATATTGTTTGAACTGGAAGATTTTCACCTATAACCTTCTTTAAGCATGAAACATGGAAAACTAGATGCACTCGCGAAGAAGCAGGAAGCTCCAATTTGTATGCCATAGTACTAATCTTTTGCAACACCTTGTAAGGACCATAGTACTTTGGCGATAATTTATTATCCTTCTTAGCTTTCTTCAGGGACATTTGTTTGTATGGTTGTAGCCGTAAAAATACCCAGTCTCCTACATCAAAACATCTCTCGCTGCGATGTTGATCTTCTTGTTGTTTCATTCGATTTTGTGCCAAATTCAAGTTATCCTTTAAGAGTTGGAGAACTTCTTGCCGATGCTCGATGTGATCTTCCACTGCTTGAACCTTCAAATTTTCCCTTAAATATGATGTGATGGATGGTGGATGATATCCATAAAGTGCCATAAATGGGGTCATTTTTGCTGCAGTATGGAAGGAAGTGTTATACCACCATTCAGCGAGAGGTAACCAATTGACCCATTGTGTTTGTTTATCAGATAAAAAACAACGAAGATATCCTTCCAAACATTTATTTACTATCTCAGTTTGACCATCAGATTGAGGATGATAAGATGAGCCATGAGCTAATTGAGTACCCAAACAAGAAAATAACTCCGTCCAAAAATTTCCAGTAAAAATGGGATCTCTGTCGCTCACAATAACCCTTGGGCTTCCATGTAGCTTTTGAATTCTGTCCATAAATGTAGTAGCAACTGTACTTGCTTTAAATGGATGAGATAATGCACAAAAGTGTTCATACTTGGTAAGTCTATCAACTACCACCATGATGACACTCTTTCCTTCGGACTTAGCTAAACCTGTGATAAAATCCATTGAAATCTCCTCCCAACGTTGACTTGGAATGGATAAAGGTTGTAGATGTGCCGAGGTCTTAATTGTTTCCACTTTATTCTGCTGGCAAACCAAACATTCCGCCACAAACTTTTGAATATCATATCTAAGGCCATCCCAAAAAAATTCTTTCTTCACCCTGTGGTAAGTTTTTAAAAATCCCGAGTGTCCTCCTAACGGAGAAGTGTGCAATTCCAGAAGAATATTTTGTTTTAGATGGGAATTCTTACAAAGATATAAGCGATATTTGTACCATAAGGAATCATTTTTCCAACTAAATGTATCAGATGTACTAGGATCTTGCTGCAAATTTTGGATGAGTGTCCATACATCTTTGTCGTTCTTCCATTCATCTCTTGCTTCAGTTATCCAATCTGGTTGGATAATAGAAATGGCACAAAGCAATGCTTCCACCTCTTCATTCTTTCTTGAGAGTGCATCCGCAACAACATTAAGCTTTCCTTTTTTGTAGATTATTTCAAAGTCATAACCCAACATCTTTGTGACCCATTTTTGCTGCTCTTCTGAAGATAGTCTTTGTTCCAAAAGTGTTTAAGACTATCATGATCAGTTTTTACCTTGAAGTGTCTTCCCATTAGGTAAGTTCGCCATTTCTTTAGTGCATGCAGTATTGCTAACATTTCCTTCTCATAAATAGGTTTCTGTAAATACTTTCCTTTGATTAGACGACTTTCAAAAGCAATGGGTCTTCCTTCTTGCATTAAAACTGTACCAATTCCATTTCCTGAGGCATCACATTCCACAATAAAGGTTTTCGTGAAGTCTGGCATAGCTAAGACCGGTGCTAGGCACATTGCCTCTTTAAGACGTTCAAAGGCCTTAGTTGCTTCAGGAGTCCATGAAAATGCATCTTTCTTAAATAATGTTGTTAGAGGTGCTGCTATTCTCCCATAATTCTTAACAAACTTGCGATAATACCCTGTTAACCTGAGAAATCCTCGTAACTTCTTTATGGTTGTGGGGACTTTCCATTCCTTAATGGCTTTAATTTTGTTAGGGTCTACTTTAACACCCTCGTGAGATACAATATGACCCAGATATTCCACCTCTTGTACTCCAAAGAAACATTTGGACTTTTTTCCATATAATTGTTTCTCCTGCAATAGTTTGAGCACCCTGTCAACATGTTCAACATGATCCTTCCAAGACCTGCTGTAGATTAGTATATCATCAAAAAATACTAGAACACATTTTCTAAGGAAGGGTTTGAAAATGGAATTCATCAACCCTTCAAATGTAGAAGGTGCATTGGTAAGGCCAAAAGGCATGACCAAAAATTCATAATGACCCTCATGAGTTTGAAATGCTGTTTTTGGAATATCTTCAGTCTTCATTCTAATTTGATGATATCCTTAACGAAGATCGAACTTGGTAAAATAAATTGCTCCATGTAATTCATCCAATAATTCATCAATCACAAGAATGGGAAATTTATCTTTAATGGTGAGCTTATTGAGCTCCCTATAATCCGGACACATTCGCTATGATCCATCCTTCTTGTGTACCAATACTACAGGAGCAGAGAAAGAACTTTGACTAGGTTGAATTATACCCACCTCTAACATTTCTGCAATCATACGTTCAATTTCGCTCTTTTGGAAGTAAGGATATCTATAAGGCCCGATGTTTGGAGGAACACTTCCTGGAATCAAATGAATAGCATGATCATGATCACGAATAGGTGGGAGTCCATTGGGAGTTTCAAACACCCTGAAATGATTGTCCAAGACTTTTTGGAGATCTGCAGAAATAGATGATTTTGATGTTGGAACTTCTAGTGAGCATAATTGTGCAATTACGCCCCGTTGTTCTTTCTTTAGAAGCTTTGTCATGCCATTAGAGCTTATTATCCTTCCTGGCTTCCCTTCAATACCCCGTAGTTCGACTTCCTTTCCTTCTGAAAAGAATTTCAAGAAAAGTTCTTGAAAATTAAAAGCTACCGTCCCCAAAGATTGTAACCATCGTACTCCTAGTACAACATCAGCACCTCCCATAGGAATGGAAAGCATTGGACTAGTCAATACATATTCCCCCATGGTTAGCTTGATATTATGGCATTTCCCAGAGAAATTTATAGCTCTTCCATTTGCAACCATCACTTGGTATTCTGGTGCTGGGTATAGGAAACAATTTAATTCCTTGGCTACCTTACAATGAATAAAATTATGGGTGCTACCTGAATCAATCAACACTATTACCTTTTTCTTCTTGATCTGTCCTGCTATCTTGAGAGTTAGAGGAGTGGTAATTCCTGCCAGTGCATTACATGATATGGTCGGATTCATTTCTTCCTCTTCTATGGCTGGTTCCTGGTGTGTATCCTCTTCTTGTTCATTTTCTTCTTCTTCTTCACAATCTATGTAAAATAATTTCTTTTCGGCACACTTATGACCTTTGGTGTATTTGCTATCACAACTGTAGCAAAGCCCTTTTGCTCTTTTTTCTTCCAATTTTTGTGGTGTCAACCTTGTAGGTTGAGGAAATCTAGGTGTAGCAACACTTCCTTCTTTATAGAATTGAGTGGTAGGCTTCCTTGTCGCCATAACTTTACATTCAACTTTTCTTGCCAACCTGAATTCCTTCTCCAATGAATCAGGTTCCAAAACGCGAACTTCATGTTGGATGTTATCCTTTAAAGTGCCTATGAAGAGGTCAATCCTGTGTTCCTCCGGAATATCAGTTACCCTTATATTCAATTTTTGGAAGTCCTCAATGTGTCGCCCCACTAAACCCTTTTGTTTGAGATTTATCAATTGGCTAAAGAAGGTGTTTCTCTTTGTATCCTCATAATGTGCTATCATTTCCTCCGTAAAAATTGACCAAGTGACAATTTTTTTACGGGAGCAAAGCCATCGATACTATACAAATGTATTTTGTTCTAAATGTAAAGTTGCAATGCGTACCTTTTGTGTGTTTTGCACGTTATGGAGATCAAAATATTGCTCCATCTGTAGTATCCATGCTACAGGATCCTTTCCATCAAACTTCCTCATATCCATTTTTGGAATATGGTGGTTCTTCCCACCAACATTCGAGTTTATGAAATCACGATTAACATTTATTTTGTTCTCATCATGAGGTTCTTCTCCTATATTTCCGCCATTAGGAATCATTTCTGGTTTTAAACTTGTCATCAAGCCTTCCATGTATGCTTTTAGATCATTCTTCATGTTTTCCATGTTGTCTTTCATGTCATCCATCTTAGCTTCCATTCCCACTTCCATGCCATCCATCTTAGCTTCCAAACCATTCATCTTAGCTTCCACGCCTTTCTTCAAAACATCCATCTTAGTTTCCACGCCTTTCTTCAAAACTTCCATTTCATTTTTTGTTGTTCTTTGCGAGAGCGAAATTTGCTCTTGTAATTTTGATATGTCATGTTGCTATTCTTCATCTTCATGAGTCATAGTAGAGCCTTATAAAGGCTTAATGGGTGTTGAATTCTTTTTAGGGGCCATTTTAGAATCCAATACTAATATCTATTCTACAATAAGCCCTTGGGATCAATTTAACTTGATTATTCAAACAAGAATTATGCAATTTGGAAAAAAAATACACACCTTTTTCTTGCTTTTGAGGAGCTCGATATTTAAAATGGATTATTTCTGTGATTGTACCACTTCAATATCTAAATTTCAGTAGAGATGTATCCCTCTAAATTATCTTTCGAATTCCACAGGTCTGACCTGATTTGGATTCTCCAAGACAAAGTTGTGTTCAATCTCCCACAATGACCTAATTATGGACTGGTTCAGTAGTGTGAACTTGTAAGAATTGCCACGTGTCACTGTTTCGTCCTTTGTCTCTGAAATTGATAGCCATGAAACTAAAGTCCGTGTAATTGTGACCAATTTTTACGGCACTCCAATCCGATGCGCAGAGAGAGAGTTATTGAACTTTTCCCACAATCACCTCTTTGAGATGAAATTCAGGAGCCTGAAAAAGCACTACCTTCCACAGATCAGATCTCCAAAACTATTGTGAACCAAGCTCTGAAATTTTTTGAAGAATTTCCTCAGGATTTCAGCTTCGCGCCATATGAATTTCAGACTCTGAACCTTCGAAAAAGAAAATTTATAGCGCAAATTCCACGATGACCTGTTTAGGAGCCTGAACAAATACCTAACTTACACAGATGATATCTCCTCAAATATTGCAAACCAAGCTCTGAAATTTTTATACAAGCTTCCTCAGGATTTCAGCTTCGCACCCTAAAACTTTCAGCTTTTGAAACTTCATAGAAAAAAAGTTATAGCGCAAATGCCACGATGACCTATTTGGAGCAGCGAAACCCTAGAATCCAAACCTCTGATACCAAATGTTGTATAACCAGCTTCAAAAATAGAAGAAAAGAGATATCAACGCCTTAGAAATAAGCCACTTCGAGGGGGAAACCTCCAATACATTACATAAATGCACACTCTTGATGATACAATTTACAAAACCTCCTTTCTATATATAGGAGTCCATGGGGCCATAATGTAATCCTAGCCGACCTAACAATAATAATTTAAGGGCACAGTAATAACAAAATGGGGGTTACAAGGGTACAATAATAACAATAAGGGGGTTACACTAACAATAATAAGGGACTATACTAGTGATATAGGGACCTAACAGTTTTACGACCCAATTCCACTGACCAACTTGCACCACTTTCCAGGTTACCTTTTTAAAGAAAGTCACCATCCTTATCAAGCACCTACATAGTTTCCAAGGAAATAAAAAATTATACTTGAATGGAAAGTTTACAGTCATATTTTTTTTTTAAATTTTGGAAGAAGCAATTTATCAGTTGGAGAAAAACAATCACTGCACGGATGGACAATACATAAAGAAGCACAAGAAGATCTGAATTACAATTGTAAATCCCCAGTATATCAGAATGTCAATGTAATATTTTAAAGCACCAGTAAACACCAAGAATGGAAATGGAATACCAGTTAGTATTATCTCAAGGAATAGGAGGAAAATGAAAAATTATTAGCTTATATAGTCTCTTAAAGCTAGAACCTTTAGGAAATAAAACAATTAATATTAAGATTAAAGGTAGATATTATCCTACAACACTGTTGGCAAAGAAACTGAGATGTGAGAATGGCACTTACATTTTTGTAAATGTTCATCCTGGTTTTTGTTGACCTGCATGGAGGAAAATGTAGAATGATTAGCTTAACTATGCTTAAGCTAAGGAATCCTCCAATTGACCGTCCAGTAATATGCTCAGATTATTTATGCTCCTTTTTTTCCCTCCCAATAATTGCACTCCTCTATCTCCATATTTTTTTTTGCAACCCACAACTGAATAGTTCATTTTGAAACCAACAGTCGCAGAAGAAGGCTAAAAAATGGCATGTGTCCAAGAAATTTGTATTTTCTGGGTTCTTTTAAATGAGTAATTTCTAGGGCTATGATCCAATAATAATATAGAAAATTCTCATTTCAATCTTAAAAAATATAAAAATTGCAGAAACTTCGCACATATCAAATTTTTATGTGTTCAATTTTTTGTATGGACAATATTAATGGTGCAATCCGAAAACAATAGTCACTGTCATTGGCAAGGACTAAAAATATATCTACTAAATGGGCCTAAAACATTTTATAGATAAGAAACAAAGGAGTCTCTCTTCATAACCAAATATCAATTTTGGAGTTCTCGAAACAAAATAGAAAAATCAATATGTTTTATTTCTTAAGGTTCAACCATATTCCTTCACAATCTGAACGGACATAATCCACGTTCACGTCAAAGTTGACATCGACATCAGCTATATCTTCTTCACTTACACATTTTGTTTCTGAAATTCCACAACATGTGAGAAATCTACATACTCGGGTTCATATGATGCATTATTTATCAATCCTTTTGGAGGACATGTTAACACTACATACCAGTTAGTCTCAACTGGATCTTGTACATAGAATACTTGTTTAGCTTGCGATGCTAGAATAAATGGATCATCTTGCCAATGATTTTGGCTTAAAAATTTCTTCATATTCACCATTGTAAAACCCAAATCATCATTTTTGATCCCTCTCTTATTGTATACATCAATCCAATTACATTTGAACAATGTGTACTCCATACAAAAATAGTCCAATGTAATTATTTCTTCTACCACTCCATAAAATGTTGTGGTTTGAAGTATAGGTTTTGCATCTTTGGAACTTGACCTCATCATTGTTTGAGCTTCCATACACACGCCACTATTTTGGGTGGTTCTCTCATTCTCCATGCTTTTTGTATGGAATATATAACCATTTTTTAGGTATCCCTTGTACTTATTCACGAATTTCCTAGGACCACGCGCTAGCCATTTAAGTGTATCAGACACATTTCCATCTCCCTCCACCTGTATAGTTTTAGACTTTTAAATGTAGTTAGAATTCATACATTCAACCTCTAAAAAAAAGATTTAATTTCCTGCATGATAATATTCCCATGTAATGATTTTTAAGTACACTTATAATATAAATAATGTACTTACCTGTTGTTTTAACCAGCTAGTAAATTTATGGGTGTGGAGTTTCTGCAATAGAGCTTCATATTTTTTCATTTGGGTAATTGAGTTGGCAATCTCCATTTTGTGCATCCTAATTCAATAATTATGGACAATATATATGGTGGTTAATTTTTTTTGATTAAATATGAATAAAAAAAAATTAAAGGTCAAATATCTTAAACCTTAAACAACCTTAAACAAACAAACAAAAAAATTACAGGCCAAATATGTAACTTACTATATCCATGGATCAACTTCATTTGTGTGAAATAGAACCCACCTATGGGATTGTTCCCAACTAATGGCATCCAATTCTGAAGGAATTGGAGTAGATAATGGCTTTCCATCAAGGATAACTTCTTCAACTTCCTCATCCAACACTTCATTTCGACCATGTGTGGATCCAATAGCTTCCATACCTTTCAAGTATTCTCCACAAAACTTTATTGATTCCTCCACAGTATAGCTTTCAGCAATGCATCCTTCAGGCCTATTTTTTTTCCTAACATAACTCTTATATACTTTTATGTTCCTACAAAATTAATAAACAAAAAAATTAAGTAATGTCAAAATCTTTCAAAAAATTATTTGTTGTGCTTGATAAAAAGTAAAGTTTCACGTACCTCTCAAAGGGGTACATCCATCTATATGCAAGTGGGCCACAATATCGAAGCTCACGTACCAAATGTACATTCAAATGCAACATTATATCAAAGAATGAAGGAGTGAAGTACTTTTCAAGAAAGCACAATTTCTCCACAATATCATTTTCTAGCTTATCAAGACTCTCTACTGAAACTGATTTTGCACAGATTTGCCTATAAAAGTAACAAAGCTTGCAAAGCATCTTTCAGACAACAATTGGTAACACATGACGCAAAGCCACTGGGAGGAGTTGTTGCATTAGAACATGGCAATAATGTGCTTTCATACCATGGAACTTAAGCTCTTCCATAGATATATGATTTTTTGGATTAGAGTTGTAACTGTCCGACACCTTTAACATGAAAAGAACATGACATAGGGTCTGTTTCTATTTCTTTGAAAGAGTATGTGGTGCAGGTGGAAGGAATATTTTCCGTCCTTTAACTTCTGGCCATAGTGATTTCCTCAAGCCCATTTTTTGCAAGTCATCACATGATTTTTTCCCATATTTGGACTTCCCTTTTATATCCAGAAGGGTTCCAAAAATGCTTTCACACACATTCTTCTCCACATGCATTACATCTAAATTGTGGTGTATTAGGAGTTTCTGCATTCCAACACATCAAAAATATCAGAACAATATTTAATATGGACAAAAAGATAAACAATCAATTCAACCAAGACATGTAATCACAATGAGGTCAACTAAGCAAGTTGTGTCCAATAATTAGGCATGGTTGATCATGGGTCTACATACCTCCCAATATGGTAGATTGAATAGAATTGATTGTTTCTTCCACACCACAACATCAATTTTTTCACCTGTTTTACTGTTTCTTTTCCTTTTATTTGATTCTATCTTCCCCCATATTGCTTCCTTTCCCTTTGTTTCCTTAAAAATATCTGACACTTTTACAATTGGAGGGGCATAACGATGCTCCTCCTTCCCATTAAACAGTTCCTTTTGTGGGCGAAACTTATGATGTTGAGGAAGAAATTTCCTATGTCCCATGTACACACATTTCCTGCTACAACTGAGGTACTCTGATTCTGTGTTCCTCCCACATATGGGACATTCATTATAGCGTTTTGTTGTGCAACCAGCCATATTCCCATAAGCAGGAAAAGCATGGATCACCCACATTAGAATTTCCTTCATGTTAAATGATGTCTTACTATAAGTATCATATGTCCATACCCCTTGGTCCCATAATTCCTTTAGTTCATCTACCAAGGGTTCCAAATACACAACAATGTCATTTCCTGGTTGCTTGGGACCAGATATTAACAATGTTAGCATACAGAAATTCCTTTTTGTGCACAACCATGGTGGAAGGTTGTATGTAACTAACACTATAGGCCAAACACTGTATGTGCTGCTCAAGTCTCCAAAAGGATATAATCCATCTACTGTCATTGCAAGTCGTACATTGTGAGGTTTGCTAGAAAAACTAGGCCATTTGTCATCAATAGTTTTCCATGCTGGGCTATCAACAGGGTGGCGCATTTGACCATCATTGCTTGCATTCTCATGATGCCACCTCATTTTTTGTGACATATCTGTAGAGCTATAATGAAAAAAAAAAATCATTTATATAAATTATTATCATATAATAACACTATGAAAAATGGTAAAGATAATACAAGAAAGGGAAAACTTGAATAAAATTATAGTGTTCAAGATCATACCTATACATTCTTTTTAGCCTTGATGCTATGGGAAAATATCTTAACACCTTGGCTGGAACACCTTTCCGCACCTTTTGAGATTGAGCATCCACCTTCCATCGAGATTTTCCACATGTTGGGCATTGATCTTTACTTTCATAACTTCCTCGATATAAAATGCAATCATTTGGACATGCGTGTATCATATCATAGTTTAACCCCAATGATTTTATCAGCTTTTTTGCAGCATATGCAGAATCTGGAAATGTGTTATCTTTAGGAAGCACCTTTTTTTGCAATTTTAACATTTGGTCAAAACTTATATCAGACCATCCACTCTTCACTTTCAGATTGTAGAATTCTACAGTGGTTGACAGTTTTGTGAAGTCAACACAACCTGGGTACAATGGCCTCTTGGCATCTTCGATAGGCTTCTTATATTCATTACATTAATTTAGTACATTTGTTGATGCCAACCCCTCATTATCACAACTCTCATTGATATTTTGATTAAGACATCGATTGGCATCATTCACTCTTTCAAGCATTTGATCACCGACAATGGTTGCATCATCATCATCATCAATTAGAGGTTCGCTATCGTTCCTAAAAAATGTTTCATGCTCATCACCTTGATTATCATAATCATGTTCCACAACATGTTCATAACCCTATTAATAAGAAAATCAAAATTTATGTTAATAATTTTATGGTTTTTATGAAAATTAGAATCAATAGCATTTGGTCAACCTAGTCAAATAGGACCCTTGACTAATATGAAATGGATTACCAGTTGAGATGAAATATGCTCGAGAACTTCATGTGGCTCATTTTCATAATATTGCCTGTCCTTGCCAATAATAGATGGAATCTAAAGGAGACAAAGAAAAAAAATTGAAGTTTTCACATATAAAAATAAGTGATATCTTTATTGTAAAACATATACGAGTGAAACTAGATCAATTCAAAAAAAATTCAAGATACTTGAATGGGAATGCTCTCTCCATGGAAATACCAAATGCTATATTGTTCGATTATACCATCACAAATCAAGTGCTCTCATACTTTATCAAATGTTTGTACTTTCACTATGCCACATTTATTACATGGACATTTTTTGGACATCTTATTCCTTGATTTCTCCTCGGAAAACTTTAAGAATTCCTCAACCCCATCTCTATATTATTTTAGTGTTCTACACATAACAATTTTACAAGTCATATAAATTTAATTGAGAAAAAGTTACCACTTATACATTTTTCACATATCACGATGAATAATCAAATATACAAACTATACCTATTTTTCAATTTCATCCAATTTCTTTTTTCCATTTGATGATATGTTCCAAGGTCCTTTGAAATTGCGTCTGCAAAGAGCTATATAAGTTAGTTGATACTAAAGATAGATAAAAAGTGAACTGAAGATAGATTAGTTAACTAATTTTCAATAAATTCAGTTACAAGTGAAAAATAATTCTGTCTCTATACATTTGAGTGAGTAATTTGATAATTGACTTGATGAAAGATTAAAGAAGAATATACATAAACAAGATCACAAGAAATTAGCATGAAGAGAATTTTATTAGACTACAGCCCTACAAGATTCTCAACATGGTATCAGAGCTAAGGTGGCAGTCAAAGAAGGGCATATTAAGTGGCACTTAAGGATTAGATCACAGTCAACAACAACTCAGATATCTTTCGGATAGAGAAAAATGATGGGCTCAATCTCTATTACAATCATCAAAGAATAAGGGACTCGGTGAAGGAACAATGAAGTATAAATGCAATATTCCCAATTAGAAATGGCTAACTGGAATATTTGATTTTGGTCAATTTTTCCTTATGTAGTTAGATTATAAATAAAAGTGAGTAGAGGGGGACATAACTCACTCAAAAAATAAAAAGTGCACTCCCTAGTAGACAAATGTTGTAACTTAAGTGAGCCAAGGGGGCCAAGAAACCACGTAGAGAGGAGGCCCACGTAGACCACATGGAGGGACTGTGTAGTCCAAGATGGAGCACGTGGCAAAGGGAGGCTACGTTGGAAGAGGTGCCTTAGGGTTTGAGAGAGGCTAAAACTATATAGAGGGAGAGCCTCCTCATTTTGGTCATTCGATGTTTATGATATTGAGCTAGTCATTTCAACTTCTTGAGCACGCTAGTTGGTTAGCTAGTCTCCAGCACTGTTTAGTGCATAGAGTGTCTCCGTTCAGAGATCTCATCCTCAGCCCCGGGGGACTTCGAGTGCCTGCTCAGCTGAGGTTGTCCCATCAGTATTTTGTAGGAGGATTGGAGTTTAGATTTTGCGGAGGAGCATTGCATCCATAGAATGCACAGTCCTGAGAGGGAGGACGCAGTCCATTTATGGGGAGCTCCAGATTGGGTTTCTTTCAGAGGTTTTGAGCTTGGAGATTGAGCAAGGGGCCAACCCTTGCCTGTGGGAGGATTTTGGCAGAGTTTGTGGCTGTGTTTTGGTGGTTTCCATTCAGCCTCAGTGCAGAGCCTTGGAGGATAGCGTAGATCCTCAAGGGGGTGATTTTCGATGGTTGGTCATTCCAGAAATGCTCTCTGGGTTTTTCTGGGTTTGGTGAGTAGAGGCTGATTTCATAGTTTCAACTTATTCCGAGTAGGGGAACAGCCCCAGATACTCATCTTGTTATAGTAGTAGCAGCTACACGGCAGTTTTCCAGCAGTTAGGATGCAGATCAAAGAGCATCCATTCCATCAACATTCTGAGAGTATTTCCTTGCTTGCCTTGAGCAAGTCTAGGTGCCATCACTCTGAACACCTATTGTACTCACTTATATTTCTCAGCATAATAAAATGGCTCAGCATTCTCTTTGCATTTCTTGAGTATCTGTTTTTGTTCTATATATATATGTTATTGCATGCTTGCACTACATTTATTTTTCTCCTTGAGCATTCCAGTACTATACCACTTGGTTTGTTTTCCCCATACTCTTAGGCAGAGTCTGGAAAGGGCCAAATAGCCTCTAGATCTCACCCTCTTTTCAGAGGTGAAATATCTGGTAAATGCCCTCCCAGTCCATCTCTGGTTGGATTTTGCTTGTGTTTTAGAGATATCCCTGAAATGGGATATTACAGTGGTATCAAAGCATAGATCTGGCGCAGCCTGTGGAGCTATTTGTCTATGACATCGGGGGAGAAACCCTACATGTACTATAGAGGTAGGAAGTATAGAGAAATTGAGCGTAGGTTGGAGAACACCTACGGAGAGGGTGACTGTGCTAGGGTGGTGGACGCAGAACAAAAAAAACAATGGAAGATGATAGTGAGGCAAAATTGTTTGGGGAGGCACTCCTCAAATCAGTGCAGGTTCTGGCGAGACAGATTGAGGTGATGGGTCAAAGATTCACTGCTGTGGAGGCTAGACAGCGTGAAACCCCAAGGGGTTTCCATGTTGGTGAGGGGTTAGGCACATCCCATCATTTGCCAGAGCGGGATGCCACTCCACACTAGGCATCACATGCACCCACACGTTCCACTATGCCCACCTTTTTTGGTGCAGACACAGGGGTAGGAGTACAGCATGAGCTAGAGCTTGGTCCCATGGGTGACTATTTTGCTGAGTATCAGGCATATGGGCAAGAGTTCAGGGATGCCCTTTCATTCAGAGATTTTGTTCAGCTCCAGCGGGACAACAGACCCCGCGATCATCACAGAGGCCACCACCATTATCATGATGGGGACACACAGTGTACAACGAGCCGGTTCCATTTTCCAACGTTTGATGGCTCATCAAACAGTTCAACAAAGTATTGGGTGGAGAAGCTCGATATATATTTCGAGCTTAACCAGATGGCAGAGTCGGAGGCCATCAAGGTGGCTACGCTGCATTTGTATGGTGAGGCCCAGGACTGGTGGTTCCATGGGATGGTGACACTCGGGCATTCGACAGTGACCACATATGTCGAGTTCACCTAGAGACTGATAGAGATATTTGACCGGAGGGATCCGGAGGAGCATTTTGTTGAGTTGACGAGGCTCAAACAAACTGGGAGCCCGGAGACATATATTTCATATTTCCTGAGGGTTTCAGTGATGGTGCCAGATCTATCCACAACATGAATGATCTACATTTTTGTTGAGGGGTTAGCAGAGCCACTTCGGGGTCTAATCAGATCCACTAGACCAATCACTCTCTAGGACGCCATTAGCAGGACCTAGGATTTGCTGGATGCCTTACCTAGGACCAGGACACCTTGCCCCTAGAGACAGGATTTCCAGCCAAAGGGTGAGGATGTGAGGATTCTGCCTCCAAAGGGGAATCAAGGTAGGGTACAGCTAGATGATGATGCCAGGAGGGAGTTGAAGAAGAAGAGGTTGTGCTTTACCTGTCAGGAGCTGTGGGCACTAGGATACATATGTGCTGCGGGCAAAGCACATTTAATCAAGGTCTTCTCCGAGAGTAGAAGGGAAGAGGATGATTATGAGGATGGAGAGGCAAGAGATAGTCAGACAACGTAGGACCATTTGCCACCTCCACCTCCAGGAGTAGGAGGTGCAACTTTTTCACCCACAGGGGGAACCCTTGCAGCATTGCAAGGAGTACCCAAGTATTTGATGTTGCTTGTCCGAGGGACAATACGGGGGCAGCAAGTTTTGGTTTTGGTAGACAATGGGGCAACCCACAACTTCATCGATGCATAGATGGTTGAGCGGAGAGGCATACCGATAGAAAGCTTCAATGGATTCTCAGTGTTTAGTGGCTGATTACTTTGGGGAAGGTCACCACAGATTGGGAGGCCTTGGAGATGGAGTGGGATGATAAGAAGACCGGGAAGCATGATAAGATATGTGGGATGCACACTTACCCACCCCGGATTGTTTCAGCTCACCGGATGGAGGTAGACTTCCGGAAGGGAGACATAGAGTGGGCGGTTGAGTTGCGGGCATCAAAGGCAGGGACTACTGGGCAAACAGTTCATCCAGATATAAGGGCCATCCTTGAAAAATATGATACGATGTTTGGGGAGATACCACCGGGACAACCACCAGATCAGGGGTTTGAACACACTATTGAGCTAGAGCAGGGCATCCAGGCCATTATTACCACACCATATAGGCACCCCAAAGCCTATCGGAATGAGATTGAGTGGGCCATCTAGGAGTTGTTGGCTCTTGGACACATTCAGCCTAGCACCAGTCCTTTTTCTTCTTCAATGGTGTTGGTGAAGAAGAAGGACGACACATTGAGAATGTGCATTGATTACGGGGCCATAAATAAGAAGACCATGAAGAATAGGTACCCCATACCACGGATAGATGAGCTAATGGATGAGTTGAGAGGAGCACAATTATTCTCAAAGATCGACTTGAGATTTGGGTACCACCAGATTCGCGTGAGGGAACAGGACATTCCCAAGACCGCTTTCAGGTGCCATTATGGCCACTTCGAGTTCTTGGTTATGCCTTTCAAGCTAACCAATGCTCTAGCTACTTTCTAGTCATGCATGAACCATATCTTCCGCAGTCATCTAAGGAAGTTTGTGTTGGTATTTTTCGATGATATACTAATATATAGCAGGACTTGGGTGGAGCATCTCCAACATATAGAGGCAGTGCTGCATATCTTGGAGGAGCAATAGCTCTATGCTAAGCTCTCCAAGTGTGAGTTTGGGTTGACAGAGATGTTGTGTTTGGGTCACATCATAGGAGTGGATGATGTGAGGGTCCATGAGGAAAAGATCAGGGCCATCAGAGACTGGCCAGAGCTGAGAAACGTGACGGAACTTCGAGGATTTTTTGGTATCTGCACTTATTACAGGAAGTTCGTCAAGAGTTTCTCTCAGCTTGCTGCGACCCTTACAGATTTGATGAATAAGGGGGCACTCAATTGGACAGATACAGTGCAACGAGCTTTTGACAAGCTCAAGGAGGTTATGAGCAGCTGCCTAGTGCTTCCATTGCCAGATTTTATGCAGCCTTTTGTTTTAGAGTGTGATGCATCGGGAGAGGGGATCAACACAGTTTTGATGCAGGGAGGCCACCCTATAGCCTATGAGAGCTGGAAGCTCATTCCTCATGAGCGGTTGTATCCTATATACAACAAGGAGATGCTGGCCATTATGCATGCATTGGCCAAATTCCAGCAGTACTTAGTGGGTAACAGGTTCAAGGTGAGGACTGATCACAACAGCCTCAAGTTATTTTTGGAGAAGAAATAGCTACAGGAGAGGCAGCAGAAGTGTATCAGCAAGATCCATCTTATGACTTTGACATTGAGTATGTCAAGGGGAAGAATAATGTGGTAGCTGATGCACTTTCACGCAGACTAGCCACGTTGTCTCTGATGAGTTTGGATATAGATTGGAGGGCTCGACCCTTGGTGGAGTACTCCAAGGAAAGTAGCATGGCATGACAGTGGACCAGATAAGGAAGTCTGATGAATCACTTTATAATAGCTTACATGACTCAGGATGAAAGTGATGGATGATTTGTGCCCTATAAAGCTAAAAGGTTGGAGATTCCTCAATATCAAAATCCATGACATCGAGGACAGGAATTCTTCATGAGCAACTAGGTGTCTCACCATTGTTGTTGGAGGTCCCTAATTAAGAGGGACTTTGAATTTATTCCACTTATGTGCTAGTTCGGCCTTGAATATAATATAGACTTAAATGTCTTAAAGGGCATGTCACACACCCCCAAAGATGCCTATATAATGGAGAGACTTGGAGTTCATTAGACACACATTGTGTGGAGGATTTTTTTCTCTCTTGATAGCGATGGAGTTGCATTCTTGGTGCTGCATATTTATGGAGTGTTCCTTGTTTGGGTTATTTTGGGGTTATGTGTGACATGCTTGGCTGAATGACCTATTGGAGACTTTGCTGGTAGAAGCATCCTGTTGATCGCCGTAACGCCACCATTCATTATCTATGTTTTGGCTTGTCTTCCATCGATCTATTAATATGTTCTATCTCCTTTAGTATTGTGTACCCTAATCTAAAATGGCATAGAACATGTTCAGAAATTAACATGGTATCAAAGCTTTATGGGGAAGAAAATGCCCAATTTGTGTTGAATTGCAAATATCCGATCTATTGATCCATTGTACAACATAATCACAAGTGAATAGCTCGTGGAGGAGAGACTAAGTCTCTGTCTTAGCCACAACAAATGAAGTTCAAGAACAAGGAGGCATAGATGATTGTTTTAGGGTCAATTTAGTAGGGCCGATGGACTTTTCAGAGGGTCGAGGTAGGAAAGGCGTCTCTATGGACTATTTGATGGGTGGTTTGTCTATAAAAAAGAGTGGCGAAGGCCTGTGAGGTTTCACTGAAGCCTGCCACAGATATTAAGGAGGTTTGAGGACTTCTTGAGGGCTAGAAACAGCTCAGACCTATAGCTAAGTGTCATGACCTTCAAGGAAGAGATATATGCAGCTCTAAGGAGCATTTATGGGCAAAAATTAAAGGGTGTTAGGGACTATGGTTTGTGCCCTAACCAGTCCAGATTTGCAGCGTGGATCAGACCCTAAAAAAGGGAGCTGAAGTATGAATTTTGGGTGCATCTTGATGTATGTTGGATCCTAGTTTAGGGTCAGATTTGCATCAGTTATCTAGCAGCATGTGGAAGCCAAGGAAGAAGACTGCTCTGTCATAGGAGGACAACCACTAGATCTGAAGCAATGTATGGGCATATTTAAGGGTTTAAATATTGTTTGAAGGTCTTGAAGGACAGTAGAAGGAATTCACCTTCTCTGAGCAGGCTTGGGCATGATTTGAAGTTGTGGTGCTAGGCCACAAGGCATAGCACATAGCTCGGTCAAATTAGAGGGTTGTCAAAGAGTGGACAACAAACTAAAAAGGCAGTATGGCATTGAAGGAACCCCTCCTAGGTAAACCGAAACTGTAGAAGGGTTTTTTCGCTGACTGTGTGATGAAACTGGGGCTGCAGTACGTGCCCTATCGAACAGTGCAAACTGTATTACAGTAGTGTCTTGTGGAGGTGTGCTGGGTCCATGATTTATGGGGCAGTGTTTGGATCATGTGCTTGTCATCTTTATGATGTGTGATGCTGAAAAGGTGACTTGGACTTGTTGTCATAAAAGACCTTGTACAACAGAAGGTGGACACACTTGGAAATTCATGATAAGATCATTAGTAAGTATTCTGATGAGGGCAGCAGGACTGGAGATATCTAAAATTGGTACGTTGATATAATGGAAGCGTATGCTACTATATTATGGAGTCATTGGCGCAAAGGACAGTCCATGTTTTGACAAGGTATGTATCAAATACCTAATATGAATTGCACACCTTTCTTTTGTAAAGAAGATATTATTCTGGGCATGCAGAACAAATCGGTAGATTGCACAAATTGTATGTCTAGCAACGCTCAAACCAGAAAACAGAACTTGTCATGCAAGCTTCAAATGTTTAGGAACTGTCTAGCAAGTTTGTCTAGTCAACAAGGCACATATCAGAATTTCATAGAAGGCCTAATGGCCCGAGAGTTCTGTGTACTCAGAATTGAATGATGCCCTAATTCCTACAACATAACTAAGGGAAAATCAGCGTAGGGGAGAAACTCTAGGGTGAAGGCAAGCCACTTTGATAGAAATGATTGTTAGCACATGTTGAGAGGGCTGACATGGATTGTGGCTAAGCCCTAACCATATTGCAGAATACAACAGGGTACCAACACATGAGAAGGTATGTTTTTGTGTTAAAATTTTGGTCCTAGTTTGGACAGTTGGAACATTTTAGTACAGCCCGTGGAAGTGAAGAAGGGAGGGATAACGTGTTGGTTAGAAGCCCTAACCAGTGTAATGATTGGTGATAGGATAAAATTCATATGCAACCTATGGGAGCCATGTGTTGGGGTTCTCTTGGGTGTTAAGAAACGCCAACTAGGACCAGATCTCGCAATGAAGTAATGGGTGTCCTAGGATAGGACTGTTAGAGAAGTCTCTTGGTAGCCACGAGGAGGATTTCCTAAGTGTGAGGATGCCCTAGCCTGAGGTAGATGCTACAACAAGTATTGGACACTCGTGGTCTACTAGAGGGCAACGTGAGAGTGGGCCAAGTGAACGTGGATTTTACATTTATGGTATGTTTGAGGACAGTGTGATAGTACCCATGTTGGGGCCCGGTGTGCACCATCTTCATGGACCTCAGTGGTTGCTAGAGGTCAAGGGTCTGATCAACCAGGAAATTTTTTTTGTAGCCCTAGACTTTTGTGTAGAGAACTTCTACAGCAGATGATGGGCAGTCCTCCTAGCCTGTGTTCATTGTGGGATATAGACATCTTGCAGCGATAGGTGGTAGCCCTTCATGCCCTATGTTGGCCTTCATCGGTGCAGCACAGGAAGACCATAGTGGTTTGAAGTCCCTAAGTAACTGAGGAGAAGCAATGAGAAGATTGAGAATTGTTCACAAATGGGCAGATTGGTTTTCGACGGACTGAGACTAAAACTAGTTTTGTATCTTGTATCAATGGGTGTATGAAGGCCACTATCCTTGGTATGGGAGCCCTAGACTATTGTATCATATGTTGATTAATATAATGAATTTGGGTCAAAAATTGTAAGAATTTTTCTATATTTTGTTGTGCAAAGTAGTATCATTGTGATTATTGGTTTTGTAGCGTGAAATATTTTAAGACACTATCCTAGACCCAAGATTGTGGAAAAGCAACATGGTATCAGAGAGCACCTGAGCTACTTTAAGGGATAGTGAATCAGAGTGTGGTCAATGAAGAAACTCAGAGGGAGTTGTGGGTGTCTAGATAAAGGAGCAAAATGTTCAGCTAAAGAAGAGTCTAGGTTGGCTTGATGTTAATAAGCCATGTGACAACTTGTCAAGACAATGTGGGCACCCAAATGAAGCCTTTCTATTGCGTATAAATAGAAGGTGAGGGAGGCTAAGATAACATCCAATAAAAAATATTTAGGAGTAAAACACCTTCTGATGTAAGCCACAGCTTGAAGAAGAGAAGACTGAAGCCTGAAATGACTATTTTAAGGTCATATTAGAAGATATAACAGGGCCGAGGAGTAGTTGCATAAATACGTTGATATTAGGGTTGTTTTGGTACCAAAAGGGGTGGCATATTTATTCTTTAAGAGAGTCTCAGGCACTGTAGTTATTACAGGGATAATGCATGTATGTATTACGCTTGTTGGAAGGGTCGTAAGGACTAATTCCTACAACAAAAGTAAGGGACAATCACTGTATGGGAGAAGCTCTAAGGAGTGTCTTGTCTTGCTAAGCACGAAAAAAAAATATGATTGATTTTATAAAATCTTGTCAACCCTACTGCTGCCTTCTACATAATTCTATATACAAGTTTAAATCTATTGAAATTTTAACAATAAAAATCATAGATATTAGGAAAATACCTTTAAAACTTATCAATACACACTCTCCCTCTCTGAGTTGTCGAAGGTTGCAATTTTATCTCCATATGCTGGCAACGGACCACATGTTTTCTACTCCAAATTGCAGAGAAACCCCCAAATCGGAAGAATAATATCTCAATTAAAGCTGGAAAAAGAGTTAAACCAGATATGATATAATAAAATCGCATTAAAAATATAGTCAAATCTAGAGTGCATCGAAGAATATAAGGGTATGGCATCTGCGCCAAAATCATAAAGATTGCTAAAGATCACCGAACTCTATCTCGAACCTGGCCAAGGGAAAATAGCCGCCCGAAATTAAATTTTAAGAAGCCGCCAAAATTAAATTTTAAGAAGCCGCCCGAAATTAAATTTTAAGAGGTACCAAAATTTTATAAAGAAATTGCAATAGTCGTTTTGTTTTTCGTAAAGCTCTAATTTTATTTAAGAAAAAGGAGGTCATCTAGTATTTTTATTTGAGCAAAAGAGGTCATTTCACGTCTAGGAATAAATTTTAATAGGTCTATTTAGAGTTTAGACTAGCGGCCAGATTAGATTTTAATAGGTAGTAAAAAATTATAAAGCAATTGCTATGTTGGATTTGGTTTTTGTTAAGTTTTATTTTTATTTGAGTAAAAAGAGGTCATCTAGCATTTTTGGTTTTCTTTAAGATTTATTTTTATTTCAAAAATAGAAGTTCAATTCAAATAGAAGTTATATTTAATATTTAATGATGTTGAAGACCCATAAAGTAATAATGTTAGTTTAATTAGAGCATCAATAAAAACTATATTAGGGAATATAGTTTTTACATGGGAGCTCATGTGTGTTGCTTGATCTAGGTTGGTGTTTGAAATTCTGACTCGGCCCTCCGCCACCATGGCCCCCCCGAGTTCGATCTCAATAGGGAACCACCCCTTGCTGCTCCTCAAAATGATGCGCAGCCTCCTCATGACGAATCTAAAATCACTTTTGTATCTTTGGTTTCCTCAATGGGACCTCCACAATCACGCCCATCTATGACAAAATTGTGAAAAAACTTGATGGAATACCAGAAACCACTCTGCCTCCAACACTCCCACGCAGAGAAGCCCTGTAATGGGAGCTTCCTCCTTTACATTTACAACTCCTTATGTGAGAGAACACTACAAGCTCCATCTCAACATGATGAAGTGCATATATTGTGAGTAATTCAAAACGAGGCTTTGAAAATTATCCAATTGTCTACATTTGGTATACATGATAATAATGGCATTACCCACAAACACATATCCTCATAACCAGTACCTAGTTCTCTAAGAAACAATTAATGTTTATAATATGCTCAGTTAGAGATGAAGGATTCTCCTGGGAGATCAATTTGCTGGTTTGGGGTGTTGTACTTTCAGTGGTTAAGGGGTTAGTAGTTAAGGTGTTTAGGGGTGAAGGGTTAGGGGTTAATGGTCACAGGTTAAGAGGATAAGGATTTATGGCTTAGGAGGTTCATGGATTAATATAGGTTAGGGGTTAATGTCATAAGATTTAATGAATGAAGGGGTATATGGGTTATGATTTATGAGTGCAGGGGTTAAGGGAATATGGATTGGGGGTTAAGGGGGTGGTGAATTTAGTGGTTATGGGTTAAGGGCTTATGTTTTGTGATAATTGGACTCCTAATCCCCTTATCACCATTATTTTGGGTTCCCTTATCAATTCATCTCGTTGCCTTCCCTCTAGGTCCCCTAGGCCCTATGAAATTAGGTCCTAAGCCCCCTTCTCATTCTCTAATGCTAGGATTATAGATCCTAGTAAACCATGCTTGCACCTCTGACTTCTACACATACATGCTAATCTTGTGTCCCCTTGGCCTGTTCAAGACACCATAAGATACCCCCCCCCAGAAACTTTTTTGTTATGTCATTCCAATTTTCCTAATGTTATGACCCCCCAAATTTGGTCTCAATGCCCCTACAAGTACAGCCTTGGGTCCCCTTGGTTAAGGGAGTAAACATATTAGGGGTTATAGGTTGTGATAAGGGAGCCCCTAATCCACTTATCACAAATAGAAATAGGATTATGAACACCATAAATATCTATTGGAGGTGTTGTGATGAAAGCAATAATGAATACAAAATTTGTGGTCAATAGGATAGGGAAAAAGTATGCCAGAAACATAGTAGGAAATTTTGGAAAAAAGGTTTTAAGTAACCGGGACTGCGCTCCTGCTCTTATCTCCTTAACCTTGCTCTTCTTTAAACTCTTTAAACCCTCCCTGTAATGGGAGCTTGCTCCTTTTCATTTACAACTCCTTATGTGAGAGAAAACTACAAGCTCCATCTCAACGTGATGAAGTGTAGATATTGTGAGTAATTCAAATCGAGGCTTTGCAAATTATCCAATTGTATACATTTGGTATACATGATAATAATGGTATTACCCACATACACATATCCTCGTAACAAGTACCTAGTTCTCTAAGAATCAAATAATGTTTATAATATGCTCAATTAGAGATGAATGATTCTCCTAGGAGGTCAATTTGCTGGTTTGGGGTGTTTTTTTCGGCTTTGGATACTTAGTGGTTAAGGGCTTCAAGGGTCAAGAATCAAGGGCCAAAGGGATTTAGGGTCAAAGGATTTAGCGGTTAAGGACTCAATATTTAGGAGATTTAGGTGTTAGTGGTTAAGGGGTTAGTAGTTAAGGTGTTTAGGGGTTAAGGGTCATAGGTTAAGACGTTAAGGATTTATGGCTTAGGAGGTTCATGGATTAATATAAGTTAGGGGTTAATGTCATAAGATTTAATGAATGAAGGGGTTTATGGGTTATGATTTATGAGTGCAGGGGTTAAGTAAATATGGATTGGGGGTTAAGGGGATAGGGAAATTAGTGGTTATGGGTTAAGGGCTTATGTTTTGTGATAATTGGACTCCTAGTCCCCTTATCACCATGATTTGGGGTTCCCCTATCAATTTCTCTCGCTGCCTTCCCTCTAGGTCCTCTAGGCCCTATGAAATTAGGTCCTAAGCTCCCTTCTCATTCTCTAATGCTAGGATTATAGATCTTAGTAAACCATTTTTGCACCTCTGACTTCTACACATACATGCTACCCTTGCATCCCCTTGGCCCGTTCAAGACACCATAAGATACCCCCCCCCTCCCCCTCGTTCAAGGCAGTAGAATTTTTCCTACATTTCTTTGAATCGTTTGGATATGAGCTGGTTGCGGTTATTGAAGAGTCTAGGGTTTCTGGATCTATCTATCAGCCTTTCAATGCCACTTTTTTAACTCTCATTCCCAAGTCTAACCATCTTGTTTCCTTTAATGAATTTCGTCCCATTTCATTGTGTACTTGCTTATACAAGATTATTTCTAAAGTTATTGCCTCTAGGTTGAAACCCTTTCTCTCCAAGAACATTTCTGTAGAGCAATTCGCCTTTTTGGATGGAAGGCAAATCCATGAAGCAGTGGGGGTAGCTCAAGAAACCCTCCACATCCTCAAAATGAGTGGGAAAAAAGGAGCTATAGTAAAAATTGACCTCTCTAAGGCCTATGATAGGATCAGATGGATGTTTTTAAGACTCTTGTTGTCGCATCTTGGCTTCAGATATGATTTTGTAAGATGGATTATGGGGTGTGTCACTTCTTCATCGGTCGTTGCCCTTATAAATGGTGTAGCCTCTAATTTCTTCAACCCACAAAGGGGCCTTCGTCAAGGGTGCCATCTCCCCCCCCTTATTTTTCTATTGGTTGCTGAAGGCATCAGTTTAATGATTCACAAGGCTAAGAGACAAGGGGAGCTCAAAGGTATTGAAGTAACGGTCAATCTCTGGGTAACCCATCTCCTCTTTGTAGATGACATATTGTTGTTTAGTAGTGAGAGTATAAAATATTGTCAGTGTTTAAAGAAGATCCTAGAACTTTTTCTAAAAGTGACTGGACTAAGTATAAATGGCCAAAAATCTTCCCTGACCACTGCAGGGCTCTCAAGGGTGGAAGTGGACAGAATAAAAGACTACCTTCACTTTGAAGTTAAAACTCTACAGGACTCCTTTAAGTATCTGGGCTTCTTTATTAAGCCAGATAATTATCGGATTCAGGATTGGAAATGTCTCTTAGCTAAAATTGAGAACAAGATGAATCACTGGAGTTTCAAATGGTTGTCCAGAGCAGGGAGGTTGGTTCTAATCAAATTTGTGGTGATGGCAAGTCTGGTTTACTGGGCTAGCCTCATTTGGGTGCCAAAAAGTATTCTGATGAAGATCAACAAAATCTGTAGCAGATTCCTATGGGCAAGCTCCAAGTCGGAACACGTAACCCCTTGGGTTGCGTGGGAAAAATTAGTCAAACCAAAATGTTGGGATGGTTGGGGAATAAAGGACCTCTTTCCATTCTCAAGGTCTCTAGCGGCAAAACTAGCTTGGAGACTAATCACTATAGAGAACCTCTGGACTTTGGTAACAAGGAGGAAATACATAGACCCTATGCCAACTCTGGTCTGGCTCAGATTGCCTCAAAAATCATTCAAGAATTCATCGGTGGTGTGGAAGGCTTTGGTGGCAGCTGTAAAAATTATCGAACAAGGTTTGGCCTGGAATGTTGGGGATGGGAGATTGGTTAGACTGGGTCAAGATCCTTGGGTGGGTTGTATGGGTTTTTTGTGCTCTCGAGAGACGTGATCGAGCACCTTAATAATAGAGGGTTGCATTTCCTAAACCAAGTAGCTGACTCTGGAAATTCTTCGATTTATAGACAAGAATGGTTGTCTGGGAATGCTCTATTCTTGGAGGAAAGATGGTTTGTGGAATGGGAGAACTATAGATCTGGCAAGAATGATGAGTTGCAGTGGGTGCACTCTCAGACTAGTATGTATACCCCTAAGCTTGGTTATGCTTGGTTGATGTCTTAGAATGGGTGGGAGGATCTCGTCTGCTGGTCAAAACCATTGTGGAAGCTAAAAAGGCCGGCTAAGACAAGATTTTTTTTCTGGTGTATTCTTCAGAAGAAAGCCCCCACCTGGGATTTCCTTCAAAAAAAAGGGAGAATTGGTCCAGGGTGGTGCTCTTTGTGCAAATATAGTGAAGAATCAGTGCAACACAATTTTCTCTCTTGCCCCTTTACCATCAGCCTTTGGAATGAAATGATGAGGATGACAAATATTCCTCAGAGATAGGAAGGCCAGTTTCTCTCAGAAGCATGGCAAAGATGGTGGCAGGAAGCTCCTAATGACAAAGTTAGAACTATGCCCCTCTTAATTTCCTGGGGAATGTGGATTGCAAGAAATCAATTGATCTTCAAAGATACTCTTTTCCCTATTGGTAAACTGGCAGCAAAGGGGCAGCCATCTTTGAAAACATCCCTAACCCTTGCGACTGTCAGAAATTTAGAGTTGTTTAGAGGGAAGTGGTTAGGGGAACTAGACCCTTATCACCATTATTTTGGGTTCCCCTATCAATTTCTCTCGTTGCCTTCCCTCTAGGTCCCCTAGGCCCTATGAAATTAGGTGCTAAGCCCCCTTCTCATTCTCTAATGCTAGGATTATAGATCTTAGTAAACCATGCTTGCACCTCTGACTTCTACACATACATGCTACCCTTGTGTCCCCTTGGCCCGTTCAAGACACCATAAGATACCCACCCCCCACCAAAGAAACTTTTTGGTTATGTCATTCCACTTTTCCTAATGTTATGATCCCCCAAATTTGGTCTCAATGCCCCTACAAGTACACCCTTGGGCCCCCCTTGGCTAAGGGAGTAAACGTATTAGGGTTATGGGTTGTGATAAGGGAGCCCCTAATCCACTTATCACAACTATAAATAGGCTTATGAACACCATCAATATCTATTGTAGGTGTTGTGATGAAAGCAATAATGAATACAAAATTTGTGGTCAATAGGACATGAATCATCAAGATGTTGAACCATACAATGTAAAGATGGTTTTCAATGCTAGCTAGTGATCTAGTCACATAAAAGAGTCCCCCATAAATTTGTGCTTGTCAAACCAGGAGGTAACTCCTCAAAATTAGAATGTGTATTAGCTGAAGAATGCACATGGATTTATACATGGAGGTGAGGCTATTGGGATTCATCTCCCAATGACTCTTGGCCTTCCTTATTTCCTAATATTAATTAATATACAATATTAATTATGCACACCCATCCATAGGATTAGGTGTCAACATTCCCCCCTTTAATCCGAAGGGATGTTGGTGAGTCCAAGCATCGATCTGAAATTTTCAAACTTTTCTCTTCCAAGTGATTTGGTGAAGATGTCAGCAGTTTGCTCATTTGTGGAACAATGATGTAGATGGATGGTTTTGGCCTGAACATGATGTCGAATTAGATTGGTACTTTGTATTGATGTGCTTTTTTTCGATCATGGAACTTTGGGTTCTTGGCCAACTTTATTGCAGAAATGTTGTCGATCATGAGTGGAGTGGAATACATTTGTTTCATCTCGCAAATCTTCCCGGGGATTTTTCACGGAGCCACACAATTTCCTTTGTTGCTTCAGAATTTGCTTGCCACATATTCTGCCTCGGTCGTAGAATCTCTGGAATTGATCTGTTTGCGTGATCTCCATGAGACAGACTCCCGATCCAAGACTCATGGTGTAACCCTGTAGTAGACACCCACTGTTTCTTTGTCGCCATCAAAGTCCGAATCGAGTATCCGATCAAGTTGAAGTCACCTACTCGTGTAAATTTGAGTCCAAAGTCTTGAGTCCCCTTCAAGTACCTTAGCACTCTTTTGCAGCAGACCAATGTCCTTCACAAGGTTTTTTGCATGAATCTTGAGAGGATTCCAACGAGAAAATGAAATGTTAGGTCCGGTGGTGGTCGGATAGATAAGACTTCCTACAAGTTTTGTCTATACTTAGTTGCATCCTCAAATTCCTTCCCTTCAATAGATGTGAGCTTCAAGTTTTGTTCCATTGGAGTGCTTAAGGGTTTACAGATCATCCATGCCAAATTTGTTCAAGAGATCTCCAATGTACTTCTTTTGAGAAATAAATATGAATTTAGGATGTTGAATTACTTCAATACCCAAATAGTAATGAACATGACCCAAATCGGTCATTTCAAAACCTTTCTTCAACTCTTTCTTCATGGATGCAATATAGCTCTCATTGTTTCTCGTTATCAAAATATCATCTACATATACCACAAGATATACAAGCTTTGTTTTTCCAACTTTCTTAACAAACAAAGTTGCATCATCAAGATCAAAATGTTTGAAATCAAGTCTCGGAAGATGCTCGGTCAATTTCTCATACCGGGCTCATTGTGCTTGCTTGAGGCCATACAAGGATTTTACAATTTTGCAAACTTTGTGTTTCGACCCTTTATCACAAATCCTTACGCTGGGACATATAAACTTTCTCCTTTAGATCTCCATTCAAGAAGGTTGTTTTTACATCCATCGATGGACTTTCCATCCATTCACGAGCTGCTAAGGCAAAGAGAGTCCCGGATGGTGGTCCATTTCTTTGTGGGAGCAAAAGTTTCTTCATAATCGACTCCTTCTTTACGTACGAATCCTTTTGCCACAAGCACGGCCTTGTGCTTGTCAAGTGAGCCATCCGCTTTGTACTTGTCCTTGTAGACCCACTTACGACCAATTGATTTCGTTCCCAAAGGCGGATCAACCGGCTTCCAAGTGCCATTCTTTATCAAGGCATCATACTCATACGCATCGCTTCTTTCCATTCATCATGAGAAGCGGCTTCTTTAAAGGAAGTTGGTTCATGATCCGTAGACAAACTCAACTCACGGTTATAAGCAATATCCATATCAACAGGGAGAATTAGAATTATCTACATCACCTTCGATTTCTTGAGTGGAACTTCTTGTTCTGTTTTTCCAACCTCATCGGGGATGAACATCCTCCGGTGTCTTTGTCGACCATTTGGGAGGACCTTTCCCGAGATGGCCCCGGAGCTGGTCACTTGAGCGAGTTGGGATTGATTCAAGATTCAATCTCCCAATTCAGTCGATCACATCATCCAATGTGTCATCCGTGGTTGTTTCTTCATGTGGGGGAGAGAGTGCTTCAGGATATGATTCCACAGTTTGATTCAATATCGGAATCCCCCCTTCAAGGTGTGGAATCACATTATCAAATTCTTGGAAAGAATTTGCATGTGTGAATCTGTCCAGGCGATAAAGTTGCCTCTCAACAACTTTGTCACTCTTGGAAGATTCAAGAAATATGACATCTCTTGCTATCACAAACTTCTTATTTGCTTCATCATAGAGACGATATCCTTTGGAGGTATGGAGTACCCCAAGAAGATACATTTTCTGCTTCTAGAACCAAGTTTGTTCCTTTGACCGTTGGGTATCAAGGCATAACAGGTGGACCCAAAGACCACCCTGAAATGCTTTACCGAAGGAATGTGGCCATGCCACATTTCAAAAGGAGTTTTGTTTCTAATTGAACTTGAAGGACACCTATTTTTTATGTAAACATCACATAGAACTGCATCAGCCCAAAACATTAATTTTACATTCTTGAAAAATAACATGGAGCGAACCATATTTAAAATGGTTCTGTTCATTCTTTCAAACTACACCGATTACAGTTGTGGATTATATGGCACGGTTGTTTGATGTTTGATTCCATGTTGACGAAGATAATTTTTCAAATTCGTTTGAAGTGTATTCTTTTCCATTATTAGTACGTAGAGAGCCAATATGTGTTTGTGCATCATTTTCAATCCATGTATGAAAATTCTTGAAAGTTTGAAAAGCATCGGACTTATTATTCAGGTAAGTAAATCCAACACATTACGGTGTAGTCATCAATAAATGTCATCATGTATTTGTTTCCATTTGCGAAGCAATAGGCATAGGGCCACATAAATCTAAATGAACAAGTTCAAGTTTCCTATGTGCTCTTGAGTGTGAATCATGAAATGAGTCTGTTTGCTATGCTTTCCTAGAATACAAGCATCACATTCCTTAGGTTTTCTAGGAATTGTAGGCGAGTCCATCAACACCATTTTTTCTTCAACAAACGAAGGTTTGTCATAATTTAAGTGTCCAAATCTAGCATGCCATAAAAGACTTGATGGAAATGTACCTTCATCATGATGTGAATTGAATGCAAAGTTTTGAGCATGAGCTGGATGAACCCTTTAGCTTCAAGAGTCTCCCTTCTTCTATTCCCTCCATGACAAGTGAGCGATACGATGCTTTTCGACCTACTGCCTTGCCATCAAACAAGTGAGCGAGTGTCATTGTCTGCCGGATTTCAACTAGGGACAACAAGTTTCTCTTCAACTTAGGGAGGTATAGAACCTCATGTAGGATATGATCGGGAAGACCACGCAGTTTAAGCTTGACTGTGCCAAGCCACGATGGCTTGAGTTTGGATTTATCTGCGAAATATCTTGCTCCATCAACTTTGTCGGTGAATTCTTCAAAAAAAATATTTTCTAAATGTCATGTGACATGTTGCTCCTGAATCTAGCAACCAGTCATCTCTCCATGAAGTAAATGAAACATCAAATAGGTTTTCGGTTACTCCATTGTTACAATGTGCTAGAACGAGAATGAGCTGATTCAATTTGGTTTACCTTTGTCTTTGTCATCCGTTTTACCTCTGTCTTGATTTGTTTCTTTCTTGAGCTTTTAGATTGTCTGCCCCCCTTTTCTCTGAAGTTTCTTCTTCGTCTTCTGTCTTCTCTTCCTCTGGATGGACCTGAAGCATGTCTCTTTTCTCTCTGTGCCAAGTAGGCAGCCTCTTTAGAAGATGAAGGGACTGTCATCTTCTTTTGAAGGAGGAGAGAAAAAAACTTTGCTAGAAAATTTCTCTTGAAGGAGAGAAAACAAAAACAATCTTTGCTAGAAAATGTACTCAGTTTAAAAGGACAGAAACTCTTTTTGCTAAAAGACTGAATTTAAAAAACACAAGCTCTTTGCTAAAAACACTGAATTCTGCACCAAAAAAATATATGTAATTTTTTTGTTTTGTTTGGAGAAAAAATTTGTATGGGGGTCAATATGGAATGGTTGGGGGGGGTACGGAATTATGAAGGTGAATGGGGTGTATGGGCAGTATGGGTGTATGGTATAAAAAGGCGAAATGGTGTATATGGAATGAGAGTGTTAAATATAATGGAGAGCGTTTCACAATACAACGCATTTCATGTAAAACACAACGCATACAATGCCTACCATGTATGTGAGAGTGGCATTTAACATCGGAAAGGGGCGGAAATATATAGATATGGGGATTACAAAAGTAATGGGAAATGGTATTAAAACAAATATGAATACCATACGACTGTCATATGCCAATACGTAAGGGAAATGGTATTAAAAAATGTCAATACGATTTATATCAATGCCGCTGTAATGGGAGGGCCGACAACGTATTAACATACAATGGACAGTGCTTTATATTATATGAAGGGGCGTGGTATATTATATGAAGGTTGACTGAGCAGTATTAAAATTGAAAGGGCGGTGTATCATATTAAAACTGGGTGGAAATATGGAATAGACAGCGTTGATTGAAACAAACGACAGCGTTTATATATGTGGAATATATGTGGAGATGGGTGACCAACGTTCAATAAAAACCGGCGTTCATTAAAACCGGCGTGGATACCATAAAACCAGCGTGGTAATCAATAAAACCAGCTCGGAACTGTTCAATGCACAGCGTTTTACCATATATGCAGGGCGTGTTACAAATATAACGTTGAATATATGCAGACAGCCTGTAATGAATGTTAAGGAGGAGGCGTATGGAGGCGTATTGAATATATGCAGACAGCCTGTAATGAATGTTAAACGATGACAGTGGGAGCGTATGGTGAAGTGTTATCAATGAATATAAAACACAGTCGAATGACAGCAGTATTAATTGAATGTAGGGAAGGCGTTGGGAGATATGCGTAGATGAAAGTGCGTAGGGAGGAGATGGGTAGGTCGAGTAGGGAGTGGGGAGGAAAGAGGGAAGGCGGATATGTAATGACAGTGCATGTGTATGCAGGGTAGGGGAGAGGGCGCAGAGTTGAGGGATGGAGATGTATGCAGAGTGAGGGCGCTGGAGATGGTGAGTCGATGGAGGAGGCCCAAAAGGCCGTTACAATTTTTTTTTTTTTGAAATGGAATCTTGCAGAATGACAGAGCCTGCAATTTGCAGAATGACAGAGGAGCCTGTAGTCTTTAGGAGCTGCAGGAGCTGGAGCTGCAAATGTCAGGGCTATATAGGAAAAAAATGCAGAATAACAGTCTAACAATTAAGAGCAGCAGAAAACTATTAATAAAATTGACTGAGCAAAGGAGAGGGAGTTACACCACAGGCATAAATTCCAATAGTGGAGCTGGCTCTAATACCATGTCAAACCAGGAGGTAACTCCTCAAAATCAGAATGTGTATTAGCTGAAGAATGCACATGGATTTATACATGGAGGTGAGGCTATTGGGATTCATCTCCCAATGACTCTTGGCCTTCCTTATTTCCTAATATTAATTAATATACAATATTAATTATGCACACCCATCCATAGGATTAGGTGTCAACAGTGCTTTAGGAAACCCTTAGGATTCAATAATTAATCTAAAGTGAGAGGATTCATTGCTAAGGTGACAATGGAAACGACCTTGGGTTGACACAAAATGACACTTAGTGATCCTTACAAAACTATGGTGTCAGTTTCATCATCAACAAGAGCCACAATTGACAAGTGGCAACATCTCACATTTAAAGGCACTAAGCAACAAATATTTTGCATGTTTTTCCACCGAGGGTACCTTAATTCACATTTCCTAAGGCACAAATCACATATTTGGATTAATTTTGGATAACTTTTCATATTCCACTAGCTTCATGCATGAATAGGAGCTCCCATGCTTTAAGAAGATTTTGAGGGATTTCATGGCATAGTCAACGGTCTCATGTATAAAAGAAGAACATCATAGCTAGTTGGTTTACCTTTTCTTTCACACATTGAGAGACAAGATTCATGTATTTTAAGGTGTGTTTTATTGTTCAGTTCACATATTTGGAAGCACAATTGCGCAAGTGGAAAAATCTCAAGAATGTCATAAGAGTAAAAAAGATTTAGAATTCCTACCATATTTATTAGGATTTAGATTTCGCACTAATGTTTTCCAGAGTTTCCTACCTTTTTTTTATAATTTGGTTTAAATTGAGAGTAAAACTCATTACTATTGAATGAAATTATGATTTAGATTTCCCAATATTATTTTTAAGAGTTTCTAATTTCCATTTTGTTTAAATTGAGAATATAACTCATTCTTATCCAATGAAATCACTATTTTGATTTCTTGCTATTTTTAGATTTCCCACCATTTTTATTAAGAGTTAGATTTCCCACCAATATTTTTAGGGTTTTTTACTATTTAAATTGAGAATAGAAATCATTTCTATTCAATAAAATTTTGTTTGAAGATGCGTTTGAGTGTTCTTTAGATACAATTGGAGTTACTATAAAGTAAGAGCGCCATGACTACAAGAAGAAGAAATGAAAAGAGGTAAATTTATGTTGAATTATTTTAAGTTGTTTTTTTTGTGATTTTGGACGTTGTAGCCGTCTTTTTTTTCTTTGTCTGAAGCAGGTGTGCATGTATATTTAGGCAGATAGGTATATTTTTTTGAGCCAGTTCTTTTTTGGGTTCGTCAACCTTCTTATTGTGCTGGTGAAATTGGTCCCGAATCATGTTGGTGGCATCTATCCTCAATGCATGTTCGGCTCGGCTGCATGTGCTTTAATTCTCGATCACCTCCACCGTTTTTATGAGGCAAAACCATGCCATCTACATTTAATTCTGGATTGCCTCCATAGTTTTAGATGTTTGCATGTTGATCCCTTCCATCAAAACCACAGTTAGCAGTTCCTCAACAAACACAGCAAATTTCCAGTGTACAACAATCATAGACATCATCAAATTACTTGTGTTTCTTAATCAAAAATTTAAAAAAATTTGAGACTTGCAAGCAAATTTTATGCTGGTTGTCTCTGCCAGAAATGTTAGCGTTGAACCATTTCTTTCCTTCTTTGTTTTTATATTTTGGTTTTTATTTAAATTGAAATCCCTATATCATATTTTTCACTTGCATAGCACTGCTCTGCAATTTGAGACTTCTATATCGGTGACAATAGAATTGAGACTTGCAAGCAAATGTTATGTTGGTTGTCTCTGCCAGAAATGTTAGCGTTGCACCATTGCTTTCCTTCTTTCTTTTTTCTCTTTTGGTTTTTATTTAAATTGAAATCCCTATATCATGTTTTTCACTTGCATAGCACTGCTCTGCAATTTGAGACTTCTATATCAGTGACAACAGAATTGAGACTTGCAAGCAAATGTTATGCTGGTTGTCTCTGCCAAAAATGTTAGCGTTCCACCATTGCTTTCTTTCTTTGTTTATCTCTTTTGGTTTTTATTTAAATTGAAATCCCTATATCATGTTTTTCATTTTCATAACACTGCTCTGCAATTTGAGACTTTTATACTGGTGACAACAAATTTCATTCAACCTGCCAAAACACTGTTTAGAAAGTTTTATTTCGAAAGAATATTCAATATAGTGTCTTTTAATGTGAGAATACCAATATTTTCAGTCACAAGATTTCCGAATTAGCATGCATATTATTCCTTCACCTTCAAGATGTTCAATATTTTCATAGAAGTAAGTTTTAACGATCAATGAAGCTTTCCAAATATAAGTTTTTTTGGGGTTTTGTTCGGTTATAATACTGCGTTTTCAACTTTTGATGAATATTATGTTGGTTTACTATTACGTTTTTTTGCTAGCACTTTTATTATGACATTATTTTCAGTAGTTTCAGAGTCTATTTGACATAGAAAGTAACTAGAAGTATTGCAAATTGCTGTAGGTTATTGTCAATAGATGGACTTGCGTTAATTTATATAATTCTTTAAGTCCCTAAAATATATATTTGGCGCATTGATCAACCGAAACTTCAAGATGAACCCTATATAATTTGTCCCTGTTTTGTCCCAGTTTCAACCAACATTTTAGGGTGAAAATCATATCATTTCTGATGTCAATTTTGAAGCTGTGTCATATAACCAGTCCTGGTTTTTTTTATATATATGGTTGTCTTCCATGGTTTTAATTCATAAGCCGAAAATACCCAAGAAGCATGTGCTATCAAGAAACACTATCATGCCTTAAGAACGTTTGAATAAATCCTTGTTAATTCTCGTATTCCCTGGTTTCTTTTATATATATGGTTGTTTTGTATATTTTTATTGCAGGTGATTATTAAGGAAAGAATTTTTAAAAATGGATAAGTTATTAAAGAGAAATTTGTTAGCCCATCTTAGCTTTTCCTTCATCAAAAATTCAAAAAAAAATGAGACTTGCAGGAAAATGTTATGATGGTTGTCTCTACCAGAAATCTTAGCGTTGCACTATTACGTTTTTATGTTAGCCCTTTTATTATTACATTATATTCATTAGTTTCAGAATTTATTTGGCATAGAAAGTAACTAGAAGTATTGCAAATCGCTGTAGATTATTGTCAACAGATGGACCTGCGTTAATTTATATAGTTCTTCAAGTCCCTAAATTATAAACAAAGGCCCAACAACATCAAGAATCTGGACTGCTTTGAATCTCTTATATAACTGGATTGCTTACAATAACCCATTGAATTTCATAATTTTGTATATGGGAGACTTTTCCTTTGCCTTTTTCAACTAGAAGCCCAATATGTTAGCGTGCAGTTGTCCCTTCTACTGCTGTTCAACTACCTGTGCAATTTTCTCTTCTACTGTTGTTCAACTGCCAATTCCATCTTGTTTTATCCGTGTCTAGCCCTCATTCCTAAACTATTTCACTTAGAATTGAAATTGTAATCCTTATTTAATGATGCTCGATGACACCTCCAGATGCGGATGTTTGCATGGACTGATAGGACATTGGTCCCTACGCGTCTCCCAAAGGAGATCGCGTGGCATGGCCATATGGCCCTCTGTACATGCATTAATGACATCTTAACTTCGCCATCTCACACATACATTACTCCACCTGCTCAGTCACTCCTTCAATTTGATATGGATGTTCATTCAGCTATGGAGTTCATTCCAGACGATTTGGATAGCTGTGATTGCAGTGGTGGTTTCCCGCTTCCTCTAAGCAGTGCTCGCCCTCCAGGATTTGTTGAGTCCAACGTGCGTACGCACACTGGCCGTTGTTGCACTCTTCTTGCTTGATTCGAGCCACTTTCGGGGCATCATTTCTCTCACAGTATCTTCTGTGGTGCCAATTCCCCTCACTGTTCTTGGACAACGAATCTTTGTGGTGTCATTTCCCCTCTCCGTGCTCGGTCGGCAAGCTTTTGTGGTATCAACTCCCCTCTCTATGATCCCGAGCTTTCTATCCACCCCTTCTATTGCAGATTTCACCACCCCGCCTCTACCTCCATGCCGCGCCTTCGCCACAGAATGAGGTGTCAGCGAGGCACTAGTCGGGGCCATGCTTCTCACTTTTTCCCTTCCACCAGCTCTGATTCAGGGTATTCCTCAGCTGAAGAGGCGCAAGTCCAGCCTTAGGCCATGCGTAGCTTCAGAGGATGAGGTCGCCATCGTGAATCTGTTCATTTTTTTCAACCTGTCCCTCCCCCTTCGGTTGATCCTCCTGGTGGTGCAATTCCTCCTTTCTCTCATGGGTCTGCAAGCCTTCCCATTTGCCAAAATTCTCAGCATGCAGACTTTCGCTTTGAGTGTTCCTTAGACAAGCCCATTGTCATGGCTTTCATCACTGTAACTCTCAAAGAAGAGTTGCCCCTCCTTGTTCCCACCCATATAGCCTCTCCCCTGCCCCCTCCTGTCACAAGCTTCCCCAAGAGATTGGATATGCCCGCAGATTTCGCTCATCCTTCCAAGGACGCGCCGCGCAAGGAGGATGTGGTCACTGACAAGGAAGGCACTCTCAAAGGAGTAATGGATGATAGCAGCGATGAATATGGGTGCAGAGTTGTGGAAGAACCTCCGTCTCTGGCTTATGATCAGTAATTCTCCCAGCTTACAACTTCTTCTGGTATCTTTGCTCAATTACTGCTGTAATATTTTGCTTACTTGCTTCAATGCTCAGCTGGAAAGGCTAATTGTTACTTTCAGTATATTTCTCTCTTTTAACTTGCTTTGTATAAATAGTAGGCTGGTTTCCCTTTCAAGGGCGGCCAAATTGTTTCTTAAAGGATTGGTTTCCCTACTAGGACAGTCCAGACTCTTTTTGTTGAGCATGTCTATCAAGCCCAGTGTTCAGGCTCTCATAGATGACACTGAGGCAGTTTTGTACCAGTAAATTTTATACATAATAGAATTAGTTTTACTTAGAAAAAAAAAATGATGCTCAATGACACAACAGGTCTCTTTACAATAATGTATGCTACAAATTTTATGTAGAAGCCTAAAAGGTAGTCACATGAAGATGAATATAAATAGATTCCAGAGAAACTAGGGTTTATTCCTGAAAAGTATGAGCGTCTATTGTTTAGTTGCCTTTTTTGGAGTCCATAGAATGATAACCACAATGGATTTGGGAGTTTTATTGACATGCACATGGAATCCATTGCTACAATATATCATTCAAGTGTTTCACTCAACATGATTACCATTAGATGCTTTTCTCTCTTTCTTTTTTTATATTGGACTTCTGTAATGGTTCTTTCAGCCTAGTTGTTCACATAGAAATTGTTTTTAACTTTTTTTAGCCTAGTTGTTTACATGGAAATAGTTTATTACTTATCTTTAGGAAAAATAACTCCTCAATTATTGTTATATTTGAACCCATTCACACCACCCTGGAATTTCTTCCCTAGAAATGGTAATGTCATTGTGGCTTTAGACTATAAAATTTTACAACTCATACTTCTCTTTAAGAACAAAAATGAAATTGAACTCTTATGATCTGAATTGAACTCTTATGAAATGACAAGGATTTGCTAATAAAAATGTTTTTTTTGTTATGCAGTCTATCCGCGGATATCCATACCGAGGTAAGAAATTATTTTTTGTTTTGTACGTCAATGCTTTTTTAACAATTATTGTGTTTTCTTTTCTACTTTAAGTGATCTCTTACTAACTTTTATTAAGTGTCGCAATCTATATGTGTAGGTATCCAATAGGAATGAAAGACATCGTAAGAGATTACTTTTAAAATTGAATAAAACCACAAATTCAAGCCACATTACCAAAAAAAATGACAACATTCAATGTGGCATCATCAAAAAACACCCACAAAAGAGAGCACCAGGATCTGTTTCCCCATTACAGCATGAATCTAGTTGCTTTAGTGTCAACACCAATTCTAATGCAGATATTCTTTAGAAAAATGTGGATGAACCATTGGAAGGTATGATCATTTTTCAACTTTATATTTCTTGTATAAATACTTCAATATTTTATGTTAAGAGATTCATATTGTTATTGTCTCGAAAGGTGTGATTTGTTTTCCAGAAAATTCTCAGCACGTACTAGAAGTATTGCAAATCGTTGTAGATTATTGTCAACAGATGGACCTGCATTAATTTATATAGTTCTTCAAGTCCCTAAATTATAAACAAAGGCCCAACAACATCAAGAATCTGGACTGCTTTGAATCTCTTATATAATTGGATTGCTTACAATAACCCATTGAATTTCATAATTTTGTATATGGGAGACTTTTCATTTGCCTTTTTCAACTAGAAGCCTAGTATGTTAGCGTGCAGTTGTCTCTTCTACTGCTGTTCAAATAACTATGAAATTTTCTCTTCTACTGTTTTTCAAATACCAATTCCATCTTGTTTTATCCATGTCTAGCCCTCACTCCTAAACTATTTCACTTAGAATTAAAATTGTAATCCTTATTTAATGATGCTCGATGACACCTCTGGATGCGGATGTTTGCATGGACTGATAGGACATTGGTCCCTACGCGTCTCCCAAAGGATATAGCGTGGCGTGGCCATATGGCTGCCTGTACATGCATTAATGAGATCTTAAATTCGGCAGCTCACGCAGACATTACTCCACCTTCTCAGTCGCTCCTTCAATTTGATATGGATGTTCATTCGACTATTGAGTTCGTTCCAGATGATTTGGATATCTGTGATTGTAGTGGTGGTTTCCCCCTTCCTCTAAGCGGTGCTCACCCTCTAGGATTTGCTGAGTCCAACGTGCGTACGCACACTGGTCGTCGTTTTACTCTTCTTGCTTGTTTCAATCCACTTCCGGGGCATAATTTCTCTCACAGTATCTTCTGTGGTGCCAATACCCCTCACTATTCTTGGACAACGAATCTCTGTGGTGTCATTTCCCCTCTCCATGCTCGGTCGGCAAGCTTTTGTGGTATCAACTCCCCTCTCAGTGTTCCTAAGCTTTCTGTCCACCCCTTTTGTTGCAGATTTCACCACCCCGCCTCTACCTCCATGCTACGCCTTCGACACAGAATGAGGTGTCGGCGAGGCACTAGTTGGGGCCGTGCTTCTCACTTTTTCCCTTCCACCAGATCTGATTCAGGGTCTTCCTCAGATGAAGAGGCACAAGTCCAGCCTCAGGCCATGCGTAGCTCCAGAGGACAAGGTCGCCATCGTGAATTTGTTCATTTTTCTCAGCCTGTACCTCCCCCTTAGATTGACCCTCCTAGTGGTGCAATTCCTCCTGTCTCTCATGGGTCTTCAAGCCTTCCCATTCGCCAAACTTCTTAGCATGCAGACTTTCGCTTTGAGTGTTCCTTAGACAGGCCCATTGTCACAGCTTTCATCACTATAACTCTCAGAGAAGAGTCGCCCCTCCCTGTTCCCGCCCGTATAGCCTCTCCCCTGCCCCCTCCTGTCACAAGCTTCCCCAAGAGATCAGATATGCCCACAGATTTTGCTCATCCTTCCAAGGACGCGCCGCGCAAGGAGGATGTGGTCACTGACAAGGAAGGCACTCTCAAAGGAGTAATGGATGATAGCAGCGATGAATATGGGTGCAGAGTTGTGGAAGAACCTCAGTCTCCAGCTCATAATCAGTAATTCTCCCATCTTACAGCTTCTTCTGGTATTTTTTCTCAATTACTACTAGAAGTTTTTGCTTACTTTCTTCAACACTCAGCTGGAAAGGATGATTGTTACTTTCAGTATATTTTTTTCTGTTAACTTGCTTTGTATAAACTGTAGGTCGGTTTCCCTTTCAAGGGCATCCAAACTATTTCTTAAAGGATTGGTTTCCCTACTAGGGCAGTCTAGACACTTTTTGTTGAGCATGTCTATCAAGCCCAGTGTTCAGGCTCTCACAGATGACACTGAGGTAGTTTTGTACCAGTAACTTTTATACATAATAGAATTAGTTTTACTTAGAAAAAAAAAATGATGCTCGATGACACAACATTTCTCTTTACAATAATGTATGCTACAAATTTTATGTAGAATCCTAAAAGGTAGTCACATGAAGATGAATATAAATAGATTCCAGAGAAACAAGGATTTATTCCTGAAAAGTATGAGCCTCTATTGTTTAGTTGCATTTTTTGGAGTCCATAGAATGATCACCACAATGGCTTTGCGATTTTTATTGACATGCACATGGCATCCATTGCTACAATATATCATTCAAGTGTTTCACTCAACATGATTACCGTTAGATGCTTTTCTCTCTTTCTTTTTTTATATTGGACTTCTGTAATGGTTCTTTCAGCCTAGTTGTTCACATAGAAATTGTTTTCAACTTTTTTTAGCCTAGTTGTTTACATGGAAATAGTTTATTGCTGATCTTTAGGCAAAATAACTCCTCAATTATTGTTATATGTGAACCCATTCACACCACCCTAGAATTTCTTCCCTGGAAATGGTAATTTCGTTGTGGCTTTAGACTATAAAATTTTACAACTCATACTTCTCTTTAAGAACAAAAATGAAATTGAAATCTTATGATCTGAATTGAAATCTTATGAAATGACAAGGATTTGCTAATAAAAATGTTTTTTTTTTTATGCAGTCTATCCGCGGATATCCATACCGAGGTAAGAAATTATTTTTCGTTTTGGACGTCAATTCTTTTTTAACATTTTTTGTGTTTTATTTTCTACTTTAAGTGATCTCTTACTAACTTTTATTAAGTGTCACAATCTATATGTGTAGGTATCCAATAGGAATGAAAGACATCGTAAGAGATCACTTTTAACAGTGACTAAAACCACAAAGTCAAGCCACATTACCAAAAAAAATGACAACATTCGATGTGGCATCATCAAAAAACACCCACAAAAGAGAGCACAAGGATATGTTTCCCCATTACAACATGAATCTAGTTGCTTTAGGGTCAACACCAATTCTAATGCACATATTCTTGAGAAAAATGTGGATGAACGATTGGAAGGTATGATCATTTTTCAACTTTATATTTCTTGTATAAATACTTCAAGATTTTATGTTAAGAGATTCTTATTGTTATTGTCTCAAAAGGTGTGATTTGTTTTCCAGAAAATTCTCAGCACGTACCATCACAACAACATTATGGTTTGGAGCAAGAACCATCACAACTAGATCATGATATGGAGCAAGAACAACCACAACAAGAGCATGGCTTGGAAGGGGAAGATCCAAGTATTGAAGCCCATAGTACAAAAAATGTGAAAAGGAAGGGTAGGGGACCAACAAAATGCCTCTTTGGAAACACTACAGAGGCCTCTGCATTGCCTGAAATTCAATTTAATGAGAGGCGACAACCTGTTGGTCCACATTTAGAAAAATTCTCATCCTTTTTAGGTGTCCTTGCAAGAGATATTGTAGGCATCAAACACATGGAATAGAAACAAGTGCCTGAAGCACTTAAAAAAGACATATGGAGTGAAATCAATGTGAGTATCAACCAAATTATTATTGGATTTTTTTCTAAATTTCATTGGTGTATGTGAACGTGTGCATGATAAGTTTAATTTCAAATAAGTATTTGTATCTAATAATTCGTTGTTTATCTACTGTAGCGTACCTACCAAATAGGATTTTCAGCGGAGCAATGGTGTTATAAAGAAATATCTCAGTGCTTGAGAACTTACAGATATAATTTGTATAAAAATTATTATTTGAAATACAACACGGATGAGGAGAGGATGAAAAATGTTCCTATCAGAGTAAATGAAACCGATTGGATTGAATTTGTTAGAATACGATCTGACCCTAAATTCAAGGTAAAAATGAATGAAAAATCTACTTGTTATCATTAAATGCGATTTGAATTTGAATCCTTGCATATAATCAATTTCAGTCTAAGCATCCATTTTTTATTGAGTTGCAGGAGAAGGAAAAAGTCAATCAGGAAAATAGGGCTTTAGAACTAGAGACCCACACTTCTGGTCGTAGAGGTTACTATAGAGTTTAACATGACCTTGTAAGTTGTAACCAAATCTATTTTTTGTTCAAAATCACCAATTGCAAATATACTTATCTAGACCATTGTAATTTTTGTGACTAGAATCAAACTTGCAATCAAAATGATGCGTCTGTAACTAGGGCTGATGTGTGGATGAAATGTCATACGAAGAAGGATGGCACTCCAATGTCATCATTTAGTGCAGAGAGAATAGTAAGTTCTTGATCTATTCTTGTATCTATTTAATTTTTTTCTTTTTTAAATATTAATGATGTTTCTTACATGTATTTGTTGAAATGTTTTCTTTGCTAGAAAAAAATTGAATCGATACAAAATGATTCAGTGTCTCCTGCATATGCAACAAAGGAAGATGACATTGCAATAGTTTTGGGACCTGAGAGGAGGGGTCATATACGTGGGGGTGGCTATGGGGTTACTCCAACTGATTTGTTTGGAAAAGAGCATGCTTACAAGAGGAAATTACATAATAGAGAAGAAAAATTGAAAGAAAAAGACAAGGAACTTGGAATATTGAAGGAAGTTGTTGAAGAATTAATGCAATGGAAAGCTGCCACGGAGGCAGGAAAAGAAAATGGTCGAGTTAATATAGAACCAACCAACAATGTAAGAATTACGTGTAGGCTATTTAATTGTTGATGTATGCCATCTTTGAATATTGAAATTTGCAAAGCACAATGCCAATATGAACAGGATTGTATTGTTGTAGATATGTAATTAATGAAATATTATTTCTGTAGCTTAACTGTTCATCTTCTGATTTCATGGTATCGCATTCAAACTATTTATTTTTTAGCAGAGTTCCTTAAGTCCTAGTCAGGCTTCACTAGAACAAACTCCATTGACATCAGGACAACCTGTTCATGACCCAATTGGTGACTCAATAACATGGGTAAGTTTTATACTTGTTTATTTTCTTTTTTAATATTATCTTTTTACTCTATGGAATCTTAGAAGAATTTGTTTATTTGCAAGGTCAACCACAATTACTACCTTCAAATACAGGATTGAAGGGGAAAAAAAGTTCACTTACATGTTTTAATGGTCAAGTGAAGGTTGCAAAGGGTTACATAAAAAACACTGAACCAAATTTTTTCATGCCCAATGGAGAAGTATTAGGAGAAGGATATTATTTTGTGTGCCCACAATCAATCTTGGTTGATTCAGATTGTGAAATTAAGCTTAAATGTAGAAGTAGTCAATGCGAGTATTTAGCATATGCACTTAACACTTTTATATGTTGGAAGAGTAGTGACATTGAATTGATCAATGATTGAGAGAGAACAATGAATTGGTAAATTACTATCCCAAACATTTGAGGATTCTGGACGCAGATTGTGATAGCTTACTTGTGATTAATATCATGGTTAAGATGTCTGATACATGATTACTATTATATTTCTTTAAGATATATGTTTTTTACATCAAATGTACTGCAATGTTCTTGCTACTGTTTGGTTATTGTTTGTAAGTTGGATATATAAACCTTATCACGTTGGATATATACTATCTTATCATGCTTTGTAAATGTTGTGTAAGGGTTGCAAGCTTTGTATGATTTTTGCTGATAACCAGAATCCCTTTCAATTAAGGCTTAAACAACTATGAAACCATTTAAATTATCCATCCTACACTTGCTAATGATAGATATTTTCCAACTTCTTTCTTCATTTTGATATTTTTCTTATTCCCTTTGTTTTCGATGCTCAAGGAAGCACACATTTGGCTTATCAGGCACATATGCACTCTCTCTCTTACACTTTGGAATCTAAATTGATAAGTTGGAACAAGTCCTTAAGGAGCTTTCATATGCTAATGATAGTGTGATTCCTCATCATGTTTTGATGTCACTACTCCTTTTTGCAGATCAAGCAGTTCTTTTGGCCTCATCCCTAGGAAGATTGTAGTGTCAGGTTGACTCCTTAGGTTGGTTTTGTGATATTAGACACCTGGTGCTAAAGTTAGTAAAACTAGGGTGATGGTCTTTAATCCCATTAATGAAGCTCTTTCTACTTCTCACTTTTCTTGTAGAGAACAAATAATGCGTAGCATTTAGGAGTGAAATTTACATGTCTCTCTTATAGTGTCTTGGTGCAAAGGGTATGCTTCTCATTCATGTTCGCAATATTTATAGATTCACTTTTAGGATATCTTTTCGGGATGAGGCTCTTTGATGCAGTCATAAAATCCATAATTTTGTATGGTGTGATGAATTCTTGGTTATATGAGTGGAAAGAGTTCACATTATTATGCTTTAGTGCAATTTGCTACATGGAATCTTTCTCTTAGTGTGTCATTGTTTAAGTAGAGTTTGGGACCTAACCGCTCTAAATTCAATTTATCTTTAGGTTTACCTCTTGCTTATATAGATTCCACTAATTGGGTGACCACTTCAAGATGTGATAGGTACCCTTTATTTATGTTTTGTTTTTCTAACAAGTTTGCTTCTTTCGATTAGTTCAGCCATATAGACTGTATGGATATTTCAATTAGTCACTCCCACTAGTTCATTTCTCTTTTGATGCCCATCCTCATCTTTTCCCTTTGAGGATTAACACTCTAAAGATAGAGGAAATCTACAAAACATTTGTTTAAAGTTTAAGGTACTTAGCTCACTCATTATAAGCCTTTAAACTCCAAGATGGCTTTGTTAATATTGGCAAAGAACCTCTGGATAGAAGTCTGGTTTGCTGAAATAAACCTGATGGTAGTATTTCACATGGCACAGACTTAGACTTATCCATATTAATATGTATGAAATTTCTTATAGTTAATGCAGTTACATAACCTAAGTCCCCCATAACTGTTACTATTTGACAAGTAGATATTAACCTGTCAGTATGTAAATATCAAATATGAATGCAAGCAGTTTAGAATCACTCACAAAATCAAAACTAGACTATTTCTTCAAGACTCTTTGCAAACAATGGTTGTTTTTATATGCAACGGAGGATGTATGTGATGATATTAACAAGCCTTATTGGTAAAAATGGGCTTGATGTGACGACTGCAACAAACTCTGAAGAAATTAGGCTCAAGCCTCAAAATATTCAAAACAAGATATTTGAAGTTCACCAAGGCTGGATGGAACCAGCTGAAGTAGACTGGTGATTGAATTGATTTTAGACCTTTGACACAAAAAAAATGCTGGAATTAGTGATAATTGAGGACCATATATTAATTCTCTGAGAATAATATTTTTGATTTGTTAGTATGAATCTTTTGTCGAAGTGTATGAAAAAATACCACTTTAGCTATGCATAACTAATAGCCCTAACATCAAAAGTGGCTGCCAATATCTTCAGATCTGCAGTTAGTTGATCAAGACAAGAGCTACAAAAAACCAGATCTATGCATAGAAAGACATTAAGCAGTAAAAAGAAGGGTTTGCTCCATATATCCAATAGACAAGACAAGAACAATTTTTGAAAGAATTTTTTGTATTAAGGGCACCTGAGAGGAAAACAAGAAGATGTTTCCAATTCTCCTCAATGGGATGGGTTCTTGGAAGTCCTCAGCACTTCAGATCTAGCATTTCTCTCTCCTGTTGGTGTAGAAAACCCAGACAAAGATAGAACTCAAAGGGAGCTCACACAGCAAATAATGGAAAATATGACAATGATAATGGCTCAAAGTCAGACCAAGAGTTTAGATCCAGAGTGATCTAATAGGAAACAAAAGGTGAAGAATGGTAGGAAACACCCTCCTATTTATAACAAAATATTGGGTCATTCTAGATCTTGGTGCATGATTAAAATAATGTTAACCAAATCTAGATCCACCTTTTATGGAATATTTTATTATATTTGTTGGAGGGAAAAAGTATTTGACTTGGGTCAAATCTCTTTATTTGTTAATAATAAATAAATAAATGATTTATTTAATTATTTGTGGGTGATTTGGTCATATTTAACAAGGAATATTATCTAAATAAGATTTAAATAATTATTCCTAGAAAATAATAAGATAAATAAAGGTTTATCTAATTAATTTCTTTGTTTTGGGTTAAATATGATTAGGAATAATAATTAAATTATGGTTTAATTAATTATTCCATGAGGAAAATCAAACAAATATAGGTTTTTTTAATATTTCCTTTTGGGGTTTCCTGTTTAGACCATAAACAACCTAATAAATGTGGTTTATTAAGTTATTTCACATAGTGAAAGAAATTTAACTTAGGGTAAAATTGGTCTTACATGGTGTACTTGGGTCCATCTAATGATAGTAGGTTAGATGACCAAAAATGGTGTAACAGATTTCCCCCCAGCGTGCGAGTGTTAGGAGAAAATCGTATGACCAAAGTACGTTGTAAGAACTCAATCACCAGACATCAAAAGGGAAGCCAGAGAGAGAAAAGTGGGGTAGACTAATGTGCTGAAGAACTAGACCCTGAGGAGACGAGACTTACAGGTGCAACAAGTCTCTTTTTATGAGAGGGTACTTGTGCTAAAGGCGACGGGGGAGGCATACCTATGCCCGCCGAGACAAAGTACAAAATAATAGTGTGTCCAGTAAACAAGGGACCGAACCATAAATTACAGCCGGCATAAACATAAGCCAGATAAAAATACAATGAGGAATCCCACATACATGCTGTGCCTGGGATAATAGCCAGGACTTATACAATAATATCTTAGTACATGAGATAAAAATACAACCCAAATGCCCTTTGAAAATGGGGAAGGGCTCGCAAAATATTACTGATACATGCAAATCAAAGAGGCACTACAAGTGGCTAAGGCCAACATCATCAAATATATGGAGCTGCATCGAAGGCTGCAAGGAAGAGGTCATCCGGGCATGTGGGGGGCTACCTGCAGGGCCACCCCCTCATGAGGGTTGAGACATCTCACACAAACCCGGGAATCACCAAGAGCTGTTGCTGCATCACTGGACCATCAAGTATACGGATCTCAAGCATGCTGAAAGGAGCTGGAGTGGAGAAACAATCAAGTCAAAGGGGAAGGAGATATCCCTTTGCCTGATCCGAGGCACCGAACAAGAGTAGAAGCTGGAACCAAGGTACACCGCCCTCTAGACCTGTCTTCTAGAATGAAGGAGCTGATGTCGACAGAAGGAGGTCCACCGTAGGTGAGGCAATGAGAGATCCTCAACTAAGGCATGAGAGAAAATAGTAGAACGACTGACAGACTAATACCAATGATGATGATGGAATGGAGGGGACTGAGTAGCAAATGGACGAATTCCCTTGCCAGAGCATAAAGGACATGAATGACATGGCAGCGACTGACACAATATCATAAGGGATAGGTGATAGTGGGACTGAAGGTCATAATATGCGACACAAGAGAGAGACCAAGCAATGAAGGATGGAGGACTATAGCGGGGTACAAAGGGACTCGGGATAGACTCCATGAATGCGATGATGACTCAACTTGGATGCTCTAAACAAGGGTGACTCGATGGTGCTGCCACACAGTAAAGGTCCTATGGGGGACCATGAAAACATGAGTACAAGATGGTATCTCATGACGAAAATCAACACGAGCATGGATAAGTATGGAGGCCAAATGGTGCCCCTAATATGAGTGTTGCAAGTGAAGAAATTTGATTTTGAGGAGGGTTATAGTTGAGGGGCATAGGTGCCCCCAAGCATGGTGTGGTCATGCCAAAATTTATTTAGGAAAAGGGGAATCTAAACACATTTTAATGATGTGGTGTGCCATTTGTTGTCGTTATGGTTATGCAGTTTGAGAAAGGAAATGGAGGATTACTAATCTCTTTTAGGACTGCATATATGAAGAAAATGGACTTTAATTTTTTGGGTTGGCATACCTGGTGTCACTATCCCAAAGAGAGGATTTGGAGATAATGAATTGATGCTCTCCTAGACAACCCATAGGTTGGTCAACAACAATGTCTAAGAGATTGGGTTGCTGATGGAAGATGAGGGAACGATAAGGGGTGTCATCCCTAGAGTGATCTGAAGTGATATGGGACTCTAGAGGTTCTTCTAAATGTGGAAGAATAATGGTGCTAAAGTAAGCACGACCAGATACACTAGGAGAGTTGTGGAGAATTGCTTCTCTTGGTCTCTCAAATTTCAGTGCCCCCTTACCCAAACATTGGGTTTCAATGTAATGGCCACAAGGTGTATGTGGTGTGAACGCATGGGTTTGATGTAAGGGGGAATAGATAAAGTCAGGGGTGGGGATTTTTTCCATAATTTCGTCATCGTGATAGAAGATGGGGTGACTGGTGGAAGAAAGACCACCTGACGTGGCGAAGCGACCTGAATCATCATCATGAGAAGAGAGGTTCACATGTGTATCGTCACAAGGGGTGACAAAAGAGTAAGTAGATAAAGGATCTACCGATGTTAAGCCCAAGGTGATCGCTGAAGTAAGGTCAAGTGAAACAACAGGGAAGGGTTCAGAGGGAATGTTCCCCGAGGGTCTCATGGATAATGATAGGTAGAAAATGCTAGATGAAGGCTCCATCATCTCGACATCAGGAGGGGGGATGTCAATGAGAGCAGTCATGTCTAGTAGTTTTTCCAAAGAAAAATGCGCAAATATGGGAGAGGTGGACTCATTGTGCTTGGCCTCGAATTGGGGGACCGCGGCTAGAGAGGTGCGGAAGTCCGCGAAGCGGGGACAAAGGTGGGTGTAATGGCCATGGAGGTCACACAAAGCACAGGGGTGGTTGGTGTGAATAGTCTGGGGGTTCGTGGCCTCGGTCGCGAAAGGAACAGAGGCTTCTGGGACTGGGGACTCAGGGAACGCGACATTAACCATGGGCTTGAGATGAGGCAATTCAGGACAAGTATGGGTGGCGTGACCGACAATATCACACAAGGAACACTGGATGGTATGCTTTGGAGGCCAAGGAGGGGTAGGGTTTTTTGGGGCAGCCTTTTCCTTTGATTCCCCCTTGCGAGCTTTTCCCTTCTTACCCAAAGCGGTCGCAACAGGAGGTGATTCCTGTTGAGGTGACTGAGGCACTGTTGCGGTGGGAGAAGTCCTGGGGACCGGTTGAACCGGGGTCAAAGAAAGATAAGGTTTGGGTTGACCAGGAAAGGTTGGGGCTGGAGGATCAAGGTACCAGATGGGAATCCCAAGGGTCAGGTTAGGAAGAGAGAGGGTGGCCATGACAGGTACCGTGTACACTCCTAGTGGGGGGGCTAGGAACAGTATCTGACCAGAGGGGTAATGACCAGGTGGGACGGCTCCTAAAGGGCTAAGGCTTGGAGGAACCGTTCCAGGAGGGTAAAGAGGCTCATGAATACTAGCTGCAGGTGAAGGGCTAGGAGCAGGTTGCGGAGAGCGCGGTTGCTGACTAGCCGAAGCAGGTTGCTTGAGAGCAGCCCGAGACGATTGCATCATACAAACATTCGATGAGCTGGGGTCGGAGACAGGAGGAGGAGGAAGACCAGGGAAGGTTCCAAGAAAAAATGAGTCTTTATAGATGCCGGGAGAGACACTGGTCAAAGAATCGATGGTTTTTTTATTGGCTACGGAAGAGATGGTCGTCTCAGGGGAGGTCTGAGATTTTGGCTCATGATACGTCAACTGGTCAATGGTGACTATCTTTCCATTGTGAGGAAAAGACATCTTGCGAAAAACCACAGATGGGACAGCAGACATGGAATAGGTGTAGCTTCGCCCCAAGAGAATGTTGTAATCGAGAGGGGTGTCGATGAATTCTACATCAACGCAAACAGTCTTGCTCGCAAGAGTGATAGGACAATTACGGAAGAGGCCAATGGGTTGGGAGGCTTGGCCATCCCACGCTCAAAGGGTGATCGTGGAAGGGGCCAAATCTGGAGATACGAGTTGCTTCCAAGCTGAAGCAGACATCACACAGGTGGATGCCCCCTCATCAATTATACACCGAGAAAAATTAGCGTTCCGTATTTTGACTGGGATTTAAAAGGCTACGGAAGCAGGAAGGGGAGGATATTATGATTGATGGGCGTCGAAAAAAATCATTTTGTCATTAGCAGGATCCACAGCGCCCATGGTAGATAGTAGAGCCTTCTTTTGGGAAGGGCACAACTGGAGGAGTTCCAATGTGGAAATGGCAGCAGGAGACTGCACCAAATCATCTACTATGCTATACGAATGAGCAGCTCGACCAGGAGCAGCATTTCAGCGTAATGGTCCTTTAGGAATCTTGGTATGAACCTCGAATTTGGGTTGAGGGATATGTAAGGGACCATTGGATGTTGAAAGAGGCTCTATAGAGCCTGAAGAAGGGGACTCGAGGACAGACGGAGTGGGAGGCTTGGGGTACTGACGAGCCTGAGTTTGAAGGTTAAGGTCGACGGTTAGAGGTGGATTAGAGTTCATCATGAGGATCTGGTAATTGGAGGAATCGGAAGGGGAAGGTTTAGTGGCCGCTTGTCTGTCAGGTGGTTGGGTAGCCCCGAATCCCTGTTGTGCATCCACCTGCTCTTGAGGGGGTGGTGAGTGCTGTTGCAGGGGTTGAGAAGGCAAGGGAGGAGGAGGTGCAAATGTTGGAGGAGCTGGAGCACCAGGCTGCGGATAAGGATAATGGTTAGGGTGGGCAACATTGAGGTAAGAAGGAGACTGGGAAAAAGGCTGAGGCATGCCGTATCCTGGATACATGCTACCGGGAGGGGAACAAGTGCGGGAGGTGCTGCCCCCTCCCCTAGGAAAACCATAACCCATGGGAGGTTGGGCATATGGGTGAGAGAGAGCTCCAACGATACCGTCGGCGGCATGAGGTGCCCTCTGTGTGTTGACACCACCGGGTCTGGGGAGATCGGGTAGAACAGTATAAACATAACCTGTCTGAGCATAGATCAAGTCATATTTTAATGCCAGTTGGAGGGCGGCTTCTTCAATTTGGGGAAAATGCGATGCGACATCTTTCCCGATAGGAGGCAAGAGAGATCTAAGGAACCAGTCCATGTAGACACGATCTTCAAAAGTAGGGGATTGACATAGGCTCTTTCTTCTCCGCCATTCCTAGACATGATCGGATAGCTGGGTCGCAGATGATTGACAGAAAGAAGTCAAAAGTTCGATACCAGTGTCATAACGAAGGGGAAGCTGGAAGTAAGATAAAAAATCTCGGGCAAGAGTCGCAACGATGGTATGAGAGGAAGTGGGTTGATCAACATACCACTTAGAAGCCGTGCCTGTAAGCATTCGTTGGAACAACTGAAGACAGATAGAGTCATCGGTAATGGAGGTAGATGAACACCACATGTGGAAATATCGAACATGATTTGAAGGATCTTCTCCAGCAAGGCCTTCAAACTTGGGGATGTCAGAAGGGAGCTTTGTCGGCATAGCAGGCCAACTAGCGTCATGGTGTATGGGGTCATTTGTCAACCAGTCCAAATCAGGGAAGCTGAGGCCTACCATGAAGGGGAGCAAGGGCGCAGCCGAGGTAATTCCTATGGCGGTTCCGCTAGTAGCAGTCCCGGCATTAGGGCTGGGATTACCACTAGCATTAGGCCCTGGACCAGACATAGTGAAGGTGACAGGGGGAGAACCAGAAGTAAAATGAGAACCCAAGGAATCATAAGAGGAGTCGGAGTGCGGACTCGGAGGAGGACTAACTCGACGACGGCGGGAAGGAGTAGGTCGACCGATCGGAAACTGAGGGTGAAGGCCAAGAAGTCTCCGGGATGTGCGCTTTGGGGGCGCAATGGTGACAACACAAACACGGCACAAGGGGAAGAAGAATGACCGACAAAGGCAGGGAGGTGCAGAATCAAGTGATTACAATGTCAAAACAAGGGCAGAAAGGTGCAGTGTCAATTGATTTTAAAGTCTTTTCCTAGCGGTGTAAACCAGGCTCTTCTTCGCTTAGGGTGAGTGTGTGGCATGCGTTAATTTTAATTTTTAAACCCTTTTCATTTTGAGAGCAAGAGAAAAAGTGTGCTGCGTAACTGAAAATAAATCTGCAGAGAACAGTATATAATGCTGAAATGACAGAAAATTAACAACTAAAAATGCATCAATCTAACCCAAAAAGGCGGGTCTCTCAAAACTAGTCTAACAGAGGGAAAAAATCTAGTCAAAACACACTATAAAGAGGCCAATAGATCTAGGGTCGAAAGGGACAGGGATCTAAAGGAGAAAACTGCTGAAAAGAGGGGCAACACACAGCCAAGAGGTAGAGGCAAGGTGGCTGGAAAAAAGGAGGGAATCAGCAAAAATCAGATGGGGCAAGGAGGAGGCCCTAAAGGTAGATCCAAACAAATCTTCAGGAGGTGATTTGAAAGGGAGAAGAGCTGATTAAAAGGGATCTGAAAAGGAGGTATCAGATCTAAAAAAGGGGGGGCTGAAACTCTGAAAAAACAGACACTTGAAACAGTTAAAACTCTTCCACAAAAAGTGGAGGGTACTAAAGCCTGAGGGTGATAGGTTCCCACTTAGATGAGTAAAACAGATCAGAAATAGGTCTAAACGGGCTGATACAGAGGCTAGATAACCCTTACAAAAGCTTCAAAAAAACCCAGAAAAATTTCAGAAAAATACCAGAAAAAAGTCCAGGTCGCAGTTTTTGACCTGTTTTTCGCTTAGGTCGCAGTTTTGGGGCTTTTTTCTATGACCTGAAGCTCCAGGACACAGTTTTTGGGCCAAAAAGTGTGACCTGCACTTCCGACACTCTCGACGGTAGATTTCAGAAAAAGTTGTCGTCTTAGTTGCGGCTGATGTCTGTCACCTGTGCAATAGGTCCAGAAACACGCGGAAGTTAGAAATTTTAATGTTTTTAGGGTTTTATGTGAGAAAAAAAAACATAAAAATAGGAAAAAAAAAAGCTGAAAAGAAACCCTCGGGTCTGAAGTAGCTGGATATGCAGGAATATGAAAAACGACAGCGGTCGTAATTGAAAACCCGTGTGGAGTCGCCAATTGTTAGTATGAATCCTTTGTCGAAGTGTACGAAAAAAGACCACTTTAGCTACGCATAACTAATAGCCCTAACATCAAATGTGGCTGCCAATATCTTCATATCTGTAGTTAGTTGATCAAGACAAGAGCTGCAAAAAACCAGATCTATGCATAGAAAGACATTAAGCAGTAAAAAGAAGGGTTTGCTCCATATATCCAATAGACAAGACAAGAACAATTTTTGAAATAATTTTTGTATTAAGGGCACCTGGGAGGAAAACAAGAAGATGTTTCCAATTCTCCTCAATGGGATGGGTTCTTGGAAGTCCTCAGCACTTCAGATCTAGCATTTCTCTCTCCTATTGGTGTAGAAAACCCAGACAAAGATAGAACTCAAAGGGAGCTCACACAGCAAATAATGGAAAATATGACAATGATAATGGCTCAAAGTCGGACCAAGAGTTTAGATCCAGAGTGATCTAATAAGCAACAAAAGGTGAAGAATGGTAGGGAAAACCCTCCTATTTATAACAAAATATGGGGTCATTCTAGATCTTGGTGCATGATTAAAATAATGTTAACCAAATCTAGATCCACCTTTTATGGAATATTTTATTATATTTGTTGGAGGGAAAAAGTATTTGACTTGGGTCAAATCCCTTTATTTGTTAAAAATAAATAAATAAATGATTTATTTATATTTTTAAGGAAGTGGGTGAAGGATAATCAAATAAATAATGATTTATTTAATTATTTGTGGGTGATTTGGTCATATTTAACAAGGAATATTATCTAAATAAGATTTAAATAATTATTCCAAGAAAATAATAAGATAAATAAAGGTTTATCTAATTAATTTCTTTGTTTTGGGTTAAACATGATTAGGAATAATAATTAAATTATGGTTTAATTAATTATTCCATGAGTAAAATCAAACAAATATAGGTTTGTTTAATATTTCCTTTTGGGGTTTCTTGTTTAGACCATAAACAACCTAATAAATGTGGTTTATTAAGTTATTTCACATAGTGAAAGCAATTTTACTTAGGGTAAAATTGGTCTTACATGGTGTACTTGGGTCCATCTAATGATAGTAGGTTAGATGACCAAAAAAAGGTGTAACATGATTACTTTTGTTCAGTGTTAGCCAAATTCTTTCTTCATTTTGATATTTTTCTTATTCCTTTGTTTTTGATGCTCAAGGAAGCACACATTTGGCTTATCAGGCACATATGCAGTCTCTCTCTTACACTTTGGAATCTAAATTGATAAGCTAGAACAAGTCCTTAAGGAGCTTGCATATGCTAATGATAGTGTGATTCCTCATCATGTTTTGACGTCATTGCTCCTTTTTTCAGATCAAGTAGTTCATTTTGCCTCATCCCTAGGAAGATTTTAGTGTCAGGTTGAATCCTTAGGTTGGTTTTGTGATATTAGACACCTAGTGCTAAAGTTAGTAAAACTAGGGTGATGTTCTTTAATCCCATTAATGAAGCTCTTTCTACTTCTCACTTTTATTTTAGAGAACAACTAATGCATATCATTTAGGAGTTCAATTTACATGTCTCTCTTATAGTGTCTTGGTGCAAAGGGTATGCTTCTCATTCACGTTCACAATATTTCTAGATTCACTTTTAGGATATCTTTTAGGATGAGGCTCTTTGATGCTGTCATAAAATCCATAATTTTGTATGGTGTGATGAAGTCTTGGTTATATGAGTGGAAAGAGTTTACATTATTATGCTTTAGTGCAATTTGCTGCATGGAATCTTCCTCTTAGCGTGTCATTGTTTAAGTAGAGTTTGGGGCCTAACCGCTTTACATTCAATTTATATTTAGGTTTACCTCTTGCTTATATAGATTTCACTAATTGGGTGACCACTTCAAGATGTGATAGGTACCCTTTCTTTATGTTTTGTTTTTCAAACAAGTTCTCTTCTTTCGATTAGTTCAGCCATATAGACTGTATCGATATTTCAATTAGTCACTCCCACTACTTCATTTCTCTTTTCATGCTCATCCTCATCTTTTCCCTTTGAGGATTAACACTCTAAAGATAGAGGAAATCTAAAAAACATTTGTTTAAAGTTTAGGGTACTTAGCTCACTCAGTATAAGCCTTTAAACTCCAATATGGCTTTGTTAATCTTGGGAAAGAACCTTTGGATAGAAGTTTGGTCTGCTGAAATAAAACTGATGGTAGTATTTCACATGGCACAGACTTAGACTTATCCATATTAATATGTCTGAGATTTATTATAGTTAACGCAGTTACATAACCTGATTCCCCCATAACTGTTACTATTTGACAAGTAGATATTAACCTGTCAGTATGTAAATATCTAATATGAATGCAAGTAGTTCAGAATCGCTCACAAAATCGAAACTAGACTATTTATTGAAGACTCTTTACAAACAATGGTTGTTTTTATATGCAATAGAGGATGTATGTGATGATCTTAACAAGCCTTATTGGTAAAACTGGGCTTGATGTGACGACTGCAACAAGCTTCGAAGAAATTAGACTGAAGCCTCAAAATATTCAAAACAGGATATTGGAAGTTCACCATGGTTGGATGGAACCAGCTAAAGTAGACTGGTGATTAAACTGATTTTAGACCTTTGACACAAACAAAATGCTGGAATTAGTGATAATTTAGGACCATATATTAATCCTCTGAGAATAATATTTTTGATTACTTTTGTTCAGTGTTAGCCAACTTCTTTCTTCATTTTGATATTTTTCTTATTCCTTTGTTTTTGATGCTCATGGAAGCACACATTTGACTTATCAGGCACATATGCACTCTCTCTCTTACACTTTGGAATCTAAATTGATAAGTTGGAACAAGTCCTTAAGGAGCTTGCATATGCTAATGATAGTGTGATTCCTCATCATGTTTTGATGTCACTGCTCCTTTTTGCAGATCAAGGAGTTCTTTGGGCCTCATCCCTAGGAATATTTTAGTGTCAGGTTGACTCCTTAGGTTGGTTTTGTGATATTAGACACCTGGTGCTTAAGTTAGTAAAACTAGGGTGATGGTCTTTAATCCCATTAATGAAGTTCTTTCTACTTCTCACTTTTATTTTAATCCCATTAATGCTGCTACTAACCTGAGGTCAACATATCAATGCCCAAAACACTTGTGAACTCTAAATGCCAAATGTCTATCTTACATTGTGGTCTATGTGTAATTTCAATGTCAATGGAGGTTGAATGTATCAATGTTAAGACCAATACATCGTGGAAATATGTCAATGTATCAATCTTCGTCAAATATGATATCTCAGTCAAGTATACTCAAATTTCAAGGTCATATCAGTGTAGGGTAGATAGGTTCACTGTCTATGTGTACCAATGTCCACAAATTTGATGCACAAATCAATATCTTGGGGTCACATAAGGTAAGTGTTATGGCACTATGTTTTGGTTCACAATTGCAATGAGAGGTTTTGGTTCATTACTTCTCACATGTTATAGCATTTCCAGAACCTAACATGGCACACAATCAAATTTCTGCCTCTCTTTTACGATGCTTACTATGATGATTAAATTAATATAAAATGTGATTAGCACAAATAATATGCAATCAGCACAAGACTACTTAAGGCCAAGAGAAAAGCCTTTAGGTTTGAGTGTGCCTTAAGTGCATAACCTACTAAATAATATTTTTAAATATAAACAACAAACTCATCTCACTGATAATTTCTCTGAACAAAAGCATCCCAAAAAGTTCTCCAGCTACCCTGGTAAACCTGTTGATAATTGAGCATGCACCCAGAATGGCCAGCAAAACCAACAAGAATGCAGTCCACACACATACCCTGTGTATAATCAGCAGAGTACTTTGTAGTTATTTAATGTGAATGCACACTTATTTGCATAAATATCTACTGTTCTTAATAAAAATACTACAGGTATCAAACATTCTACTATTTCAATTTAGAATGAATTTGTAACTTGTTGACACAAGGTGATCAAATTTGAAGTACATACCACCCTGTCCAAGCCAGAAACAACTTTGGGCCTAAGTCTTCTCTATCTTTGGCAAGGTTGTACATGAATGTATACATAAGCACAGTAGGTTCAGCCACCCCAAGAATTAACAAAGGATGACCTCTGAAAATAGAATGGATGATGCCACATATTGCAGTGGATGACAGTGTTTGAACTATGGTAAGGATTCAATCTGCACTGCATTTTGATACTCAATTTTTGATAGCATTTATTAGTAAAGCCTCAAGCAAGAAAAAAATGCAACTTTTATTAATCCTATTGCTATTTTTTTCCCATATTTTCTGTGAAATTATTGACCAATTTCAATGGAAGATTCATCTGAATAACTAAAGTGATTGGCAAATTTAAAGAATGAATTTTTTCAAGGGGTGAATGTTAATATGCCTCCAATGAATTCTTGTTAGTCAATACTATTACATGAAAAATATTCCTTTCATATATTATTACTTATGCCACAAAGACAACTTGACTCATATTAGACTTCCTATGGAGGAAATCAACTCTAGATGCAGCAATATGGAGTGCACATATGGTAGATTTCAATGAGGTCTATTACTTTCACGGACAATAAATAATCTTCAAATCCCTTTCCCACAAAAAACTTGCATCTCCTTGGATATAGATATAGTGAAATGAAGTTTGCCTCTGTCAAAGTGTAGATCAGACCAAGGCCCCTAATTGATATATGGACCTTGAATATACATGAAGCTGCAAAAGCCTTTCCAACAACCTCCTAGTAATTTAGAACAAATTTATTTTTCTAAGATATATCTCGTGTCCTTCAGTGGAGTTTATCTCTAATGCCAAAAATTCCTCAAGAGTGATACCTTTTTTCTTAGAATCATTTTCAAAAGACCAGTTAAAGAATACTGCAATGATTCTCAGAATAATTTCTCTTGTATTTCCAAGAGATATCAAAGAGTCCTTAAGTGCAGTTTATCTATAATGCCAAAAGCTCCTCAAGTGTTTCACCATTTTTTTACAATATTTTTCAAAAGGTCATTTCTTAAAGCATACTACAATGCTTAGAATCATTTTCAAAAGGTAATTGGGTCATAGTATGGAATGTGCATGTCCAATGGGCTATTTAAGCATACTACAATGCTTTTAGTCATTTTCAAAAGGTAATTGGGTCATAGTATGGAATGTAAACTTACAATGGGCTATTTATGAATATATGTGTGCATAACTACCCTTGTAGACAAGTTTGATATCTCTTGAGGACATTTTAACCAATGTCCATCATGGATTTTGGGGCTTTAAAGGGTATTTTAGTGTTCAGATTTCTTAATAAGCAGGGTTCAAGGTTTAAAGCCTTCACATTTTGGTATAATGCATTTAAAGTTTTAGGGTCTAATATTTAAGATGTAGCATGAACTAGATCAAGGACACTGGATACTGCTACTAACCTGAGGTCAACATAACAATGACCAAAACACTTGTGAAGTCTAAATGCCAAAGTTCTATCTTACATTGTGGTCTATGTGTAATTTCAATGTCAATGGAGGTTGAATGTGTCAATTTAAGACCAATACATCATGGCAATATGTCAATGTATCAAACTTTGTCAAATATGATATCTCATTAAAGTATACTCAAATTTCAAGGTCATATTAGTGTAGGGTAGATAGGTTCACAATCTATATGTAATAATGTCCACAAATTTGATGCACAAATCAATATTTCAGGGTCACATAAGGTAAGTGTTATGGCACTATGTTTTGGTTCATAATTGCAATGAGAGGTTTTGGTTCATTACTTCTCACATGTTATGGCATTTCTAGAACCTAACATGGCACACAATCAAATTTCTGCCTCTGTTTTATGCTGCTTACTATGCTACTAAAATTAATATAAAATGTGATTAGCACAAATAATATACAATCAGCATAAGACTACATAAGGCCAAGAGAAAAGCCTTTATGTTTGAGTGTGCCTTAAGTGCATAACCTACTAAAGACATTTTTTAAATCTAAACAACAAACTCATCTCACTGATAAGTTCTCTGAACAAAAGCATCCCAAAAAGTTCTCTAGCTACCCTGGTAAACCTGTTGATAATTGAGCATGCACCCAGAATGGCCAACAAAACCAACAAGAATGAAGTCTGCACACATACCCTATGTATAATCAGAAGAGTACTTGTATTTATTTAATGTGAATGCACACTTATTTTCATAAATCTCTATTGTTCTTAATAAAAAAACTACAGAAATACATCGTACATCGTAAGGATGTTAGCATAGGACTTGGTGAGGAGACTATTTCCAAGTGTTTAGAGAAAATCTTGTACTCCTCAAAAACAGAGTATGCTTCTTAGAGTATGGATATTGAAGTCAAATGCAACATTTTCCAGGTATTTATAATATCTGTGGGGAGGACTTCTCTTTGAATGCAGTAACGAGTATATGTCCACTTCTTGTCCATAAGTCTTGAAATGCTGCTAGCTGGAATTATCAATTTACAATTTCACACCAAGTTACCTTATATTTTTCAAGGCATAATGAAAACATCACTGAAAAAGAGAGTAATCAGTAATATTATCAAAGAATGAAGCAGGCTTGGACTTTAAAATTTGTTTGTAGATTTATAGGTTTAGTTGGTAGTTTTAAAGTGTAAAATTTTCTCCCTCTTCAGATTCAAAAACATATGGAAACCCTTGCTTCTGAAAGTATGAAAATGATGGTATGAATTGTTTATACGAAGTGTTGGGAAAAATGCGAGAGGGGGGGGTGGATCGGTATTTGCATATTGAACTTTTACTTTCATTCCTTAAAACCCATCACGCTACTTTGCTGAGCCAGAACTAGCGTATACACGCGGATATCCTTCATAAAACTCGCGTATACCCAGAGATCTAAATATGCCATTAGTTCTTCACTTATATCATTCCATCATTCATTTATTAGATGTTCTATAAATAGTAAACATGTGTAGTAAGAACAGAATAAACCATCACACAAAGCATCACACATGAACACCAGGATTTTTAGGTGGAAACCCAAGTCGGGAGAAAACCACCGCTGCAGTTGCTCAGCCTTCAATATTTTATTATAGAAAAAACATATTACAACATATGTGCTGGCGCAGACTTGACCAGCACGCAGGCACCCACCTGCGCTCGTTTACCAGCCTCTCCTGGAAGGGAGCTCCAACCCCCTGACTCGTTTACCGGCCTCTCCTGGAAGGGAGCTACGACCCCCCGATCTCGTTTACCAGCCTCACCTGGAAGGGAGCTACAACCCCCTGACTGAAGGCTACAACCCTCAGCACCCCTTTGGACCACGTTTCATCAATTTTCACATTGGATCCAACCACTTCAATAGAACACAACACGAGGCCACGATTCATCATATTTCCAGGCCAGAACCCTTCCATACTTTAAGCACAACCATACATCATCAACTGATACATATCCACACAGATCAGATAGCAGAAACATAGCAGAACAGATCAGATATTTCATACCCTTGCTTCAGAAAACCCTAGTTTGCATACGCGCTTTCCCTTCACTGATGTCGCGTATATACGCACTTCCGTCCATACAAACCAGCGTATACCTCAGTGTATATTTTATTGCGCATACGCGCTTTCTCTTCGGCGAAGCTGCGTATATACGCGCTTCCTCCGCGGCGAAGTAGCGTATAGATCTTTAATCATTACAGAGCAGCATACTTCATCAGATCAGATATTCAGTTCAGATCTACCCTTTTGCTTCAGACAGATGTTCGCCTAGATGCTCGCCTCATCACGGATCTAAGCCTTCCATAATCAGATCTAGCAAATACAAGAGCAATTCAGATCTAGATCCCCTTCTTCATCATTGGTGCATCATACATTCAGATTTATCATCCAAGTGTAACCCTTTCCATTCAGATATACTTCAGAGAGAAGCATTCATTCAAGTTCATACATCTTGCTCTCACACATATGATTTGCACAATGAAATTCTTCTCCTTATATATATGATTATCCTTTTTCAATACCATGAGCCCCTTTTTCAATACCATGGACCAAAACAATACCATAAGCCCAAAACTACCTGGACGGGGTCAATTAGGCGGATCATTACCCAATACTATGGGTCAATACCATGGTGGTTACCCTTGGGTTTGCACTTTTTGAGCGCTTTAGCCCATACGCGACTTGTAACGTTCCTTTCCGCGTGCATACGCGACTTCCCCTAGGCCAATCCGCGTATACCAAGAGACATGCTCTTTTTCATCATTCTCTGAGTACATTCTGAAATCCTTTCTTCATTGCCTTCTGTAAATACTGTAGATACATCAGATTTCTTTCATCAAGGACATATTCTATCAAACCCAACTTCATCAAGTAATTTGTCATCATCTTCATCAAGTGGGTTTCCTTTCAAGTACAACACTCAACATCATATCATCAACAATCATCATATCACTTTCAGATTTACATCATTTAACAAGTCCATCAAGTCAAGCATAACTTCATTAGGTGGATTGCCATCAAGGACAATACATGTCAACAGTCGCATGTCTTCATCTTCATTCAGTGGGTTGCCATCAAGGGCAACACTCTGCATCATATTTCCAACAATCTCCCCCTTTGGACTTGATGGCAACCACGATGGTGTTTGGTTACCACAGCACATAGATACCATGTCACTCTCCCAAATATGTCACATCATTACCTTCTCTTTATTCAAACACCATGTCACTCTCCCCCTTTGACATCAAGGGCAAAGGGCGGATCAAAAACCAACACTCTCCCCATTTTCTCCTCATGTGGAAGAAACATTCTGCAGATCTGATATGTGCTGAAGTGGCCAAGCTCCCCCTGAGTTCATGCTGAATCTTCAAACATATTTTTCAATGAAGTACATGACTCTATGAACTTCATATCACCAAAGACTCATACTTACATCAATTATCCATCCAAGTGGATTTACATATGAGACTCAACTACCCAACCAAGTGGGTTTACAAATTTGACTCAGCTACCCAACCAAGTGGGTTTACAAAATTGACAAGTCCTTACATGACTGAATATTACAATTTTACAACATGGGTCTCCACATGACCTTTTCATCAAAAATGACTTTTCATAACCAATACCAAGAAGACCTCAAGAGAGATCATATATAGCAGAACCATCATAATGTCAGCAATGCATTATACTCAGCAAAGCTAATGCTCCCCCTGAATCTGTGCAACCAAGCAATCTTTCCAAATGACTAAGGCTCCCCCTTAGTTTGTGCATCCTGAAAACTTCCACCAGCAAATCATCAAGGCATCTTCATCAAAACATTAGAAACAGAATTATGAGAACTGGAACACCACCAGAGATACCAAACAGTATCAGAGATACCAGACAGCACTGCAGCTGTGCTGAAGAATGCTGAACCAACCAAAAAATTGTCAGCAACCAAACATATGCGGTCTTATGTGCAAGAACTCGCGTACATACGCGACTGTGTTTCAGGAAACCCGCGTATCCCAAGCCATCTTCTAAAATTTATACAGATCTGATTCTTTATGAGGAACAGACAATGTTCAGCTTCTTTCTGAGATATTTGACTGCTTCCCTGGACTACAGATATAACAGAATAGTGTATTTGTGTCTTCAAGCGTCATCCAATGGTTGTAGCATAAGCCCATTAGTAACCAAGCCTTCAGATCCTTTGCAGCATCAATACATTCTTTCCAAAAGAGATTATCATACCAGAGCAGCATCTTCAGATATGTGTCAAGCAATCATCCATGTGGTCCAAAATCACCATGATCTCTCATTCAACGTCTCATCATCATAAACCATGTATCAAGCCATCATCATTTGAGCATGAGTATCACAAAAACCAAAGAATAAGTAGTCATATTGCCAACAATGCAATCATTAGTATTCAACCTGCTGCTCCCCCTAAACCAATGTTCTACCTTAGCTTGCAATCTGAAGCACCTTCAACAGCACGTCATCAACAACAATCTCTGCATGATCTGTCCTCATCTCTGAATTATAAGACTTTCATCTCAACAACGAGTGCTCTTCATCATAAAGCAACCAGGCTTCATCCATAATCTTCAACACAAGAACCCATGCATCATTTCATTATCATGAGTATAACTAGAATGATGCTAACAGTGCAATCATCAGCAGTCAGACTGATGCTTCCCCTGGACCTCTGCTTCAGATCTTCAGCTATCAGATAACTTTTCTTATCATCAATGCATACGCGACTGCGTCTTCTGGAACTCGCGTGTATACGCGACTTTAGTTAATGGAACCTGCGTATGGAAAGTGAAGCATAGAAAATTTCCATCTTCCTTCATTTCTTCCTGAGCTTGTACCTCCTGTTCCTGTCCTTTCCATATCAGATGCGCTCTCAGAAGTAAACATAACCAGAATAATCAAATCAACCATGAGAGTCATCATGCATTGCTCCCCTTGTGACGATACATTACTAAATCTCATAATGTATCCCACATCATTCCTGCGATCAATCGCAGAAGTAAGCTTCCGGAAAAGTGGATGACGCTGCGTCTAATTCCCTACGTTTTTGATCGGTCCTCCTTCTTTCAAATTTGCTTGAGCTTTCCAACAGTGTTTCAAAAATCGTCCACTTTCTCCCCGGATCTCGTTCATCCCGCATTCTTTTTCTACATGTCATACGTACACAAACATAACATCTCATGGGCAGCAGAAATAAACATAAGAATCATAATGAGTATTTCTATTCTTCCTCTTTTACAATCGGTTTGCTTTATGTCCATATTATTGCATGAAAAACAATATCGAAGAAGCTAGAGCACTACTCGAGTAGAATTTGTTTGTTTGTGGCTGAAGTGATATGCTCTGCAATTTGCGCAACATGCCCATAATTATGACATTTACAAACATTCAACGTTCTTGAATGAATTCTTTTGAGAATTCATGATTGTTGATTGATCTTTTGTTTCTTTCCTTTAGAGTTTTCATTGAGATCTTCCGAATTTTTGGCTTCCTTGTGAGCTAGATTTTCCTTTAACGAGTTTCATGGAAACCAAGACCATGTTTGATGATGAGAGACCTCTGATTACTCGCAAATATTGTCCAAAATGTTAGTACTATCATGAAACCTCAAAAGTTTGTAACTTTATTCTAATTTGCTATGCAGAATATTTATCCTCAACCTCCGAGGCTTGACATCGCTTTGTCATGCTTTCTTTCTTCTTCCATCTTCAACCTGATCCTTCGTTGAATCTCTTCTTTCAACCAATCTTCATTTCCTTCACATGTTTCATTGACTCTTCATTCTTCTTATTTGATTTTTTCCGGATCTTCTTTAAGAGAGATGATTTACTTCAAGGCCTTCCTTTTCTCAAATGATTGTAGAGGTTCCTTATTTTTCTTACTTGATGCTTCTAAATCTTCTAAAGACAAATGATTGCAGCTTTTCAAGTCCTTCATTCTTCTTGCTGAGTTTTTCAAGATGCGCTTCTAGATCTTTAATTCGATTGGATGCATAAGTATGAAACCTTTGATACTTGTCCACCGTTCATTCAACATTTCTATTTGATCTTTCATTTGTGGATCATCTCTTTATAGATAGTTTCTTGCTTATTGATGAACTTTGTAGTTCTTCTTCTTTAATCTTGAGAGCTTCTTCAGATCCACAACTTTTACTTTCACTATCTTTACTATTGTTTGCACAAAGAAGAGTATTACAAAGTGGCCTCTCCCTTTTTCTTCTTTGCCATAGGTGCTTTGTAGATCTTTGTCGAAGTCTGTTTCATCTTCTTCAATTTTTGCTATACTTGATTTAAGAGGTATCTTCTCTTCCTCGAGTAACCTTCTTCTGCTTTGTATAGCCATGAGCACTTTCGAGATCTTGGTCGAATCTTCTTCATCTTCACTGGACACTTCATCTTATCATCTTCTTTTGCATAATAACTCTTTCTCTTCTCAAATTGTTTCCCTTACCATGCTTTTCTCATAAGGACATTTAGCATTGACATATTCAACTTTTTCCACACTCAAAACATTTTGAAGGGAAGCTTTACCTTTGAATCTTCAAAGTGTCTAGTCTGGAGCTTTCTCACGAAATTTGCTTCTTCTTACTCTGATTATAGTCTGATTCTTTGACAACTTCTTTTCCTTTCCTTTTGTAGATGCCTTAAAAGTAGCTTCTCTTACTTGAAGGCCTCTTGTCTCATTTCAAAAGCAAAGTCTGATACCATGTAATTGAACGATAGTAAGAGTTTGCAAATCTTTGTCTTTCTTCAACAGCGTAAAGCTTTAGAGTCAAATTTTTGGAAGTCAAAGATCTCTTGAGACCTTTTCCACGAGTAGAGATCGGCCATGGTTTTCACCCAAATTTCTCATCCGATTTACAATATCATCTGAGAGCGAAGAAAGAACCGCGACACTTTCATCACTATGCATCTTCGCGCTCATATTCAATTCTAAGAGTTTGGAGTTTTTCACTTTTTGCCTTTGTGTCTCCTTCCATAGCTTAGAATGTATTTTGTCCCATATGTCTTTTGCCGAATGTGGTTGCATCACTTTAGCAAATCTCGATTCGGACATGCTTCCCAATAAGACAAGTCACCGCTTTTGGCATTGATTTCATACTTCTTTCTTTCGGCTCCACCGGTAGTGGAACACCAAGCCGTATTGATAACCTTCTTCCACGGTGCCCATACATCCGCACGAGACTTTGCCAGGACATGCTTTTGCACGTACCTTCCCGAATATCGACGATTGCTTCCATTGAATAGAGGTGGATTTATAGACATTACTCCTTCTTGGACTTCCCATTGCGACGGATCTCCTTTAAGCGATCGGCAGCTTCGGCGGACCGACCTCGTCGTCACTACCAGTTGTTGGGAAAAATACGCCGAGAGGGGGGTGAATCGCATTTCACGCTATATATTCAAACTTTTACTTTTTCGTTCCTTAAAAACCCATACGCTGCCTGGCACGAGCCAGAAGTAGCGATGTATGAGATGATCCTTCATAAAACTCGCGCATACACGAGAGATCTAAATATGCCAATAGTCTCTTCTCTTATATCATTCCCATCAGCATTCAATAGATGTTCTACGTCAAAACGATGAAGCATGTGCGTAAAGAAGTGTTCAGCATAAACCATCATTGCGAGCATCTACATGAACACCGGGATTTTTGGTTGGAGACCCATAGTCGGAGAAAACTATCAGGTGCGGTCTACTGACCTTTCACATTTTGTGTCATAGAGACACATTACAACATATGCTGCGGCATCGGACTTGACCGACACGCGAGCAACTGGCTCTGCTTGCGACCTCACCCTGGAAGGCGCGGCCCACGAGCTCAGTTTATTTTTCGGCCTCTGCAGAGGGAGCATGCGACGATCTCGCATTAGCGACCTCTCTGGAGAGAGTCATACTGACCGGGCCACGGCGAAGGCACCGCCCTCGGCACACGCGGACCCGTTTCGCCAGTACATCGGATCCAACCATCATCAATAGAACATCAACTCTGTAGCCTACGATTCATCATGTTCCGAGCCGAACTTTCCATACTTTTAAGCACAACCATGCATCATACGACCGATACATATCACACGGATCGGATAAACGAAACACGAGCGAGACGGACGGATATTTTCATACTCGCTTTGCTTCGCAGAAACTCCAGGTTTGCATACGCGCTTTTACTTACTTTGATGTCGCGTGCAGAGGCGTATAGCTCCACGAAACCGGGCGTCTGCCAGCGGTTTTCCAAGCAGAGTAGTGTTGCGCATACGCGCTTTCTCACATCGGCGAGATGCGAGTATATACGCGCCTCCTCGCGGCGAAGTAGCGTATAGATCTTGATCATTACGGAAGCAGACGACTGTCATCGGATCGGATATTCGCTCGGATCTACCCTTTGCTTTTCGACGGATGTTCGCACAGATGCTCGTTTCTCACCACGATCTAAGCCTTCCGATAATTTCGAATCTAGCAAATACAAGAAAGCAATTCGCGATCTAGATCCTTCTTCATCATTGGTGCATCATATCATAGATTTATCATCCAAGTGTAACCCTTTCCATCTTCGAGATATACTCGTCGAGAAGCATTCATTCAGTTCTGCACATCTTGCTCTCACACATATGATTTGCACGATGAGAATTCTTCTCCCTGTATATATGATTATCCTTTTCAATACCATGAGCCCTTTTTTCAATAGCCATGGACCAAAAACAATACCATAAGCCCAAAACTACCTGGACGGTGGTCGATTAGGCGGGAATCATTACCCAATACTATAGATCACACTACTGAGTGTTACCCTTGGATTTGCACTTTTTTGAGCGCTTTAGCCCATACGCGACTTGTAACGTTCCTTTCGCGTGCATACGCTTTCCCCTAGGCAAACTCGCGTATATCAAGAGACATGCTCCTTTTCATCATTCTCCTGAGTACATTCTCAAATCCTTTTCTTCATTGCCCTTCTATAAATACCGTAGATACCGATTTCTTTCATCAAGGACATATTCTACCAACCCAACTTCATCAAGTAAGTTGTCATCATCTTCATCGGTGGGTTTCCTTTCATGTACAACACTGCATCATATCAGTCAACAATCATCATATCACTTTCGATTTACATCATTTAGCAAGTCCATCAAAGTCAAGCATAACTTCATTGAGTGGATTGCCATCAAGGACAATACATGTCAACGGTCGCATGTCTTCATCTTCATTCGGTAGGTTTGCCATCAAGACAACACTGCCGCTCATATTTCAACAAAGATAGATAAGAAAAGATATGAGCTAGGCAGCGTTTAAAGTGCGTATAGGATTGTCAAGGAGCCTACATCAGAGTGGTTTGCTTCAGAAAAATAAGTGTCCGATCTACAATATTGCCATTCTTCTATGAGAAAAATTCTGGTTTTGCAGCATTTTTTTCCTGTTTTTGTTAGTGGGTAAATCTTCAGGATCGGTGCTTTGATGAGCAGAAGCCCTTTCCCTGATTTTCTTCTTGGCTGGTGTTTAAACTTTTAGAAAATCTCTGTACATGTAAATATCCTTTGTGCGACCCGCATTATCATGACTATTCTCGATAATGTTCTCTTTTTTCTGGTAAAGTTTATGCTCATATATTCCTTCTACATATATGATTAACGTTAACCATATGCAACTCCCTTTGACAGAGTGCTTTGTCAAACTAGCTGGCCTTGTACAATGTTGAATGTGGTCCAACACTACCAACTCCTAATGAACTTTGAATCTTTCGAAATTGTGTAATATCAATGTGTTTGAAATAGATGCATGACACATTGGATTTTCATAGATCTTGATGTAACTTTGATTCTCACAAGAGATAATATTGGAGCTTCAGCAGAGTGATTGGTTGACTCTACAATCGGTTGCAAATCAGATAGCTTCATAATAAGTATATGAAACTGCCAGCATACTTTGCTTCAATGGGAGCGAATGCAATTGTTGCTTGCTTCTTGTTGATTTGATAAAAATGATTTATAAAATTATAATAATGATGTTTAAAATGAGCCTTATGATGGTCTACTTATACACATTGATTGTTCACAAGGTGTTAGGGGTATGTTTATAACATCACTACCCTTGAAAGATTTGTCTTGGAAAAGCTTCTGATGAGTAGAATTTTCTTTAGTTAAGCACATTTTTGTGGTGGAATAGAGAAGTTTATCGAGATATCTACATAGCTACTGTAGAGGCTAATGGTGTTTGTCGCTTGAGTGGGCGAAAGGTGAGGTATGCGTCATGTAGTCTAAAGTCTTTTGATGTGATTCGTGTAACATGAAATCTTTTATTATCTGTTGGAAATATCTTAAAGAAATTTCACATGACCACAGAAAGCTTGCTATGGCTAATTAAATTACCAATTTAGTGTACCACATAAAGAGGATGATGTTGAGAGGGTTTCTTGCACAGGTGCACTCTGAGGAGTCACGAGGTGAGTCGAGACAAAGCTCTTCTAAGTCAGCAAATACGAAGAAAAACTGGTGATGTGTATGTGGTTGCTCAGCTCGGGCTATGTGGAAAATTCGCGAGAGTGGTTACCTTTCAGTGTCTTTTCTAAAGTGGCTCGCTCTGGCAGAATAAGATCACTACATGTACGTGATGGTTCTATAGTAAGTTCTTAGCCTTATCTTCATGAATCGCATAGTATAGGAGGACGGTTTGAATACAGATATAATTTCGATGAGTGGAGATTGTTGAGCGAAAATTTTCACATTCCACTAGGTCTGGCATTAGGTCACCTCGGTGTAACAATTTCTGGGAATCTAGCTAGAGGAAAACTTCTGTCTCACTAGAGGCCATCGCAGTTAATGTTTGGGCACTCACCTCCATCGAAACACTGGGCCAATTCCGAGCGGTGGAATATTCGGTAGTTATCATCAAAGCTAGCTCTGGATCAAGTTTTGCCTAGTGGTCCCAAGGATAGAAACCGGAGGATCAATTTGACCTATCGAGGTAAAAAATACTTGTCCCAGTCCTTTCCCTCACCTTGATCGTATAGGAACATCACTGGTTTCTAAATTCCATCCCCGAACTCCGGGCTAGGTCCACTTGGCATGTGTTTGGAAATATGATGCGCAGTGTTTGTCCTGGGTGGCCAACCCACCGAGTGAAGACAGAACACACATGGCGCTGACATGTGTTGTCCTTGGTGCGTAACTGCACCCGATGAGAGTATGCTTGACTTGATGTGATATGATGTTAGACTATGCAATATGATGCTAAGTGTTGTCAGCTGAATGGCAACTCTCTTGATGAAGAAGATGGCAACTTACTCGATGAAGTTGTGAGTTGATAGAATATGTTCTTGATGAAGTAAAGTCGAGGTATATGCACATAGCATTATTACGCATAGCGATGAAGAAAAGAAGTCGACAAGTGCTAAATCTACGATGAAAAAGAGTATGTCTCTTTGGCATACATGCGTGTTGCTAGAGGTCGGCATGTAATGCACGTCGGAAAAAGAAACGTGCCAAGTCGCAGTATGGGCTAAAGCGCTCCAGAAGTGAAAAACCAAGGGTAACCACCATGGTATTGACCCATTGTATTGCGCGATCCAGCCTAATTGGCACGCGTGAGTTTTCAGAGCCAGTGGTATTGCTTTTTGGCGCATGGTATTGAAAAAAGGGAGCTCATGGTATTGAAAAAGGATAAACCTCATATAAAGAAGAAAGAAATTCATTGTGCAAACTCATGAGTGTGGGTGAAAGATGTCCGAGCTTAAATGAATACATCTCTACGCAAAGTAGATCCGAATGGAAAGGGTTACACTTGAACGATAAATCTGAATTTATGAAGCACCAAATGATGAAGAAGGGACTCCAGACTCTAAAATGCACTTGTACACTGACTGCTAGATACTGCCTTGGAAAGGCCCTAGATACTGTGATGAGGCGAACGTATCTCGACCGGGCGAAAAGGGTGAGAAACCTGAATTGAACATCCGATACGAGGAAGTACGCTACTCTCCGTAATCATCAGAAGATCTATACTGACCGCTTTGTCATGCGAAGGAAGCGCGTACACGCATAGGATTCTCAGGAAAACGCAGCATGCGCAATAAACATACACCGAGGCATACGCCGTGGTCGTGTGACCTGGAGCAGCGCCGTACATACGCGACATCGACGTGAAGTAAAGCAACGTGTGCAAACTAGGGTTTGCCGAAGCAAGCATGGAAAACATCGGACCTCCGTTTCTCATTGTGTTTAGCCATGCTCGATCCGTCGGTGATGTATCCGTTGATGATGTGTATGTTTATACTTAAAAGTATGGAAAGGGCCCGTGTCTGGAACATGATGAGTGTGCATTGCATAAAGTTGTGTTCTACAATGAAAGTGGATTGGATCCCGGTGTGAAAAATTGACGGAAAGCGTGGGTCAAAGGTGGTGCTAAAGGTTGTATGCCTTCGGCAGTCAAGTCGTAGCTCCCGCTTCTGAGTGAGGTCGTAGTCACGAGATCGAATCGTCGCTCCCTTCCGTGGAGAGGTCGGTAAAGCGAGCTAGAGTTGGAGCTCTTCCAGGAGAGGCCGGGAGCGAGCGGCAGTGGTGCCTCGCGTGCTTTGGTCAAGTACAACGCAGCTATCATTATGTTGTGGAGATGTTTTTTCTCTATAATAAAATATTGAAGGACGAGTACATCGGCAGCGGTGGTTTTCTCGGGCATGGGTTTTCCCACCCAAAATCCCGGTGTTCATGTGTGATGCTTTGTGTGATGCAGTTTCCGTCTTGCTTCAACTGCACATGTTTACCTATGTTGAATATCCGATGGACTGAAATGAAAGAATGAATTTAAGTGAAGAATTAATGACATAAATAGACGTCTACGCGTATACTGCGAGTTTCGTAAAGAGTGTATCCGCGTGCTCTACACGAGTCCAGTTCGAGAACTAGCGTGTGCGTTGAAGCAAGAAAAAGTGAAAGTGCTGAATATGTGCGAACATCGAGTTCACCCCTCTCGCATTATTTTCAACGTGGTACGGAAGGTGGTCCTTCTGCAGAATCATGGTCGCTTGAAAGGAGATCCGTCGCAATGGTGAAGTCAAGAAGGAGTGATGTTCTGTAAATCCACCTCTATTCAGTGAGAAAGCAATACTGACACTCCGGAAGGTGCCAACAAGCGGATCTCGCTAAATCTTTGGTACAGCTACTGGGCGTCTTGAAAGGATGTGACGACAAGAGATTTGGAGAAGAAAAGGGTGTCTATGGATTCTCGAGAAGACATCTAATCTTCTTAAGAAGACTCAATAAAAGTGCACTAGAAGAAAGGACACACAATCATAGAGACTCTTAAAATCAGCATGAAGCAAGAGAAAAAAAGCGATGGAGGAGAATTAGAAATGTAGGTAGTAAGTTCAAGGAAGGATAATGAGCAGTGAATTCCTCTCAATCTTAGATTTGCTAAAAGATCAAAGCATCCCGAGATGAAATTATCAAGGCACAACGGTCTCACATATAAAAAGCAAAGTCATTGGATACACCGGAGAATCTTCGAACCATCGACCATCAAATTCTTAAAAGCAAACGAGCAACCGGTTCTCTGCATTTCGGCCCAGCGCAAATAGTGGAACAAAGGATTCTTTCACTACGTAAGCAGATGATCGCCCAATTCAAGAAACACCACTGTGGAGATGCTCAATGGCTACAACTACCGTGTGAAATTCAAATAGCAGATTTCTATGATCACAGTAAATTTCTACTTCAGTGGACAATGTTTTTCATGTCACTGATGCCGCATTGGTCAGCAAAGCCGCTCAATGTGCTGCCCTATAAAACCATCATGACGAGAGAAGCAAGAAAGATAAAGATGATGTCGAAACAAAGAAGGACACCTATAACAACTTTTCCCTCTTCTAAATGAATTTGAATGTACTTATTTAAATAACTTTGGTCATGAGAATATGAAGTGCAGGAGCAAAGGCTGTGACCCAGAGAACATGTTCCTACAAAGCTCTAAAGTATGGAAAAGAGAAAGGAAACTACCGGTTGAAAATTGTGGGCATAGAGTTATTTGGTGGAAGGTGAAGAGAATCAATGGTACATTGATAGCGGGTGTTCAAGACACATGACGGGTGACAAAATCAAACTCGCATACTATAATGCTCAGAGAAAGGAAAAAGAAAGTTACATTTTGGAAATGATATGTCCTACGTCAATAATCAAAGGAAAAGCGGGCAGTTTCTAAAAGAAAAAGGTGAAGGCTAAAGATGTCATGTATGTGGATGGATTAAGACATAACCTGTTAAGTGTTAGTCAAATGTGTGATCAAGAGCGATGCGTCTTGGGCCCAAAGATATGTGGTTCGTGATCTTGATACGAGTAAAAATCATTATAAAAGGATCCAAGCAATCAGATATGTTCTAAGACGCACAGATCAATGTTACTGAGCAAGTCTCGAGAAAAACGTTGACTATGGCATAGAAGGATGGTATCCAAGCTTCTCTCAACCAACAAAACGATAGACTTCAAAAATGTTGTTAAGTGATCTTCCCAAGATCAATGCTGCAGAAAGTATCATATGCAAATCTTGTCAATTTCGGTAAGCACACCGAGTTCAATTTAATGCCAAAGGAAGGATCATCAAGTAAGCCTCTTGAACTCATTCATGCAACATATGTGGACCTATGAGGAAAAGGTCATACGTGGGGAAGAATACTATATCCTATTTATTGATGATTTACTCCAGAATGTGAGATCGTATTTATTAAACACAAAGATGAAGCTTTGGAAAAATTTCTAGATTACCAAGCTCTGGTAGAAAATGAATTGATTCTAAAAAAATCAAGTGTCTTAGATCGATCGTGGTGGAGAATACATCAAATGAATTCTTTGAATTTTGTGAACAAACATGGCATTAAAAGATAGTTTCTATCATGGCCAGTGCACTCCACAACAAAATGGCGTAAGCGAAAGAATGAATAGAAAAATTGTTCAAATGGCTAGAGCTATGAGGCGATAATGTTCACACGACATGTTCCTGGAGGAAGCGACGCATGCATGGCTAACATTCTCAACAAAGCACATGTTCGAGTAAATAGTGACAAAACTCACATCATGAACTCTGGTATGGTAATCCCCACACGTAAAGCATTTAAAGGTTTTGGAAGTAGATGCTTTATCAAAAATAATGATGAAAAGTCTTGGCAAGTTTGAACCTAGATCGGATGAAGGAATACTTCTTGGTTACTCATCTTCAAACAAAGCATCTACATATTTATAATAAGAGTGACTCAGAAAGGTTGTTGAATGTATTGATGTTATTGATGAGTTTCTGGACTCCTAAAGAAGAAAAACAAACAATGAAGATGAAGATGATAGTGATTATTGCCATCGCATCAAATGAAAATGACAAGACAATGGATCCACTGAAGAACTCGAAATGATCTATCCGAGAAAAAGCTCCATCAGATAGGTTCAAAAGAATCATCGAATCTCAAATTTTGGGAGACAAGGAATCGTGTACGAACAAGGAGGACTCTTGTAGGGATCTTCTGCTATTGGCACTTCTATCCACAATTGAACCACACAATGTCAATGAAGCTATCAAATATGAATGTTGGAATAATGCATGGTATGAAGAAATTGAGCAAATTGAAAAGAATGCACACTTGGGATTTGGTACCAAGACCTCATGATAAAAATGTCATTGGAAATTAAATGGATCTTCAAGAATGATTAAATGAGAATGGGGATGTTGTAAGAAACAAAGCTAGACTGGTTTGCAAAGGGTATACTCAACAGAAGGTATAGACTTTGAAGAAACTTTTGCTCCTGTAGCTAGACTTGAAGCCATAAGAATGTTTCTTGCTTTCTAAGCTGTCAACAAATCAAAGCTTTATCAAATGGATGTTAAAGTCTGCTTTCCTTTAATGGTGATCTAGAAGAAAGAAGTATATAGAACAACCCCTGAAAGGATTCATTTTGGGAAATAATGCAAATCTTGTTTGTAGACTTAAAAAAGGATCCGTATGGTCTCAAACAAGCTCCAAGGGCTTGGTATTATCGTCTTGACAAATATCTTCATCAACAAGGATTTTCAAAGGGAGTCTGCTTGATAGCAACTTATACACACAAAAGTTGAAAATGATAAACTATTGATTGTGGTTGTATATGTTGATGATATCATTTTTGGGAGTAACGACGAATCTATGAGTCAATACTTTCCGTCATGCGCAAGAATTTGAAATGTCCTTTACTGAACTAACATATCTTTTCATGGCTTGCAAGTGCATCAAATCTACAGATGGTATATTTCTATCACAAGCAAAATATCTTAAGCAAATTTGAAGAAGTATGGCATGGAAGAATACAAAGCACACGCAAGTACACCAAATGATAACCCATGATGGAATCTCAGCTCTCATGATGATTCTCCCGTGGAATCAACAGAATACAGATCGATGATTGGAAAGTCACTTTATCTAAACGGGACTAGATCGCAAATTATGCATGTCGGTTGAGTTGTTGAACTGATTCCAAGCTAATCCAAAAGAGTCTCATCTTGCTGTCAAAAGATATTCAAATATCTACAAGGAACTCAAGATTTTGGTCTATGGTATCAAAAAGACGTGATCTTACTCTTCATGCTTACACCGCATTAAGTCTGAAGTGTTGATGATCGGAAAAAGCACTAGTGGTGGTGCATTTTACATGGAATGCCCAGTTAGTATCTTGGTTCAGCAAGAAGCAAAATTCTATTGCTTTATCAAGCACTGAAGCAGTATGTAGTGCCACATCTTGTTGCACTCAACTCCTATGGATGATACAAACCTGACAGTCAAATCAAATGTACAACTCCTATCTCCATTATGTGTGATAATACAAGTGCCATCAATATCTCAAAGAATCTCGTTATGCATTCGAAAGACCAAGCACATTCCCATCAAGTATCATTTCTTACGTGAACAAGTGCTTGAACAAAGGTGAAGTTGGAGTATGTTACCCTCCAAAGAACAAATGTCGATATCTTTACCAAACCTGCCTCGGGGAAAGCATTCGAGCATCGAGTATGTGTGTGTATGTCTCGTTACCAGCTAGAAAGAAAAAATCCGATAAAGTTTAGAAGATAAAACTTTGAATGCGGGTTTCCCTCAAAATACGATCGCGTATGTACGCGAGTTCGACACATAAACGCGTATGTTTGGTTGCGCGACAACTTTTTTGGATGGTTCAACATTCTTTGGCACATAGTGCAGTGTTCTGGTATCTCTGATCTTTCGTTTGGCATCTCTGGTGGTGTTCAGTTCTCTGACTCGTTTCAATGTTTCTGTTGCAGTGTCTTGTGTTGTTGGGTGAAGTTTTCAGATGCAAACCTGGGGAGCTTTAGTCATTTGGAAAAGATTGCGGATTCATGGATTCGGGGGAGACGTGAGTTTTACGAGTACAATGCATTGTTGGCATTATGATGGTTCCGATATATATGATCTTCTTGAGGTCTTCTTGGTATGGTATGAAAAGTCATTTTTTATGATGAAAAAGGTCATGTGAGACCCATGGTGTAGAAATTGTAATATTCGAGTCATGCATGAACTGTCATGTACCACTTGGTTTGATAGCACGAGTCAATTTTAAACCCACTTGGTTGGGTAGTTGAATTGAAATGTGTAAACACTTGGTTGGGTACTTGAGTCTCATATGTAAATCCACTTGGTTGGATATTTGTTGTAAGTATGAGTTTTTGGTGATAGGAAAGAGTCATGTACTTTATTATATGTTGAAAATTCAACATGAACCTTCGTGATGAGCTTGGCCACTTCAACACATCGGATCTGCAAGTGTTTCTTCCACATGAGGAGGAGAGTGTTGGTTTTTGATCCGCGCCCTTTGCCCTTGATGTCAAAGGGGGAGAGTGACATGGTGTTTGAATGAGGAAGAAGATAATGACGTCAAATATTTGAAGTGACATATTTGGGAGAGTGACATGGTACTATCTGGTGTAGTCAAACACCCTTTCATCATGGTTGCCATCAAGTCCAAAGGGGGAGATTGTTGGAAACATGATGCGAGTGTCGTCCTTGATGGCAACCCACCGAAATGAAAGATGAAGACATGTGACGGAGCTTGACGTGTGTGTCTCCTGGATGGCAATACACCGATGAAGATTATGCTTGACTAGATGTGATATGATGTTCAGTTAGCAATATGATGCTAAAGTCAAGTCATTGACTTGCAACTCTCTTGCATGAAAGAAGATGGCAACTTAGCTAGATGGTAGTTGTGATTGACAGAATATGCTCCTGATGAAGTAAACCGACGTATCAGTGCTGTGTACGAGTATGCGCAGTTAAAGCAAAAGAAGTCGGCAAGTGCTAAATCTATGATGAAAAAAGAGTATGTCTCTTGGTATACGTGGATTGGCCTAGGGGAAGTGGTGTATGCACGCGGAAAGAACGTGCCAAAGTCGCGTATGGGCTAAAAGCGCTCAAAAAGTGCAAAACCAAGGGTAACCTACCATGGTATTGACCCATTGTATTGGGTAATGATCCGCCTAATTGGCCCCACCTGTGTCAGTTTTGGGCTTATGGTATTGCTTTGGCGCATGGTGTTGAAGAAAGGGGCTCATGGTATTGAAAAAAGGATAAACCTATATAAGAAGAAGAAATTCATTGTGCACAAGTCATGAGTGTGGGTGGAATGACAAGTCCGAGCTTAAATGAAAGACACATCTCTCACAAAGTAGATCCTGAATGAAAGGGTTACACTTGAGCGACAAATGCTGAATTTACGAGGCTACGATGATGAAGAAGGGGATCTAGATCTAAAAATGCACTCAGACCGGCTAGATTCCATGATGGAAGGACCCAGATCCGTGATGATGGCGAACATTCAGCGAACGTCCCATCGAGTGAAAAAGGTAAAATCTGAATTGAGACATCCCATCCGATTGATAGTCTGTCGCTTCGTAATCATTGAAGACTCTATCGCGCCGCTTTGCCGCGAAGCAGCGCGTATGCACGTGATTCTCAAAGATACACGTATCTGTATGCTAACAAACAGATGTACACCGAGGTACACGCCGGTTCGTGTGGATGGAAAGCGCGTACACACGCGACATCGTTAGTTATGAGGATCGCGAAACTAGTGGTTTGTCGAAGCAAAGAAAGTGGAAATACCGAAACTGCACTGGCCGTGTTTCTCGCTGCTCCAGTCCGGGTTGATATGTATCTCGTTGATGATGTATGTTTATACTTAAAAAGTGTGAGAAAAAGGGTTCGTCTGCACATGGACAGTGAATTGTGGCCATGCAAGTTGTGCTCTATTGATGGCGACGTGGTCGAGGTGGATGTCGAAAGAGTCTAGAGCGTCACCGATGGGGTCGTAGCTCCTTCCAGGAGTCGTAATGAGATCGGAGTCGTGGCTCCCCTTCCCAGGAGAGGCTGGTAAACGCGTTCGTGAGGTTGGGCTCCTTCAGGAGAGGCTGCAAACGAGCGCGGTGGGTGCCCTCACGTTACAGTCAAGTTCCAAGGGTCAAAGACTTACATGTTGTAAGATACATGTTTTCTCTTATAATAAAATATTGAAAGGTCGATGGCTGCGTTTAACAGTAGTGGTTTTCGACTGGGTTTCCACCTAAAAATCCCGGTGTTCATGTGTGATGCTTTGTGTGATGATTTAATCCGTTCATCTGCACATGGGCTATCGCTATTGAATATCCGATGAATGAATGAAAGAATGATTTAAGTGAAGAATTAATGACATAAATGAGATGTCTCTGCATACGCGAGGTTTCGTAAAGGGTATCGCGCGTATACGCAAGTCCGGATTCGCAGAGTAGCGTAGTGCCGTTTAGAAGCAAGAAAAAGTGAAAAGTTTTGAATATGCAGTCAGAACATCGGTTTCACTAGCGTCACACCATGTGGTCCCATTTCCAGCTGTCAAAAGCCCTTTCATCAAGGACCATTTTGGAATCCAAGTTCCCAAAGGATTTTAGATTGGAGCTGCAACTACCGTCATAAGTCTTATTTATTCTCCCTCAACCCTTCAATCCTCTCTTTTCTCTCCCCTAGAAAGATAAATTCACTTGCTTAGAAGCGGGTGCCAAGTCCCACTCTCTGCTTTTATCTTAGGAAAGGGTTTCGAGGGTCACATCCGAGCCTAGACCGATCGACCTATACTCCACAAGTGACTTCCCTAAACTACCGAAACTCCACCCATCTGGGTGAAAGTCTTGCATTGAAAAAGCACGGAGCCTTAGTTGTGGTGACAATGGGTTAAGCCTCTACTCGTTTCCCTTGTCCACATGCGCTGCCCTCTTAGGAACCCCTTTTAGGTCCACTACTAGTTTGAGTCGAGTAACAAGTGTTCACAATTCTCATTTGTGAAGCGACTCCCTGGTATGCCCACTTTTTCCATATTACAGACTCCAAGATGAGAAGCCCGCACTGCAGGGTGCCTTTCTTCTCTCCGAATCAATCCTCTACATATATGAGGTAGGGTAGATTTGGGTTCACCCACTTGGTGTGCCATTTATTCCTTCTGCAGTGCTGCACATCCTTGGGCCCTATACACCTACCCTTCTACCAGTTTGTTGTCCTACACGTAACAAAGAGTTGGGCTCTTCTTTGACGATGTAACCTCACAACCCTCCAACTATGCTTGGACTACCATCTAATCTTTGCTAACCACGACTAATTATTTTTACCGATCTAGGGCCCATAATATTGTCTTTCATCCGCTCTTCGTCCTGGCCACCCAACAAGGGTTTGAGTCCTCTCAAGATCGTCGTTCTTGTGTATCGACAATTTGATCTTTGTTGTCCAATATACAAACAAATATGAACTGCTCCTCTTATCATACTTCTATATCATGAATGACCGAGTCAGGTCTACAAAGTCACTCACTAATGGTCCATTTACTAATTTTTGATAAAGGTTTCTTGCGTATATTTGTCTAAAAAATCTATGGAAGTACACCAAAATAAACTCCCCACATGTCAATCCATTCTTCTTATATGGCACATCTCTTTCTGCATGCTCAATTTTCTTCGGCTTCAATTTTCACCCTCCTTTGGATCTCATTGTCTCCACACACTAAATCGCAAACCATATTCCGGATCCTGTGGTCTTTATTAGCGTAAATAAACCTCCTACCTAAGGGTCACAACCCGTCTTCTTCTATGCAAATTTGTCGCAGCTCTTAAGGGCATACCTTATGAACTAAACATGTTGTGAAAGCTCCGGGCCCTAATCTAGGGAATTATACTTATGTACTAATCTGATTGTAGATCATGACCTCATCCATCACATAGAAAAAACATGACTCTTGCCTCCATAAGAGGCCACACCTAGCTCATATGGATCCATAGATTCCGGCATTTCTTTAGGCGAATCTCGACATGAATCTCGAGATCTCAATGTCAGCCCTCAAAATAGGGTTAAATCGATCAATAATACACACTGCCGAGACTTCACGTTATGGCTCTAAAATTACGAAAGGCAAGTCCTCCTCCATTTATGTTGGTTTTTATCACAAACAACGCGAAACCTGCTAACCACCACAAAGGCAAGATGGTATCAACCCTCTCTTCTATTTCTTCATGTAGAAAGTCCCACACCAACCAGAGTTCAATCTAATCTTGTAATGTACTAAAAACAAGATACATGAAATCCATCCTAAAGTACCTGGAAACAACACACGATCGCATAATCACATGTAAAGTAAGAGAAACGAGTTATCAATCACACAACACAAGATGTATCCTGGGAAGCAAATCGCACAAAACCCTCTATCTCTATTTTGTATTAAGTCAAGGAATCATGAAACAATACAATGCTTAATCTCTCTCAGACTCTCCAACACTCGCCAATTGTCTCCCTATCATTTGTGAAAAAAATCACTGGGTGATTTAGCCAATTTTCACCGCTTCTTTGCTCACGCAATTACTATGTAATTATTCCATATTAATTAGGAAAAATCAACTTTCCTTGATTGCACAATCCATCATATATCCCAACGACTTTATAATTGCACACGGGAAATTTTCTATAAATACAAACTAATAGTTGTGTTCCTCCCGAACCGTGTTACAATAAGGATGACGGGTCTTTTTTTATTATTTAAAAATAAGATAAAATCCTAAAACAACCAAAACCCTAACCCAAGGAGATGTAACACCAAGAGTTTGTGGGCCCCGTTGGGGCTAGGTTGGGCAGTCAACTTTCCCAAGGTCATAACTTGGTCATATGATTCCTGTCGGACGCACATGATGCCTCAGAAAGATCTCTCCAAGGAATACAACAAACTAATGCGATTTTCAAAAATGCTAAACCTTGCTGCCCAAAAAATGTCGCTGCCATTCAAATGTCCAAGTTCAGGACCCGAAGAACTGATGAAAAATAGTAAATTGTGCTACAATTAAGGAAACCGAAAAACTAAAAGAGACAATGACAGGGCCCAAGTGAAGAGGCGGGTGGCCACCAATATCCACCTCGATCACCTTAAATTGAATTTCTTGAGCCAACTCAATCATCATGACTTAGTTAATCGACACAATTTGTTATGAGACAAAATTACAATTTATTGTCCAATTTATTTACAGGGAAAAATAAATTAGATGCCTCACATTCCTCACCCCCGGTACACTGCACCTCGCCACAGTGGGTATATATTTTTTTGTCCTTTCTAGTTTCCCAATTTCAATCGTTTCTTGTTGCAAATTTCAATACTTCCTCTCAACAAGAAAGGAAATCTGAACTGCATCCTTATCCGGTACCTTTTGAAATATTCCCATGCTACACTTTCAGTGTTATTTGCACCCTGTAAACTCGAAACCCATTGTACCGAACAAATTTACCCAAGATAATGCATCTATCATCACACCTTTGATCGGCGTCACTAGCTATCGCATCCGTTCAGTACCACCGTTACCGATGCTGATGATTCCGTATTTGTGCCCTTTGAACTTATTGTTGAATCTAATTTGTGATCCGTATTTGACATCCGTGACTCTCGATTTATGTCTTCACGAGCAACTTAATACACTGGCCATAATCGATCCTTCCTACTACTATTGTACCGTGGCCTCCTCGAGCGGTTCGACCCATGAGACACGCCATCCTTCAATAGACCTTGCCCAAATTTCTTATCTTGGGATTATGTCTACACATCACCCCACCAGCCTTACACCTCGACGCATGTATCGCTCCTCTTCCCATCCGGCTCGAAATTTCCCTCATGGAGGTCTTTGCTTGATTGGATGCTTCCACCTGGGCCTCCCTCTCGCTCTCAATTGTGGTATACTCCAAAACCTTCTCGAGATCGCTTCTCATGAAGATTCATGTTGAGAGGTATTTACGTTCTCTTTAAACCACCAAGTCTCTAACTTCGCCTTTCTCCCTCTGTGCTTTCTACGTATCCGGTACCTCAATTACATATAGGTTCTTGACTCGCTATTGCAATTGTCCCGACATTACAAAAATTTTCTAAAAAGAGCGGATTTTAAATCAATGATATCTCCCCATCCGAGCTCCGATTCCGACCGATTTTTTTTCTATTTTTAAGAGATTTTCTATGAATCCAAATAGTCTATTTGTTTTTGAAAATTTTACACCAATATTCAAATATTCTATGCAAACTCGCTCAAAAAATTCCTGCTCTGATACCATGTAGAAAATCTAACCAACGAGATTCAATCTAATCTTGTAATATACTAAAATAAGATATTGAATCCTTCCTACAATTTGTGGAAACAAAACACGATCACACAATCACATATAAGTAAGAGAAATAAATTATCAATTTCACAACAACATGATGCATTTGGGGAAAGAAACTGCTCAAAACCCCTCTATCTCTATTGTGTACTATTAAGTCAAGAAATCATGAAACAATACATTAATGCTTAATCTCTCATGAGATTCTCTAGCACTCTTTCAATTGTCTCCCATTGATCTAAGCAAACTCAGCCTAGTACTTACTAATTTCGATCTCCATTTCATCCTCGCTCGCTCATGCAATTTCTAGGAATTAACTCCTTATTATTTAGGAAACCAATATTCTCATTACACAATCCATTATGGAATCCCAATGACTTTATAATTTCACATGGGAAATTCTTCTGGAATACAATTGATAGTTATGTTCCCTTTAACCTCCTCGTCTCAACCGGGTATTCCTCGAACCGACATGCATACACAACTATTAATAGCGAATTAGATTGTATTATAAGGATTGATCACTCATTGTGAGCAATCTAATTTAATTCACCGGACCTCTCACCAGTCTATAAATCGCCTAGAACCAGCTTAAACCGATTTAATGCATTTAATTGAGTTAATTACACTTGTACCCCATCAATGCATTAACTTCAATCGACCCAAAAAAATATTAGAACTCTCTCTAGATGCCTCATTCGACCCCAAGTACTTGAATTTCTTGAGCTAACTCGATCATCATGACTTAATTAAATGACACAAGTTGTTATGAGATGAAATTGTAGGATTTATTGTCCAATTTATTTAAGGGAAAACAATTAGACGCCCCACATTCTTCACTCCCCATCAAAATTCCTCACCAAAGTAGGTGCATTTTTTTTTGTCCTTTTGGTTTCCAATCTCACTATTTCTTGCTTAAACTTCAACATTTCAGAATTTGATAAGGCCTTCACACAAAGACACCATTGAAATCACATGCCTGCATTCTCATGAGAAACTCCTCTCTTAAGCTCGGACCGAAGAGAACCACCATCCTACTTCCTAGTGCAAACCAACCCTTAAGGTATGCAACATTCTTCTGAACACTCACATGATGATCTTGCTCTTGGAGGATGATCATGACCTCCTTTTAGGAACCCTTACTCACCCTCGTACTCGAACTACTTTAGGACTACATCTCTCTTCAGCCCCGTGATGTGCCAGATAGTGGGAATACATGTCAAACATGCTAATATGTGCCAAGTGATAAGGCATGCTGTTGGAAAAAATACTGAGAGGGGGGGTGAATCAGTATTTAGGGCAAACTGAAACTTTTTACTTTTTCATGCTCTAAAACCCATACGCTACTTTGATGAAGCCAACTAGCATATACACGCGGATATCCTTCATAAAACTCGCGTATACACAGAGATATAATTATAACATTAGTTCTTCACTTATATCATTCCATCATTCATTCATTAGATGTTCTATAAATAGTAAACATGTGTAGTAAGAACAGAATAAACCATCACACAAAGCATCACACATGAACACCAGGATTTTTAGGTGGAAACCCAAGTCGGGAGAAAACCACCGCTGCAGTTGCTCAGCCTTCAATATTTTATTATAGAGAAAAACATCTTACAACATATGTGCTGGCGCAGACTTGACCAGCACGCAGGCACCCACCTGCGCTCGTTTACCAGCCTCTCCTGGAAGGGAGCTCCAACCCCCTGACTCGTTTACCAGCCTCTCCTGGAAGGGAGCTACGACCCCCCGATCTCGTTTACCAGCCTCTCCTGGAAAGGAGCTACGACCCCCTCGATCTCGTTTACCAGCCTCACCTGGAAGGGAGCTACAACCCCCTGACTGAAGGCTACAACCTTCAGCACCACCTTGGACCACGTTTCATCAATTTTCACACTGGATCCAACAACTTCAATAGAACACCACTTGCAGGCCACATTTCATCATATTTTCATATTGGACCCTTTCCATACTTTTTAAGCACAAACATACATCACCAACAGATACATATCAACACAGATCAGATAGCAGAAACACAGCAGAACAGATCAGATATTTCATACCCCTTGCTTCAGCAAACCCTAGTTTGCATACGCGCTTTCTCTTCACTGATGTCGCGTATATACGTGCTTCCGTCCACACAAACCAGCGTATACCTCAGTGTATATTTTATTGCGCATACGCGCTTTCTCTTCGCTGAAGCCGCGTATATACGCGCTTCCTCCGCGGCGAAGTAGCGTATAGATCTTCAATCATTATGGAGCAGCATACTTCTTCAGATCAGATATTCAGTTCAGATTCAACCCTTTACTTCAGACAGATGTTCGCCTCATCACAGATCTAATCACTCCATAAACAGATCTAGTAGATACAAATACATTTCAAATCTAGATATCCCGCTTCATCATTTCTTCATAGGTGCATCATAGATTCAGATATATAATCAAACCTTTTCCCTTTCCATATAGATATACTTCACAGAGAAGTATTCATTCAAGATCAGACATCTTGCACTCACACTCATGATTTGCACAATGAATTTCTTCTCCTTATATAGGTTTACCCTTCTTTAATACCATGAGCCCATTTTTCAATACCATGAGCCAAAACAATACCATGAGCCCAAAACTAAATTACTTCCGATGGTATTCCTAGACGGGGTCATTTAGACGAATCATTACCCAATACAATGGGTCAATACCATGGTGGTTACCCCTGGTTTTGCAATTTTTGAGCGCTTTTGCCCATACGCGACTTGGAACGTTCTTTCCCGCGTGCATACGCGACTTCCCTTAGGTAAATACGCGTATGCCTGGAGACATACTCTTTTCATCATAGATCTATCACATGCTGAATTCCTTTCTTCATTGCCTTCTGTACATACTGTAGATACATCATATTTAGTTCATCAAGACATATTCTATCAAGCACAACTTCATCAAGTAATTTGCCATCATCTTCATCAAGTGGGTTGCCATTCAAGGACAACACTCAGCATCAGATTGCTAACAAACATCATTTCATATCAGATTTACATCGTTTACCAAGTCCATTAGGTCACGAATAACTTCGTCAGGTGGATTTCCATCAAGGACAACACATGTCAACAGTTTCATGTCTTCATCTTCATTCAGTGGGTTGCCATCAAGGACAACACTCTGCATAATATTGCCAACAATCTCCCCCTTTGGACTTGATGGCAACCACAATGGTGTTTGGTTACCACAACACATAGGTACATTAAGAATACAAGGACACCATGTCACATTCCCCATTTTTGACACCATTCTTTCTCTTCATTCAAACACCATGTCACTCTCCCCCTTTGACATCAAGGGTAAAGGGTGGATCAAAACCAACACACTCTCCCATTTTCTCCTCATGTAGAAGAAACGTTCTGCAGATCTGATATATACTGAAGTGACCAAGCTCCCCCTGAGTTCATGCTGAATCTTCAAACATATTTTTCAATGAAGTATATGACTCTATGAACTTCCTATCACCAAAGACTCATACTTACATCAAAGATCCATCCAAGTGGATTTACATATGAGACTCAAGTACCCAACCAAGAAGGTTTACACATTTCAACTCAGTTACCCAACCAAGTGGGTTTACAAAATTTGACTTAGCTACCCAACCAAGTGGGTTTACAAATTTGACAAGTCCTTACATGACTGAAATTTACAATTTTACATCATGGGTCTCAACATGACCTTTTTCATCAAGCTACAAAAATGACCATTTATAACCAACACCAGAACGTCCTCAAGAAAGAGAACATATTTCAGAACCATCATAATGCCAATAATGCATTATACTCAGCAATGCTAAAGCTCCCCCTGAATCTGTGCATCCAAGCAACCTTTTCATATGACTAAGTCTCCCCCTTAGTTTGTGCATCCGGAACACTTTTACCAACAAATCATCAAGGCATCTTTATCAAAACATTAGAAATAGAATCATGAGAATTGGAACACCACCAGAGATACCAAACAGTATCAGAGATACCAAACAGCACTGCAACTGTGCTGAAGAGAGCTGACTCCAAACAGAAAATTGTCAGCAATCAGACATACGCGGTTTTCTGTGCATGAACTCGCGTATATACGCGACTGTGTTTCAGGAAACCCGCGTATCCAATACCATCTTCTATATTTTAACCAGATTTGATCCTCTTGTGAGAAAAAGACAGTGTTCAGCTTCTTTCTGGGATATTTGAATGCTTCCCTGGACTACAGATAGATAGAACAGTGTAGTTGTGTCTTCAAGCGTCATCCAACGGTTGTAGCATAAGCACATTAGCAACCAAGCCTTCAGATACTTTGCAGCGTCAATACAATCTTTCCAAGAGAGATTATCATACCAGAACATCATCTTCAAATATGCGTCAAGCAATCATCCATGTGATCCACCACCATCCTACATCACCATGACCTTTAAGATTTAACATGAAGTAATATATGTAGGAAGAGGTCTCAGCCATAGTAACAAACTATGCATGAATTATTCTTATATCTGAAACATAAGACTTCCAATTTCATCCAACCGATAAACTTTAGCAAGCAGTAAGCAGAACTCATTCAAAGTCTCATCATAATAAACCATGTACCAAGCCATCATCATTTGAGCATGAATAATAACCAAAGAATAACTAGTCATAGTGCCAAAAATGCAATCATTAGTAATCAACCTGCTGCTTCCCCTGAACCAGTGCTCCTTCTTAACTTGTGCAACCTGAAAACGTTCATCAGCAAGTCATCAGCAACAATCTCTGCATGAGCTGCCCTTATCTCCGAATTATAGGACTTTCTTCTCAAGAATGAATACTCTTCATCAAAAGCAAACAGGCCTCATCCATAATCTTCATCATAAGAAACCAAGTGTCATATCATCATAATTTAGAACTGATAAATTAAGCTGATACAGAGTCAATAATGCATTTATTAACAATCAGACTGATGCTCCCCCTGAACCTCTGCTCCAGATCTTCAGCTATCATATAAATTCTCTTATCATCAATGCATACGCGACTATGTCTGTTGGAACTCGCGTGTATACGCGAATTTTGTTAATAGAACCCGCGTATGGAAAGTGAAGCATAGAAATTTTTCACATTCCTTCATCTCCCCCTGAACTTGTACTTCCAGTACTTGTCTTTTCCACATCATATGCGCTGTCAGAAGTAAACATAACCAGAGTAATCAAATCAACCATGAGAGTCATCATGCATTGCTCCCCCTGTGACGATACATTACTAAATCTCATAATGTATCCCACATCATTCGGCAGTCAACAAGAAAAGTCACTTTCGTAAGCGGATGACCGCAAAGAGGTCAAATTCCCTACGTTTCGATCGGTCCTCCATCTTTTTCCAGATTTGTTTAAACTTTCTATTTGTGTGCTGGAAGTTATCCAATTTCTCATATCTGTTCAACCTGCATTCCTTTTCTACATGTCCATATTTGTTACAAGAATAACATCTCATGTGTCCAGAGAAATAAGCATAGGAATCATGATGAGTATTTCTAATCTTCCTCCTTTTACAATCAGCTGCTTTATGTCCATACTTGTTACATGAAAAACAATATCCCTTGAAGTTAGCAGAGTACCTTTTTGAGTAGAATCTGTTTGTTTGTGGCTGAATTGTTCTGCTTCTGCAATTTGCTGCAACATGCCCATAATTATGACATTTAAAACATTCAACGTTCTTGAATGAATTCCTTTGAGAATTCATGATTGTTGGTTGATCTTTTGTCTCTTTCAACACTTCAGGTTTAGTATTGACATCCTCTGAATTTTTAGCACTTCCTTGTGAGCTAGATTCTCCTTCAACAGTTTCATGGAAACCAAGACCAAGTTTGATAGCAGGAGACCTTTGATTACTCAGAATATTGTCCAAAATATTAGTACTATCATGAAATCTCAAAAGTTTAACCTTTTCTTCTAATTTACCTTTGAGAATGTTTACCTCAACCTCCAAGTCTTGACATTGCTTTGTCATGCTTTCTTCTTTCCTTCTTCCATCTTCTACTTGATCCTTCAGTTTTAGAATCTCTTCTTTCAACCCATTTCCTTGTTCTTCAAAAGCTTGCAAGAGTTCTTCATTCTTCTTCTTTGATGCTTCAAGATTTACTTTCAGAGATATGATTTCTTCTTCAAGTCCTGCATTCTTCTTACCTGTTTTATCCAGGTCTTCTTTGAGGGAAATGATTTCTGCTTCAAGTCCTTCCTTTTCAAATGATTGTAGAGGTTCCTCATTCTTCTCACTTGATGCTTCAAGTTTTTCTTGTAGAGAGATGATTCCAGCTTCAAGACCTTCATTCTTCCCTTTTGATTTTTCTAGATCTGTTTTTAGAGAAACGTTTTCTGCTTCAAGTCCTTTATTCTTCTTATTGATTCTTCAAGATCTTCTTGCAGAGAGATGATTTCAGCTTCAAGTCCTTTACTTCGATTGTATACATCATCGAACATCCTTTTCAGTCTAAAGACCAACCTTTTGGAGCCAGAGTCCTTCTCAATAAATATTCTTTGTTGATCTTTGATGACTTCTTTTAAATCCACAACATCACTTTCTACATCTACATCATTGCTTGCACCGATAAGATTACAAGGACCCTAATCACTATCATATTCATCTTTGTCAACTTCTGCTATACAGGTTTTCTGAGACATCTCCTTACTTTGAGTAGCCTTTTGCTTCTTTGCCATGAGAACTTGTAGAGCTTGGTCAGAATCTTCTTCATCTTCACTTTCACTATCATAACCTTTGCATATACAGTTAAGAAAAATACAAGAACAACGATCAATACCTATTTCATCTCCTTCAATTTCTGATTTACATGATTTCTGAGGCCTCTTCTTTCCTTGAGTAACCTTCTTCTTTTGCTTCTTTCCCATTGCGACGGATCTCCTTCAAGCGATCAAGCTTCTGCAGAAGGACCCGCTCTAATACCAATTGTTGGGAAAAATACTGAGAGGGGGGGGTGAATCAGTATTTAGGGCAAACTGAAACTTTTTAATTTTTCATGCTCTAAAGCCCATACGCTACTTTGATGAAGCCAACTAGTGTATACACGTGGATATCCTTCATAAAACTCGCGTATACACAGAGATCTAATTATGCCATTAGTTCTTCACTTATATCATTCCATCATTCATTCATTAGATGTTCTATAAACAGTAAACATGTGCAGTAAGAACAGAATAAACCATCACATAAAGCATCACACATGAACACCAGGATTTTTAGGTGGAAACCCAAGTCGGGAGAAAACCACCGCTGCAGTTGCTCAGCCTTCAATATTTTATTATAGAGAAAACATCTTACAACACATGTGCTGGCGCAGACTTGACCAGCACGCAGGCACCCACCTGCGCTCGTTTACCAGCCTCTCCTGGAAGGGAGCTCCAACCCCCTGACTCGTTTACCAGCCTCTCCTGGAAGGGAGCTACGACCCCCCGATCTCGTTTACCAGCCTCACCTGGAAGGAGCTACGACCCCCTGATCTCGTTTACCAGCCTCACCTGGAAGGGAGCTACCACCCCCTGACTGAAGGCTACAACCCTCAGCACCTCTATGGACCACGTTTCATCAATTTCCATACTGGATCCAAAGCTTCCTTTAGCACACCACTTGCAGGCCACATTTCATCATATTTTCAGACTGGACCCTTTCCATACTTTTAAGCACAGTCACCCTTTAAACAGATACATATAACTCACTGACAGATATCAGTAAACCAGCAGAACAGATCAGACATTTATTACCATAGACTTCAGCAAACCCTAGTTTTCATACGCGCTTTCCTTTCTCTGATGTCTCGTATATATGCGCTCTCGTTCAATAAACCAGCGTATACTTCTGTATAAATTACAAAGCCAATTCCATTGCGCATACGCGCTTTTTCTTCGGCGAAGCCGCGTATATACGCGCTTCCTCTGCGGCTAACTAGCGTATGGATCTTCAATCATTACAGAGCTACATACCTCTTCAGATCAGATATTTAGTTCAGATTCAACCCTTTACTTTAGACAGATGTTCGCCTCATCACAGATCTAATCACTCCATAAACAGATCTAGTAGATACAAATACATTTCAAATCTAGATATCCCGCTTCATCATTTCTTCATTAGAGCACCATATATTCAGATCTATCATCAAAACTTTACCCTTTCCATATAGATATACTTCACAGAGAAGTATTCATTCAAGCTCAGACATCTTGCTCCCACACTCATGATTTTCACAATGAATTTCTTCTCCTTATATAGGTTTACCTTTTTTTTTTTTGAATACCATGAGCCCCTTTTTCAATACCATGAGCCAAAACAATACCATGAGCCCAAAACTACATTACTTCCGATGGTATTCCTGGACGGGGTCAATTAGGCGGATCATTACCCAATACAATGGGTCAATACCATGGTGGTTACCCTTGGTTTTGCACTTTATGAGCGCTTTTACCCATACGCGACTTGGCACGTTCTTTTCCGTGTGCATACGCGACTTTCCTTAGGCAAATCTGCGTATGCCTAGAGACATACTCTTTTCATCATAGATCTATCACATGCTGAATTCCTTTCTTCATTGCCTTCTGTACATACTGTAGATACATCATATTTAGTTCATTAAGATATATTCTATCAAGCACAACTTCATCAAGTAAGTTGCCATCATCTTCATCAAGTGGGTTGCCATTCAAGGACAACACTCAGCATCAGATTGCTAACAAACATCATTTCATATCAGATTTACATCGTTTACCAAGTCCATTAGGTCACGAATAACTTCATCAGGTGTATTGCCATCAAGGACAACACATGTCAACAGTCACATGTGTTCATCTTCATTTAGTTGGTTGCCATCAAGGACAACACTCTGCATCATATTTCCAACACATGCCGTGATGTGCATGGGGTGTGTCAATGTGTCGTGGAATGTCATGACAAAAAAAGGGGAGAAAAAAATTAAACTACAAGGAAATGAACACATAAGAGGGTTAATAAGTCATCAATTTACCTTTTCCAAGAGGGGCATGCTAGGCACACCAACACTAGGAAGCAATAGGTGCCAAGTGCAAAGTCTTAGTGCATTCTAACTGCCAAGCATTCCTTTGTTGCTTCTCATCTACTTTCCAAAAATTGATAATCACAAATAAATTTAATATTAAACCATGCCAAATCATACCAAGGCATCTCAACGTATTCCATACATCCTAAGACTTTCCAAGTGCCAACACGTTCCAAGCGCCAATATGTGTCAGGGACTAGTGTTATGCATGTTATGAAGTGGAAGGGAATGTTGAAGAGTGCTAAGGTGTGCTAGAGAGTGATAATGCATGTTTATGAGTGTTAAGGATTACTAGGAAAAAACATTAAGAAATTAAGGAGCACTAAGTAAAATTCATGAAAGTAAATGAACATGAGGAATGCAGTGCCAGAGACTATGTTAATGAGTGTTAGTTGTCATGCCAAGGAGGGACTGACAAGGTATGCTAAGCATTGGTAAGGCATGGTAGGGACTATCAAGTCATGTCAAGAGTTCCCAAAGTGTGCTTGGGAGTTCCAGGGTGTGCTAATTATATCATGTGCCAATTAATAGTTCCAATATATGCCAATACATGCTAGGTGCTAAGGATGTGGTGCAGGGTGCCAGGGTATATCAATATGTGTCAAAGAAAGAAAAAGAAGAACCAATAAGAGGGTTAATAAGTCAGGACTTTATATTTTTGAAAAGGGGCATGCTAGGCACACTAATAATAGTCCTAAAAACAGTGCCAAGGAAATAGAAACTTTTTAACACATATTTACGTAGTACTAGTGTATGAGCTAACCCAATAAATCTTTAAAATTAGACTTTATATTTTGATGGTTCTCCGAAACTCAAGAAGGTTCTAGATCTCGTTGTATCCTTATTGAACCTTGGAATAAAAAGGTAAACTTAGAATGTCGTTGAGAGTTGAAGAGGAAGAAATAACACCACTAAACATGATCACCTATTCTAGGATTGAATAAGGCCATAGACTCTAAGGTGTGTGTACCTGTGTCATTGATTCCAAGACACAAATTGACAACTAGGTCCAAACTCCGGGTTGTGCTACTCAGATGACGATCCCAATATTTTTATTGGATTCCTCTTTCGGAGAGGTGTAAGATTGATGTAAAGATCATCTCAATTGGATGAGCAGAACATGTACTTTGAATTTATTCCCCTTATGCCTTCGTCTATTGCTATATATGATTGACTTAAATGTCTTAAAGGACGTGTCACACACCCCCAAAGATTCCTATATATTGGAGAGACTTGGAGTTCATTTGACACACATCCATGTGGAGGAATTCTCTCTCTGGATAGCGTTGGAGCTGCACATTCTTTCTTTGGATTGTTCTGGGGTTATGTGTGACACGCTTGGCTGAATGACCTATTGGAGACTTTGCTGGTAGAAGCATCCTGCTGATCGCTGTAACACCACCATTTCTTATCTCTGTCTTGGCTTGTCTTCTATCGATCAATTAGTATGTTCTATCTTCTTCAGTGTTGTGCCCTAACCTGAAATGGCATAGAACATGTACAGAAATTAACATGGTATCAGAGCCGAGGGGAAGACAATGTCCAAATTTGTGTGCCCTACCACGGCAAGGAGAAGGAGCTCTGTGGGTTTATTTGTTGTAATAAAGGCCGAACTCTATTAGGCTGCTGTGTGCTAGGCCGCAGGCCATAGCACTACAGTAAGGCCTCCGTGAAACAAATAGGCGGCTTATTTTTTTTTGATGCGCACGCCTGCCCTCCACTGTAAATACCTCCAAAGCAGTGGTAGATGGCAGCGTCGACATATGGCCGCATTGAATATTTTCAAAGGGGGACGATAGCTTTTAGTTTTGGTACAAAGCTTATGGCGAAATCGAAATCTGGTAGTAACAGCTAGTCAGTTTTGAGAGGAACGGGCAGCAAGGGGTTCTGAGCATTCACTTCTCGGCATTCTGCGCTCATTTAAAGTTTATTTTTTTGTGGAGCTACGTTTGTAAAATGGCTGCGCTCAAGTATTTGGAAACTCAAGGGCAGCCCAGCCCGAACTGGCCAAATGGTACAATGCATTGGCTGATCTCTACAAGCGCAATCTATGGCACCAACTCCCTCTCATGCTGGAACAGTGCGTAGCCCTTGCAATTTTTCAGGAACATCTTGAAAGAGCCAGCGAGTTGGTATTGCATGATTCTTTGACAGCGAAATTATCTAAGAAATCCCCCGTTTCGCCCCTCCCCCCACCCCCCGAGGTAGCGAGGCATCTGTACAAGGATTTATTGTGACAGCGAGTTCATTATGGCAATAGATCTACTCAGTCCACCATCCCGAGGCGTGCGACGTCAGTTTATCTTCTTTCAAAAGGCCGAATTTCTTTTTGAATTGGCTTGTGTTCTCATATTACAAGCACGGGTCCTCTATTCGGGAACCATCTCTGTCGGTCACGACGGCACCTGGGGATATCGTGCTCCCTGGGAAATGAATCGAACCCGTGGTGATATTCAGGGATGTATTCATCGCGATATTCAGGGACGAATTCGTGGCAAATGCTGCGTCACGTTTAAACTACCAAGTCACCTATCCAAGTGGCAACATTTAGCAACTGCGTGGTTCACGACAAATTTTCCGTCAACATATTTGGCTGGAATTATACTGTGGCTCAAATTACACGAGCGGGGTTTCTGTTATGGAGGGTGGTCACAGTTAAATCCGAGAGGCTGTGTTCTGAGTCTGAGCATCAGGTTGACGCTAAAGAGGTGGAAGCAACACGCTGATCGATCGTAACAGAGGAGCAGGCTTCGAAATTAGAGGCTAAGTCAGTGTTAATATAAAGGAGTCGCATGATCATTTGTGAAAAGCTCGATTGGTTCCGGGGGCTTTAGTGGTTTCTCGAATCTTTGGTTTGATTCGACACCTGCAATTAGAGCTAATGAAAATGACGACAATGATGTTTTCGATCCTGTTAGGAATTTGCATTTTTGTGAAAAACTCAGGTGCTGCTATTTTCGATGAGTGGATATCTAACGGGGTATCTTCTATTGCTGTACCACTGGCGAAGTCTAATTGTTATTCTGCTGTTGCCTTTCAAAGTACAGATGGCCAGAAAAATGCCCACAGGAAAAACCATGCAGCCCGTCCAGATGATGTCCCTTGCCATTGTCATTGTTTAGTGATGACAAAGCTGATTTTGAACAAAATAGCGAGGTTGATCTATTTGCAAAACACGCAAATTTTCGGCAGAAATTTGATAGCAATCGGGCTCCCATAGTTCAGAGAGAGTTTTAGTGATCTCTGTGGAGAATTTTGAGAAACTCAGGAAGTATCGAATGCAATCTCAAAGGAACTTTCGATGTCATTACAGTGAGAAGTTCGGATTGCAGAGCTCAAAATTCAGAGATGTTTTTTGGTGACACTACAGGAGCTTGGATTAGGCACAGGATAATCTCAGTGCTATTGCAGTAACCACCGTTCGGTGCAGTGAAGGTTTCAATGCTGCCAAAGTGACAAGGTCTCACTGTGAGATGTTTCCGTTGAGTACATGTCCACTGTGCTTGCTTTTACAAATACATTGTTGCCCATATTTCCATCTTAGGTTTCTTCTTTGCCTGCTGCGTTACAACTGGTCGATTGAGGAACAGTATGTTCAGAGCGTTATCCATCTCTGCATTATGGATTATGGAGTTACTGCAATCCAGGGTGATGTACCTGGACAAAATGCATATCTTACTGGGCTTAGCATAATTGGGGGCATGGCTTTCTTGTGACGGGAAGCTCCGTGGACAGAGCTGTTTTTTAAATATGTGGATATAAGGGTGAATTCGAGACCTTGATCAGTGACATTGGAGGTGCATTTTCATTGAAAGAAGGCAGATTGATCAGCTGATATGTGAAGCAGCAGAGGACCTTGACAGCAGTTAAGCCAGAGGTAATGGAGCAACAGTACTTTTTGCAGGTATAGGAGGAAGAGAACCCTGCCCAGTACATCAAGGACAAGAGTCCATGAGATGTAAGTGAAGTTCATATTCAGCAAGCCGTAATGAATGTGATAGTTATAAATTCTGTGATTCTATGTCACTGTCATTATGACAGTGACATAGACAAACACCCATGTTTGAAGCTGGAAGTTTTAAAGGTTGACTGCTGAAGTCCTTGAGGAAAGTCTATGTAATGGTCAAATTTTTGACGAAATGTGCATCAATGTAAGTCATTGATCTAGGCAAATTTTGACAGCAGTCTGCTGAAATAACCAGAAATGGGCAAATCTGGAAGCAAATCAAGGTTAAATGCCTCAAGTTCAGGATGAACCAAGGTAGATTGGATCCCTTGTTTTGTTGTAAGCTGCAGTCTTAGAAGGCTGTTTAAAGGAGCTACTCACATAATAACAGGGAGTGGCTGAAAGGACTTCTAACACAAGCTGATGCTTGCTGATATGTTCTCCCTGTATGTCAATGACATAGATAGACATCTATGTAGCAGCCGCATGTGACTGTATCAGTCCTACATTGGAGCGTTATGGTAAGCTCAAAATGTAAACTTGGAAGTTTACGCAGTTTGTTTTGGTCACATGGTTGGAATCTTGAATCATGATCAACAAAGTCTGTTGGATGGCTTTGACTGTGGGAGATCAGGTCCCAATTTCAAGATGGTGTCTGGGATGCCCTCATTTAAAACAGATGTCTTCTCTCTCGAGAGAAGCTGACATTAAGAGGGAGATATATCTGCATGGATGTCTTTGTTCAATGAAAGAAGATCCTCATGGCTCCGGGACATATGGCTTCAGAGGGGGAAATTCCGAAGGAAAACCAAGAAGCCATATTAATAACAGGATATCTAGCAGCCATAAGTACTTGACCATAGGACAAAGCAGTTGTCACGTCGAAATGGCTCTACAAGATCAAGCATGGATCTGTTGGAAGTGCTGAAAAGTTCAAGGCAAGATTCGTTGCCTGTGAGGAAGATATAGACTATGATGACATATTTGCACCTATGGCTCGAGATACCATCATTTGATCTATTATAGCCCTTGCTGCTACGCAAGGATGGAGTCTTCATCAGATGATGTGAAGACCGCATTTTTCTGCATGGTGTGATAAAGGAAGAGATATATGTGGAGCAACCTTTGGGGTTGGAAGTCCAGGATCGGGACACCCATGTCTGCAGGTTGAAGAAAGCCCTCTATGAGCTGAAACAAGCACCCTGAGATTGGTACAAGAGGATAGATAGCTACTTGATGAAGCTGGTCTTCACTCGAAGTAATGCTGATCCGAACCCTTACTTCAAGGTAGTCAAGGGAAATCCTCTCATTCTGGTGCTGTATATGGATGACCTCTTCCTGACAGGTGCTGACCCTCTCATTCATCAGTGCAAGAGGGAGCTCGCTGTTGTGTTCGAAATGAAGGACCTAGGACAAATGTCTAGGCCTCAAGGTCTAGCAGAGACCGGGCGAGATTTTCCTTTCTCAAGGAAAATACATTATGATTTTTTTTTTCTGGTTTGATGGACTGTAAGTCCACGGAACTCAACTTTAAAAAGTTGAGTGGCAGCGCTGCTGGGCCCGTATTGATAAATCCTACTGAGTATCGTTAACTCATAGGGACCCTGATGTTCTTAAATGAACACTTGTTCGAACATATGTTGTAGAGTGATCACTTTGAGTCAACGCATGGTTGATCATAACATTCACTGGGTTGGTGCCAAGAAACTCTTGAGATATCTCTGAGGCACGATAGACCATGGGCTGAGACACACTGCCGGGAGTATGACACTCCATGGATATACAGATACCGATTGGGCTGGCAGTGTGGTGGATCGCAAGAGCACATCTGGATGCTACTTCACATGTAGATCTGCTTCGGGCAGGAATCTAAATTCGGCAGTCTTGAGCACCGCTGAGGCCGAATACATTGTAACATGTATGGCCTGTTGTGAAGTCACTTGGTTGCGAAAGCTCTTTGTGAGCTGTTCGAGCATGTGCTAGATGCCACCGTTATCCTTTGTGATAACCAGAGGGGGATTCATTTGTCATAGAATCCCGAGTTCCACGATTGATCCAAGCATGTTGATGGCTGGTACCACTTTATCTGGGATATGGTACAACGAGGCGCCGTAAGGCTCGATCATGTAGGAACTGATGAGCAGGACGCGGATATTCTCACTATGCCCTTGGGGAAGGTCATGTTCCTAACCTTTCGTGAGAATCTTGGTATCGTGAAACGACCCTATGATGTGGGTCCCGTTGGACGATGAGCTCTGGGAGCTCTGGGGGGCTTTGGGGATAGCTTCTCGGAGCTATAAGCACTTATGGTGCTTCTGCCCCACCGTTGTGATTATTGAGTTGGTTCACCTCTCATTTATCTGTGCCCCGTATGCATCCTACCCATTGAGTTTAGGGCTCATGGGAAGTACCTCTCATTTGGCCAATGAGGTGGGAAAGGCTAGAGACTAGTAGCAAAGACTTATGGACGCATCAGAGTTTGCCGTACTCTCTATCTAGGATGGCACGGTCCAAGCACTTGATCTGGGATCAAGTTTAGTGAGGTCTGGGACCTCTGCTTGACTTCGGGTCAGATGAACCAACTTCGGGTTGGTTGGAGACTCTTTGTGAGTCTGATAGAGGTTTCGGACCTCTGAGCTGAATCTGTCAGCCGGGTATGATGTCTTTGTGGCTGACCCACTTCTGTTCTGAAATAAAGAGGCCAGCAAAGCAAGTTACGACGGGATGACGTACGATGTTTGGATTGCATTAGTGGACGGAGTTCTCCCTAGTTGAGAGGGAGTGTTAAAATTGGACAACTAGGTCCAAACTCCGGTTGTGCTGCTCAGATGACGATCGCAATATTTTTATTGGATTCCTCTTTCGGAGAGGTGTAAGATTGATCTAAAGATCATCTCGATCGGATGAGTAGAACATGTACTTTGAATTTATTCCACTTATGTGCTGGGTCGGCCTGGAATAAAATATTGACTTAAATGTCTTAAAGGACGTGTCACACACCCCCAAAGATTCCTATATATTGGAGATACTTGGAGTTCATTTGACACACATCGATGTGGAGGAATTCTCTCTCTGGATAGCGTTGGAGCTGCACATTCTTTCTTTGGATTGTTCTGGGGTTATGTGTGACACGCTTGGCTGAATGACCTATTGGAGACTTTGCTGGTAGAAGCATCCTGCTGATCGCCGTAACACCACCATTTCTTATCTCTGTCTTGGCTTGTCTTCTATCGATCAATTAGTATGTTCTATCTTCTTCAGTATTGTGCCCTAATCTGAAATGGCATAGAACAGGAGCAAAACTTAACAAATATTATTACCTATTAGGTATGAAATATCATTCAATTTGTTTCACCTAATTTGAAAAACTAACAACAAGAGGTATGACATCCCATTTCATTATTTAAAATTTTTAATATTAATTATATTCCAAGGATTCATAATTTTGTGGAAGATACATTAGGAAATGCATTTTCTAGGATGTCCCCATTATAAGATGGATTCTCTATAGAAATTGTTAATAATCCACCTGTACTTGAAAATGTAACTAAATTTTGTATGTTTAATGATGACCAAAATATATTTTATTTCATGGAAAATTAAAATACTTTCAAATATGCAGATATTGAAGAAGATGAGCATGAAAAGGCTTTGTAGGAAGAAATCCAAGCATCTAAAGGGAATCATATGCTGAAAGGTGTGGTATCTCTTGAGAAAATAAACAACTTGGAAAACCATTTCAGAGGACCAGTGAGTACAAGTACACAAATCTCAACACTCACACATGATAAAGGTCAATACAGGAACTGAAGAAGATCTGAAATATACGTGAGTCTCGATTCATGTTGTCCTCCTCAAGAGGAATTTGACTTTATCAACATTTTTGAATAGTATCGAGATGTATTCACATGGACATACAATTATATAAAGTCATTTGAGACACATATAACAATGTAAACTTTGAACGAGGACTGTACCGAGTACCCATTTTTTTAGATCGCAAAATATTAATCTAATTTTGAAAAGGGTTGATTCATAATAAACTTATTTTTTTCAGCACATTTTGAACAGTTTAAATATTCTTATGTATCAATTATAAACATTATTTTCAAAATGTTAGTGATATTCATGTTGATTTTCAGAAGTGTTAATGCCAACATTAACCCATTTTTTTGGAAGACTTATTTTTTAACATTAAATCTACTAATGTATTAAATGTGAATAATTATTTTCTAAATTTAACAATTTTGGAAGTAGTCGTCTTCTTCTTCTTCCATGGCATATTTTTTTTAAGTGTTTTTCAGGTTTGTATTTTTTTGTTTCTATTTTCATTCTCTTTGCAGTAAGATATTTAATCTTTCACATAGTTAAAAAAAAAAAGTTGAAATTTTAATGTTTCGATCTTCTATATATTTATATATTCTTAGTTAATAATTCAATGCACATCAAATAATTGACACTAAAAAATAAATAAATTTTAACAATTGACATAAAAATAAACATTTTGAATATATATATATATATATATATATATATATATATATATATATATATATATATATATATATATATATATATATATATATAACATAAAAATACACATTTTGAGACTTTTTTTCTAGAAGTGACATGTCAAATAAAAGATTTTTATAAGAAAAAAATAACAAAAAAAGTTTACAAAATAGCATTTTTTATGAATTTTGTGTCAAAAGATAATAATGATCAGACTTGTTTTCAAAATTTATATTAACATAAAAATTAAAGTGAAAATCACATAATACAAATATTAAACATATAATAACAATAATTTAATACTTATTCTTCTCATAAGATCTCAAAGTCAAAACATGACAAGTATAACTAATTAATAGTTACAAAAAATGAGATTCATTTGCAAGCATAGCTGAAATTTAATCAATAATACCATGTAGCCCATGCTCTTCATATTCTAGCATTCCATTATTGTCTTCTTCCATAATATTTTATGCTTCAGTTTGGTCATTTTCCTCTTTTGATCAATCTCTCATATCTATGAATCTCCCAAAGTATGTCCTTCCAATGATTCATCTAATGGTGGTTGAGGTTCATTTGCCTTTTTTTACACGAGATTGATTCAAATTCCCTTTCCTCAAACCAAATTATTGCATTGGATCTAGAAGAAATTAAACAACATTAATTATTTACTGAATAATTTGCATTGCATTAGGCCTTTCTCAATGGAAATGCAGTTTCTTAATTTTTGTATGAGACATGCTACTTGTGTACATAATCATCAAGTACAAAAGAAATACTTAAGTAAATTAGTATAGCACATAGAAATTTTAAAAAATATTAAAATTCAATTTTATATAATAAAACTTACATGACCCGAAGAATAAATCCAAAACCTAATCTCCCTGATTTGAACATAAAGATATAAGATAGTTGGTCAATGAATGTGGTTTTTCATATATGTTAACTATCTCTAGTTTTACTTCTTTACCTTCATATTTTAGTTTTTTTACAACATCATCATGAACCACATGGCTATCACTCTTTCCATCTTCCCAATTTAAAATCATACGCTTATAGCAATCATATTTTTCCCAACATTAAACTCGATTGAACTCACTATAACTTATAATTGTTTGATTTCCACAACTAATATGATTTTATTTTTGCATGTATGAACTAGTAAAAGTTCAATTAACTTGTACATAAATGATTTTTTGAACATAAACATACAATTTCATCGTCTTACCATGTAAGTTGCATCATTGATTTTGTTTTTCCCTTTAATCTTGTTAATAACATTGCAAATTTTGTGTCTGAATCAAATGTAACAAATGACCAAAATGGCGCTGTTCTGACTTCTACAAATCCCACAATCACCTTACTAAAATCTTGATACATATAAGGGTCACTATCATACTGAATGTTTGCGATATTAAACCATGAGGAATATCTGCAATAAGTAGGCAATAATCCCTTTTATGTATGAATTTTATAATGTATTCACAATCACCTTATATTATTAAATTTTTGATAGCGTGGAGCCCATTCAGGTTCATTTTTTCCTTCAATTTTTTTTTTTTTTACATTTTCCCTATGGCCCCTTGCCTTCTAGCACAATGTGTACACAACACTAGTCATATGAATTGTACATGGCAACACATGTACACAAAACCATATGAAAAACATGTAAATAACACCACATGTAACACATGTACACAACAACACATGAATGCAACATCACATGTACAATCATTCACACTGCACCATATGTACACAACACCACATGTACAACATGTAAAATGCACCATATGTACATAACATCGAATATACAACATGTACAATGCACCAAATGTACATAGCACCACATTCATAACATGTACATAACACCATCGGTAGCCAGCACCACATATGAAATCATGCACACAGCACTATATATGCAACATACACAAAATCATATGTGTAACATGCACACAACATCATATATACAAAATAATTCATATGCTACATGTACACAACAATGGTACTGAACATCCTAAGACCACACTGTCTCTACCAGGAAACCTTACTTATAGTGTCTTATCCATGTTTTTCCCAGCATGTCACAGATCATATTTCTTTCATTATTTTGATGTATCCCTCGACATTACATGTCCATACTATAAACATAGTCATAATATAATCACATAATATCAATTCACATCCACGTGATAATGACCTCATATATCTATCAAGGCTACCCTTCCCACTTGATTCCTCATAAAATAGGAACCTCTTCATGAGATTCACTTGCATAAAAACTAATTCCTCCACAAGATTTATCCTTAATGACCCTGTCAAACAATGGCATACATACATGTTGGAGGAAGGTCTCCCAAAGGCTATGAATTTTGACCTTTTTTGTATAATTTTGTATTGTTTAGTCTAACGCAGGGGTTTTGAGGTGGGTCAAAGCCCCTATCACATTGTAAATGGGTCAAGGGTAGACCAAGAGTTTGCAAACCATGGTTTGCGAACCATTGGATGTGTAGGCTAAATCGCTCTAAATAGTTGAAACTTTTTTGAGTCATAGGCAGGAAATGAATAGAGATTGATGCGAAGTACGAATTGTTAGATCTCTGGTAGGGTTTTTTGGGTTAGGACTCTTGCTAGCTATGTGGTGGAGATCCTCTATCTTGCTGTGTGCGAACCCTTTTGGCTATGTGCGCAAGTGGTAATTTGGGAATGTAAGAGGATTTTTGGATAATAATATAGAGGTGAAAAAGTATTGTGGATATTTGATGTTATCTGTTATGGTTGATTCAAACTTGGGTTGTATGACCCGTTTGTAATTTGTGAACTGTCTAAGTTTATGGTAAATACATCTGTCATTTGTTAATCTACTGTGAGTATAATTTTCTGTGGTTATAACTGAAAGTATGCACATGGATACGAGCCTCTTAAATAGATCTTATAGTTGTAGTTTGGTTATTTATTGGAATTCATGTGAACGACCTAGGATCATATAGATATGATAATTGCAGACTGGCTTGACTTACTTGCTCTCTCCTAGGGTTCAGAAACTTGGTTCCAACACCCTCCCATACTACTTCAGGTGAGACTTTGGCCTGTGCAAACAGGTCATTGCTGAAAGGGCCAGTAGTATAGGGGTTTGTTGGAAAACCTTAACCTTCGAACATGGGTCAGGACCCTTCAAGCCAATAAATGGTTCCGTTTCCGCGACCAGGAGCATTTTGAGAGAGATCGGGTAATTCCAAGGCAATATTGGAAACCTGAAAGAAAAGAAATCAATGAATGGTTTGAAAAAAAAGTTTAGGAATTGACAGTAAAAGAAAACCACAGTAATAAGTTGACCACCGAAGAGTGGAAGAATAAGTACATTTTCACGGAGATCTATGAGATCTTAATTGTAATAATTGCGATCAAGTTCTAGGAGTGGCTCGCAAGGCTAGTCGAATTTCAGAAGTGTTGGAAAGAAGAACGGGTCACCTAGCAGAACCCAGAGCAGATCTGGTAGCTGGAAGAAATCGACAACACCATTACTCACACGGTAGATCACTGGGTGGACAGTGTGATAGGAGGATTTGTGACTGAATTTATAGTGGATCAATTTATATCCTACTCTTAAGCGGAGAGGAGGTTCTTCAAGGGGTTCCGAGGTAAGTTTTTGAATACTTTTCCATTACTAAATAAAATCTTGTTCTCCGAAAAAAGCATTTTGTGCATCCATACGGAGTGAATGAGCTCCGACCAGAGCGAGGGCACAATGCGCAATGGTAAGTACTATAGAACTAACCAAGAGGGGGATCGATGTTTCTATAGTCTAGTAAGAAATTTTTCTGTGAATAGCCCTCTATCAATGCCACTCTCGAAGCCCCATAGGGGTAAAAACTCACCTCCACCACCACCGGAGGACGATATGGTTGCGCACATGAAGCTACCTACCATCAAGGGCATGGGAGATGAGGACATGGATCAGTTTTGGTTTGTCGCAGGATTGGTATGGACTACGCAGAACATAGTAAACAATGCAGTGAAATAGGCACAGTCATCCCTTGCTTTTGAAAGGAGAGCCCTGGACTGGTACATGGGATACATTGACCAACATGCAAATGCAACTATCGAGGAAATTAAGAATGCGTTAAAACAACAGTTCAAGAATCCTAAGTCTTACCCTCATATAGTAAATGAATTGAAATATTTCAAGTAGGGACCATCTGAGTCTGTATGGGAAGCTGATCAGCGATTGAAGAAAGTGATCAGAGGAGGAGGATTCCAGTATGATGACAGGCAGCACACAGAGTGGTTCATCGCTATGTTGCTAGCCCACCTGCACGTGGCTATGGGTCACCAAGATATTTCAACATAAGAGAAGGCCCTGGAGGTTCCCATGAAGATGGAAGCCGCTCCAAGAGACGATACTTTGTTGGGAGTACAACAAATACAAGGCCAGCTAGAAGCAATGCACATGGAGATTCAGAATCTATGCAAGGAGCGAGGGACAGAGGCCATCCTCGAAAGATGGTGCATATGATGTAGGTTGAATGGCCACACGAAAGATAACTATTCGCTACTGGAAAAATACATCCAAGTTGGGGTACCTAGCTCGCTGCGACCTAGGGAAGTTGTGGGATCGAGTGGGCCGACGCTATGGTGCGATGACTGCCGCATTGCTGGGCTACATGATACCAACCACTGCCCGCGCCTTGCTACATATGTCCCTAAAGTAAAACAGCAGTGGTGTAGGTTTTGTAGATCTTTAGGACATGACGAACAAAATTTCCGAACATATGATATGATGATCGACCGAGGAAACTTATATAGGGTACAATCGAACCCCTCATCACCTAGATCCCCCGTAGGAATAGGAGGGTCCCTAGCCAGGGGCAGGGGAGGGGGATGAGGAGGAAGCGCAGGCAGGGGTAGAGACCAGTTAATCTGCTATAATTATGGGGAAATAGGTCACTTTGCGAGGGACTGCACGAACTCAACTCGACAATCCTACAGATATTGTAGAAAATCAGACCATGTGATCGAGAATTTCCCGATTTTAATGGCTAAGGTATAGGAAAAGCAGCATACTCCTACACAAAATGTACAATGAGTGAAGGCGGAACCTCATGAGAAGGACCTGAGCATTAATGTAATAACGCGTAGCAGTATGGCCACCGAAGGATCTGTGAAGAGAACGGAGATGGAGTCTCTAATCCATAAAGCTGCTATTGAACCAGAAGGTGTGGGGCCCCGGGAGGAGAAGGAGACCTATATCGCAGCCCGACAAGACTGGGCTCGAAGCGAGACATCGGCTTAAAACAATGGAATTTGGGATCAAGTCAAAATCTTCTTGCAGGCGTGCGTGAAGTTGTTGTGCAACTAGCAAGCGGTAGAAAACCTCGAAGCCCTACTTGACAGTTGTGCAAAAAAAGCAGTGCTGGCCACGAAGATTAAGGATGTGCACAAACTTTACAAGAAGAAGAGGCGCACAGGGTGTGAAATGCGATTAACTGCACAGATTCATGATTATGAGATGGACTAGGTAATTCTAGACCTAGGATCTGATGCGAATGTACTACCTAATTATACTTGGCAATGAATGGGAGAACATAAATTGGAAGTGTCTACTGTCCAGCTACGCATGGCTAATCAATAGAAGATCATACCATTGGGGAGATTGTCAAAAATGGTCATAGATATCGCTGGGGCTAAGGTATGAGATGAATTTTAAGTAATTAAGATTGTAGATGATGCATACCCTTAGACAACACTCCTGGGATTCGATTGGGCCATTGATATGGGTGGAATTATCACCTTGAAGAAATGAAGCATGGTGTTTGAAAGAGAGGAAACTAGGGTGATTGTACCACTCGATCCTGCAGAAGGAGAAAGGTACACTGAGCCAGCATGTGACGAAGACAGGATGGATCACATCTATAAGCTAACTGTGAAGGACGAAGACTGGATCAACCCCTCGGCTGACGATATGCCTTGCTGGGAGAAGCACAACGAATGTGCCTCTGAATCCGACGAAGAGTTATAATATTGGAAAAATCAGCTGCAGGAAGTCTCCGCACTACGTTGTCTACAAATTACCTGAGACTTTCAATATATATCTTCTAAATTAAGAGAATTACCTTGTTTTGATGGCTCCAGTAGTATAAAGAAATTTTTGTGAAACTTTGAAGCTGAGGTCCCCATAGAACGAAGGCTATGGGATATCAACCGAGCTATGCGTGCAACACCTATGAATTGATGGGACACACATAAGGGGGCATTCCAGGAATTGGAGGAATGTCAGGATATGATGGTACTATGGTTTGAACCTCCAACCAATGTGCGCGTCAAGAAATTCCAGTGCCCAGGAAACCCGTGCGAACAGATGTATGCTTGGATGGAGAAATGGTGTGATCATACCACAAAAAAATAGGTTCACCTATTTTTTCATGCCTTGGGACCAATTCATGTTGCTTGGTATCTCGATGCAGAGCTACGACATTGCACCTCCCAGTGGGAAACCCTAAGAGATGAATTTTTGGGGACATTTGGGTTAACGGGAGGATTGGAGGTGCTTGAGGAAGCTCTGCGGGCTCTCGACACCATGGTGCCTGGTTAATCTAGTCCCAATGCAGTAAGAGCTAGCCCCACATGGAAAGCACAGATTTAGGATGATGTCGGGCCCCACAAGGCCACCATAAAAGATTGCAACGCATAGTTGTGGGACCTCCAAGACAGGTGGCAGCTAGTGCGAAACCACTGAAACCACGAAATGCTCATATGACATTACCACGCAAGCGGATTACAACTGAGAAGTGTTGGGAGGAGATTGGTCATACACTCACTACACCAGTCCAACAGGTAAGGCCCATGACTCTGAAGCTATTGCGTGAGATCTTGGGACATCTAGGCTACTATAGGAAATCTAGTTCAAGATACGCACTAACCACTGAACTCATGCGCACACTTATTAAGCATGATATTTTGTTCAGTTTGGAAGGCGTGCACCAAAAGAGCTTTGAACAACTCAAAATCAGGATGGTCACTACGCCTATGTTTTCTTCCCTCTCTCTGGTGATGATAGTTCATACGGTTACTTCCAGAATCACCCATGCAGTAGGTAGTATGCAGCTTGGCACCAGGGACAGTGACCATGTGATCACATATACTAATTGAATGATCTCGGGTGTAGAACACAATTATGGCACCACGATGAGGGGAGGGTTGGCCTTGAACTACAAAATATAGTAGTATCAGCGCCCTTTTTTCAGAATTGCAAATCAGTGGGTTTTATAATTCTTACGGAATGTGATTGTGTGGGCAGAGGAAGTCTGTAGGTGGAAACTGCTTCGGGAATATGATGTTGAATTCATCATCAAGCCAGGAAAATTAATCTCAGAGCAAGTTCATGTTTCCCAATTTGAGACGGGTGAAGAATGATTTCCCGATACGCAGTTGTTCACAAGAAGGGTTGCGGATGCACGGTTTACCGAGATCTCTCCATTCCAAACCAAAAGCATCGAGTATTCGATATGACAAAGAAAGGAGTTGGCGCATCAGTTGGTGGACTTCGTTAGCATTTCACCTCATTAAGTACTACGCAACAATGGCTTGAAGTATGTAAATTACGAAGAGATAGCAGAGAGTCATTACGCAGGTACAATGATGGCGCAAGAGGTCTAGAAGGTTGGGCTATGGCAACATAGAATTTTAGTTTGAAGGAATCTCAGCAAAATAAATTCGGTGCAGCAGGATCGTGGGAGGATTTCTTGGGGCATAGGGGTACACTGGGATTGCAGGGGTATGCTGAGCGCACCCCGGGTGTGAAAACTAGCCTTTGAAATAGTCAAATCGGGTAAGAAGAACAAATTACCGTTGGATGGAGCAGACGATCAGCAATTAATGTGGCAATTTTGGAAGATCTTTTACTGTTTACTTGATGGTAAATCTCATGTGAAGTCTACCCTACCATTGTACAGTACTCAAGGCTATAAAATAGGTGAGATAGGTCAAACACAGTTTTCATATTGCTCAAATAGCTTTTACTTAGCCTGGTTGTCCTGGATGAAGTGGTGTTGTAAGAAATTTTGTGTTGCTAGCATCTTGTTCATGTCTGATGAATGTGTCCCCTCTGAAAGTAGCAACCCTAAGTTCATATTTCATGCCATAATGATGGACATGAACCCTACCAAACTCTCGGATCTAATAACCTAGGTAGACCAAGACTCCGAAGTTGAAGAAATCCTCTCCACACCTAGCCCTACTACCCAGAAAGGAAAAGAAAAATATCAGGGCTCAGGCAAGCCTCTGAAGCCTATGAAATGGGCCACAGGAAAGCCCAGTACCTCCCCACGGAACGTGAAATCCCTGAGGGCTACGCAGTAGGAGGCACAACCCACCAAGCGAATCAACTGGAAGGCCCCATTCATGCGACCAAGCAGGCATCAATGTGCATGCCAAAGAACCTCGATGGATTTTTCACCTACCTGTAGATGCCACTAACCTTGGGGGAGGTCCCTATCATAGGTGAACCTTTTGGTCACCTTCATGATTTTAAGTTCAACGACCATGATTTGGCCAATTTTGAGGCCTTCCCCGAGCTTGCACCCAAATTGTATCTCGATATAGTTCATGGTGATGATGGGGTCAAAATTGTCCCCCAATACTGGGTATGTGGTTTGGTGGGGTCTGGGCTCCTAATCTGCTTCGGATGCCCCACTTTGGACACTACAATGTAATGGACTGGCTCACACGACAATTGCTCGTGCTAATTCATGACGGATGTCTATGGATCTAGGACAGGATCCCCATTGACGTTGTGCTCGTGCATCGGATCACTGGTCTTCCCATTAGTAGCTCGAACCCCCTGGAGTGTGTGGGTAAGAAATATGAGGTGGATACTGTAGAGTTCATGCACCAAAAGTATCATGTGGATGGTAATACTCAAGGATTTATCATCAAGACAAACAATGACCAAGGTACGGAGTTGGGCACCATGCTGTTAGCATGTAAAATGATGAGGAAGTGTCAGGTCACCTCTGTTCTAGCCGATGTCATTCAGTTAGTCGGCCAAGGTGTGAAATGGCTTTGTTTTAACTAGGCATAGTATCTGTGTAATGAGTTTCTATCCAATGGTCGTGAATCCTAGGAGCAGGTCCGCACCTTTTGTTACTCTTGGTTGTTGTTTCTTATAGAAGTGGTTGCCTAGGAAGCTCCTGCAGAGTCCTTCCTCCCTGAGATTACCTTGGACATGTGTGAAGGGGCTCACTATGCCGACTTGTCGGATTCCACAGATCCATAATGGCTTGAGGACAACTAGGTGTTCTGGGTCCTCTTTCAGAGTAGCATAGCCACAGCTATTAATTCCTGACCGAGGTTGTCCTTGGTCGTGTATGATAGATACAATGGCATTATCACATTCCATGTACTCTACACAATGTTCAGATCAGAGTGCATAAAGAAAAATCCTGGACTTCACTTCCCTACAAGGTAATGGATGAAGAAATCAATAGCGTCATTGCTCTCTGGCCTCCTAACTAAAAACTTGGCTTCAAAACTAGTGCAAAGGGAGTTGGAAGCACTAGCACATCCCAATTCAAACCCCCTGTCATCAAGAATACCTGACAGGAAACTAGTTCCACCACTCAAAAGGATTTGCAGTAGAAAAAGGATGTCAACTCAGAAACTCGGACATACCCACATACTAGTTTGGGTACAGAAGGTTTCGAGACCGGTGAACCAGCCTCCCCTTGTGGCATGAAGCGCACAACTGAGCAGGTCAAAATGCCCTGCAAAAAGCAACGATCTCAGTGAGTGGAGCATGACGAAAAAATCACACTAACTGATGGAGACCTGGAACAAATCACTGATGCAGTCACTCTGGCCACCGAGGATAGGTGGACTACCTTATAAGAACAACAGCGAGTCGCGGTCGACATAATTCAGGCTGAGTTGCATGTGCTCCAGTTAAAAGAAGACACATTGCAGATCAGTGCGACCCTGTTATGCCCACCCTCCATTGCTAGTAACGCAACACTGACTACAGATGACAGCCACCTCTGCTCTCTCCCTAGTGTAGCTCTAAACCTCAGTCCATCCGACCTGGGTTCCCAAGTCCCGACCAATGCAAAAGTCCAGCTGAACTTAGCTCGACTACCCCATGAGGTCTTACAAGGCATCCACACCACTGACTTTTAGGAAATCCACCATCGAGACCAACAAGTGCACCAATAGCTCGACGTAGCGGAGAAAACTATCATTGCAAAGGATACGGAGGCCTGTCTCGCAACCGCAAAGCACACAGAGCTCGAGAACACAATTCACCGACTTTGTGCAGATGTTCTTGCAGGGATCCTGACCTTAGCTACCCCTCAGGAAAAAAGTAGAAATATGGGTTGCGACACTCAAGGATTCTCGAGATGAAGTTCAGGTGGTAAAGACATGCATGGAGGAGCAGATCGCATATCTGCAGGCTAAGTTACAGCCCGAAACACCCTCAAAGGACCGAGCCCAACGAACTGTGTTGGTCACCGCTGCTATGAATGTTATCATGGGGCAGATCACACAGGGAGCCCAACTACTAGAGACCGCCATGCAGCTATGGACTAAGGTCCATCGCGATCCAATCTTGCGAGGGATGAAGCAGGACCTGTAGCAAAAAGAAGAGGAGTTCGAGACAATCGAAGCCACCTTGCCCACTTTGGTACCTTCCCAGCGCTTACAACAACTATGCACCCGCCAAGCGCTCTAGGAATATATCGAGGACCTATGGAAAAATAAGAATACCCTGGGTGATGTTGGGTGCTAAAAGGTGTCTTTTAAAACTCCTAATTGCCTCACATTAAGTATCAACCTGGGTAAGTATTTTTGTTTCAAGAGTGTACACAATATGTGCAAGCTATAAAACTAGAGAGTAATGGTAAAACCAACCGTTGAATATAGATGCAATCATAAATATGAAGCTTTAAAGAAAGCAATTCATCTATGCATTATAATCCAAAACTGTGATTCATTCTCTAATTCAAATAATTAAATCAACCGAGAGCACTGAAGCATTAACTGAGCTCCTTCAGTTGGAACTAAACAATCGGACAAAAGGAAAGTAATATAAATAACAGTCTATACTTTAAATAATCAAAACCAATTCTTGTTATAAAACAACTAATAAATTGGAAATGCACACGCAGAGGAACAAATACAGAAATCTAAATCATCAAAAGCAATTCACTGTAAAGCATAAAAGCATAATATACTTGTAGTAAATGGAAAGGTATAGTACAAAGAATAGCAGCGAAATTCACCAAAGACCGAGCCCTTAGCTGCCAGCGAATACTACTTAGTTACTCCAAGACAATCAAATGAACAACAACGCAAAATATGTATTAATCATCACAATAATTACAATACGAATCTATATTTCAAAACTGCGTTCTGTTTATTAAAAACGATGTGTAAATTAAAGATACATGACACAATACATGATACGGTCTGATTTACATTCCCCGCTTTCTACTATGTCGTCCTATCATCTCCAATCTAATAATCCTCTAATAATTCCATTCTCATACAAATCTGCTTCTTTGATCTCTGTTTTTCATTTAAATACAAAAAAAGCAGGGAGAAGTTACAACAGAAATGATTACAAAATGATTCCCATAACAAAATTGGATTGTTCACAACAAATTGATTAGCAAGATCATATTTGAAATATCTTTCCATCAATCATTCAACAAGAACAGGTCAAATTTGGTATTGCAACTGAGATAATTTTGAAAACAGCCGCAACAACGAATTTGAGAAAATCGTCTTCAGAGAACCTTACATTTCTCTTAAAAGAAACCAAATTTGGGAAAAATGCTCTATCATAAGTTAATCCAGTCAGTTTTGGACAAAACCCATGTTTCAAATTTTCCAGATTCTTCTCCATTTGTCCAAACCATCTAATGCAAAGCTATCACTTCTTATTCCGGTGAATTTCTGAGTTGGAATATTTGATGATGAATTGGAGATCAAATCTACAATCTGGAAAATATCTTGGAGGCTAAAATGGTGAGTGATGTTACAAAAAAATTATTAATAAACCATCATTTGTAAAATCATGCATAATAATCATCAATTTATTAAAAATAAGGGAGAAAAAATAATATTTATTCATAATAGCATAAATGATTATAAAATGGAATTATATGATAAACCATGATAAATGACGTAATAAAGAATGGTAGAAATGGATGAAATAGGTGTTAAAAAGTGATAATAATAATGACAAAATAGCGGCCCAATAGGTGACCGATTGAAGCCATGGGCAGACAAATCCCTCAAACTGTCAGAGGATGCTGATGTTGCTATTAAGCAACTTAACTAGACTTTGGAAAGTGTTACCACTGCGACTGAGGGACCAGTATCAGAAAAATTGGTCAACATTGCACAGAATGTAGCTGCCCAAAGTAAATACATGCTCCCTCCATTAGCCAAGGTGATCAGAGTATTCCAAGTGCAGGTTCAAGCCCCATTGGCACAGTGACTCGGGACGAGTCACAAGATTGTGTTGGGGGACTGTCAGAGTAGGGTCTCCCAAAGGCTATGAATTTTGACCATTTTTGTATAATTTTGTATTGTTTAGTCTAACCTAGGGGTTTTGGGGTGGGTCGAAGCCCCTAACCCATTGTAAATGGGTCAATGGTAGACCAAGAGTCTGCAAACCACGGTTTACGAACCATTGGATGCGTAGGCTAAATCGTTATAAACAGTTGAACCGTTTTTGAGTCATAGGCAGGAAATGAATAGAGATTGATGCGAAGTACGAACTGTTAGATCTCTGGTATGGTTGTTTTGGTTAGCTCTCTTGTTGGCTGTGAGCGCGAAGATCCTCTGTCCTGCTATCTGTGGACCCTATTGGGTGTGTACGAAAGTGGTAATTTGGGAATGTAAGAGGATTTTTCGGTAATAATATAGAGGTGAAAATGTTTTGTGCATATTTGATGTTATCTATTATGGTTGATGTGGAATTGGGTTATATGATCTATTTGTAAGATGCAAACTGTCTAAGTTTATGGTAAATACATCTATGATTTTTTAATCTGCTGTGAATATAATGTTCAGTGATTAAATTTGATAGTACGCACATGGATGCGAGCCTGTTAAATAGATCTGATAGTTGTAGTTTGGTTATTTATTGGAACTCCTACGAATGACCTAGGATAGTATAGATCTGATAATTGCGGACTGGCTTGAATTACCTTCTCTCTCCCAGGGTGCGGAAACCTGGTTCCAACACCCTCCCATACTTCTTCAGGTGAGACTTTGGCCTGCGCAAGCAGGTCACTGCCAAAAGGGCCAGTAGTATAGGGGTTTGTTGGCAAACCTTAACCTTCGAACCTGGGTCAAGACCCCTCAAGCCAACAATACATATATATACACCTAAAAAAATTAGCATAAAACAATCATGATATTTGATAACCCTATCAGAAAAATGGCATGCATAAATACACACACACACACACACACACACACATATATATATTAGCATAAGCCAATCATGATCCCTAATGGCCCAGTTAGACACCTATATATATATATATATATATATATATATATATATATATATATATATAACCATAGCCACAACATAATTACCATATATCATAAGATCTAGGTTAAGAGAACTCCCTTTATCCGTTCACATCATTCAAAACATTGAGAAAAATAGTTCTCATCATAGCCAAGACATCTAACACTTCAAGTCCATTTACCTTACCTTTCCTGTTACTTGTCTCATTACTCTCATCCCACCATCCATTTACCCTAATGGACCCAACCAACTCAATCGATTGTCATACTCTTGCATTCGGTTGCACTTATACATGCACTAGCTCCATCCAAATCTTACATTACCTGTTAGATACTCCACAACTCTTCCCGATCTCTATAAACTTTCTTCTTTCCAAAACCAATTCCCAAAACCATCAAAACGTAAAGGAAATGTAAAAAAAACAAACAAGAACAAAACCATGAAAACCAATAGAAATACAACACCACGAACAAAATGGTATGGCCATACACCATATATGAACAAAGCCACAAATCAAATTCAACCAATCACAAAACACCAAAAGAAAAATAATAGCAACAAATACAATGACTCAATGCCCATAGTTAATAGTACTCTCAAAGGAAAGCTCAAATTTATCCTTCTCCAAGATTTCATGGTACTCTCTTTTCAATGAAATTACACATATCATGTTGCCATAAATACATAATTATTAGTGCATAAATAAATATAACAATATATCCATTATCTTAATTTTTTGTGCCAAACACACTTCATTGTAATTGAAAACACATGTTAGCCACATGTTCTAAGGATGAATACATCATATATATTAATTTGAAATTAACCTTTAACAAGTCTAACAACCATGTAATACTCAAAAATCAACTCATATTCATCAGTCATAGTACATATTATCACTCAGGAAAAACCCTGGTTGTGGGAAAAACCCCAAGGTAGTCTCAAACCTCTTTTAGGCTGAAAGTTGGCCCTTCAACCTGGGGAGGGATCTCTCCCTAAAAAATAAAAAACCAAAGGTCACTATAGTAGAAGGTTTCACTTTTAATATATATGGCAAGATTTATTTCATAGGATGAAATTGGTTGGGTCATCTACAAAACATACCATTGTGCATGCAATATATTTCTAAACAAGTAAAACTACAAATCTAATGAGTAAGCTATAAAAAGCTTTATTGCAACAAATCCTTTGATTGTTTATGAAATTTTAAGAAAAGGGCTAAAATGAGATAGATTTTATAAATGATTGAGGAAAAAAAATAGTAATGGTTGATAAATACAAGAAATGGGCATGAATGAATCTTGATCTTGGATACTAAAATTTTCAGTTATAAAAGAACATTATTACAACAAAGAAGAAATTGAAAGAGAATTAAAACACATGAGTTTCCTAAAAAATTATCATTAAAAAATGTAATATATTCAAGACTTCTCAAGCATATAAAAATGAAGGTGTTTTTAAATAAAATCCAACCTCGTTTAATTCTTTATAAATTGTCTTTATAGATAAGACATCAGCTGATTACAAAATTATGTTGCAGGTTTAATTAAAAATTTCTAAAAGTAAAAGAGATAAAGTGTATCCCTCAAGTACATGCATATAACTTTCCAATCCTTTTTTAATCTAAATTTAATATTGTTCTTGCATCCGTTGTTGGAGTTAAGAAACAACAAGTCAAATTTGATGAGGTGGCATCCAAATCATCAATTGTCCATGAGTTTTTTCCTCAAAAATTCCTGAAACATAGGTTCGAGTGATCCCTTATAAAATCCAAAATTTTGATAGCTATTAGAAACTTGACAGAGATTTTTATGAATGGTTCTATTATGGACAAAAAAACTCTTCATGTTTTCTAAAATTAGTTCTCAGTTGTTTGGAATTTGATTTTGAAAAAATTACTAAAACAGGGTTGAAAAATCCTAAAAAATAGCCTTTAAATATACCTTTCAATATTTAAAACTGTAACACCTATTAGAAAACCAAGAGATGTTTTTTTTAAAGGGTCTATTTTGGACCAAAAAAAAAAAAATCCTTCACGTTTGGAAAATTTGTTTCCAGATATTTGAAAATTTCTTCCAAATTTACTGCCTTTTACAAGAAAAGGATTCTTAAAAACAAAGTTTTTATTAAGTTAAAACATATATGTTTTGGCACCTTTTCCCCATCTCACTGTGTGCTCTTCCTGGGATTTGATCCTGAATCCCTATGAATGAAACAGGTTCAACGATTCCAAGTGCAACTAACTGAGATTAAAACAACAATTTACTCAATTCTACAAGGTGAAATACCTTTGGCATGAGAAACAAAATATTACTACTATGCAGTAAATGATAATTACATAGTGGGTTCGTATCATATGGTAAAATGATTAAAAAATGGTGTTCACTCATGTTGGCTTTAAAAACTTATTAAAGAGTCCTTTTACCCCTTTGAGTTGGATAAAGAGAAATTTGAATGATATCGCTGATAATGATGTGGTCTGCATAATCATAGATTTAAAATTTAAAACTTTGTTTTTGCACTGATAATTGGTCCTTCAACTAAAATGAAATTGTTGATAAACCTGTTTTCAGTGATTTTCTTCGAGAGAACATATCAGATCACTTAAAACAATTATAGTCCCTCTATCAATAATTTCTCTATCCATTACAACTGAAATTCTCACACTGCAATTATCAACATTTTATGAAGAAAAAACAAAAAATGAAGTTTATTATGATAACAACTGGCTTCATGGGAGGTTTTCGATCAATTATGGCAACAAGAACCCCATAAACCATAGGCTTGATCCATTGGGAAACTGCCAACCTAAAACTAAAACTTGTAAAATTCCTTGTGATCTGCAACCAATCTATCCTTCAACTGAAGTAGACTTAAACTGTGCACTAAAACTAAAAACAAAATGTTGAAAAACCCTGAAAGAGATACTGAAACTATGATCTTCTTTGAAAATCACCTACTCTAAACTGAACCATGAGTTGTTGTTAGGTGAAGTAAAATACCCAATACAACCACGCAAGCAGTTGGAGTCTTGTCCAAAGCATACATCTGACTTCTTCAAGCATAAACACAAATTTGAAACATGACAACTCGTCATAATAGCCAAACACAATCCTTGTGTTCATGATAAATAAAACCTTGCCTTCCTTGAAACTTCAAAAAAAATTCCAATTAATGTTGGCAATTATAAAACAAATATTATTTTTTATGAGTAAAAATAAAAGGATAGGTTTCCTCTAAAATTTCTTCTTATTTTCTAATTTCAAAATGTTCATTTTCAAATGAAAATATAACTAATTTCTCATCTTTTCTAGTATCCTTATCAATGAAAATATTCTCACCTCCTTGAACATTTTCAAATCGAACAGTGACAACTTGTATCTCTGAAGTTTCATTATGATTTTCAAAAGGATCAAGAACAATTTTCTCTTCATCATTACATTTCTCAAATCCTAAATCATGGTTAATATATACAAGCAGTAACTCTTGATTTGAAATCAAGTTACTGCTCCCTTCAATAAATGGCTCATGAACAACTTGAAAAGTTTTCAACATGTTGTCCTTTGAGATAATTGGGGTCAATAATTATGCCAAAGAATCTATAATGCTTTTTTTTTTTAATTTCGATGACCAATGTATAGGATAACTTTTACAAACAATTATTGATTAAATGTTTAAGCTAATATCATAAAACATGAATAAGGGTTGCCTGTTTATCTCACACAGTGATTAAGATTTTGTAAATGATTAAGTAGACTTATGTAAGAATATGTGATTATCAAATATTTAGACTAAATTCTTTAATTAATCATAAGCTTCAAAACATTTAAACAATGTCTAAAATTTCAACAAAATATATTGAATATTATCAAGATGCTGACAATTTATAATTGAAAGGGACTTACATCAACAAACTGTTTAGTAAATGATTCTTTATATTGATAATAACTTCAAGAGGAATTACAAGATAACTGAAACACAGTTAATCTCAACTGGTTATCTTGATAAAAATTAAGCATATGAAGAGACAAAATATAATGAAAACTGGAGAAACTCACACAAGGAACAAAGTTGTATGAGACAAGTTTAGAATCCTTCTTCTATAATTGATGATCGAAAAACTTGTACAATTTTTCCTACAAAAATTCTCTTACACAAGGGTGCAACCCTTAATAACTCGAAATGAGATTGATTTAAATTAATTTCTAAAAGTCATAAATAAATTAAACTGATTGTTAACAATGGAAAATCGTATAGCATAAGATAAAATTAATTAATGTTAAGCCAAATGATTTACAGGGTAGGAACACATTATGGAATCAAGAAAGTATTTAAAATCTCTAAGGTTTTGAGAAAATCAAATTTGAACTAGTCTTAAATTCTAAATTCCGCACTTAATCCTTCGAGAAGAGTGCCTTCTGTGCGCCTTTTTTCTCGATAAGTGCACATTCTTGAAAGTGGAAAAATGTTGCTTTCCGGGACCACACAAAGAAAAGGATAGTTACTCCTTATATGAAACCGCCTAAGGACAACCACCAACATCTCCTTAGACACTATGTGAGCACACAAAGGAATATTTGGAGCACACAATGGAAACATACCTCTCCCTTGGGTCACCATTCACCATGTACCAAGGGAGGGAAGGAGGATTTGAAATCCCTTATATAAAGCCACCAAGAGATGAAGAAAGGGTGATGACATTGTTATGTTGGCCAAAATTTCCAAGAAATACCAGTAGTGTGTGACCCGGAGCTCAAGATAGAGGGGACTCGATTTTTGGCCACCTAACAATCCTATTCCATCACAGCAGAGAGAGAGGGAGACTGCATCAGAGGCGAAACTTGGAAAAACAACATCCTTGCATCGGGACCTAGAACCATTGTCTAGGGGCCCTTTGGCAAGTGGGTAAAATTTCTTCTCCATATAAAATGTTTAATAAGAAGAGGCCTTGAGCCATCTCTTGCATTATTATCATTTTGATTCTCTTCAATAGCTTCTGTATATTTATGTTTTAGTTTTTAGCTTACTTTGAGCATATATTCGCATATTTTTTCCTCTAGATTATATGATTTTGAGCTCCACCAATTTCTACCTATTACCAATAGTTTATAGGGGCAGACCACACCCCTTAAACTGGTGCGATTTCATACACTTGTGCATCAAATCCACCACAACAGGATTGGTGACTCCACTAACGTTTTACAAGTTTATGTGGTTGTGCCATCTCTTGTAGGACACCTTTTTCTACACTGGAGAGTGGCGCTGATAGTCCTCTGATCCATCCTGCAGACCCTAAATTCACTTGGAATGATAGAATGAATAAGGAAGCTCCTAATCCTTTTACTTGCAAGATTTTTTCACATAGTTTTTTCTCACAGATGCGCATTACGTGCATTCAGGACTGACCTGTGTGCAGGAAAGCGCACCTGTCAGAGCCTTTTCCACACAAATTACAAAATGAGATTTTTATCCCTATATTTTGCATTTTTCTACTTGTAAGTGTGCTAGGGAGCCCCTAATCTATCTGCCAGCACTTTTTTTGATACCCCATAGCTTCTGAGAAGTTACTTTTAGCTATCTTCTCTAGGCTTAGAGTTAGTTTTCCTTTAAGTTGTTTTTTTGCAAAAACAATCACATACTTTAAGTAGGGGGGAAATTAACCATTGCATTACGAACAATTTATGTTTTTCAAATTCTGGTATTCACACTTAGATAAAATAGTCCGAGCAAGTGTCCCAAGACCACACATGCATAGCTAGTTTCATTTTCTAGTGTAGAAATCATTTAGTTTAGTTAAATTTTTGCATTAGGAATTGCGGGACTAGGATTGAATTTTAGATTAGAGAAAGTAATATCTGCTACCTTTTCACCCTCTGGTGATCCAAGGTAAGCATATGAACGCTCTATATTTACAATTATCCATCTCCCTTTAGTTATTCACATCGATTAACTAGGAAAATTTGAAAGCGGCCCTTTATCCGCAAATGTTTTCCATTTGAGCCAGGAACAACATAACATAGTTTAAATAGGGGACTTTTGTAAAGGATCACCAATATCCATATGTTCAAACTATGAGATTGCTCACCATATTCTTGCACACACCAACCCACTAAGAAAATAAAGACACCTAAAACTAACTTAACGAAACTCACTAAATTCTCCCCACAGGGGCCACAAAATAATTTATAGTTTAAGTTAGGATCCAATAAGCTTCCTTGATCATACTTCATATTGAAACATAGAATTTGATTATTTAGGGAGCTTCAAATCCAGCTATCACCCCATGGCAAAGAAAACCTGAGCATGGCAGAGACCCAATTTAGAGGGGGTTAGGCTTAGGCGCAGTGCGTGCCATATCAGTTGGGGCTACCTAACCCGACTGATACTTGGCACTGTTAGCTACCTACCAAGAAGCCCAATACTCGAATGCTCATGTGGGATGGTGGTCCTTAGTGGCCAAAAAATAGGGCATCCTTTACCCTATAGGTGACGGCACATGCAAGAGCCAAACCCTCTACCCTTACCTTGGTGGATTCTCTTCGACTGACTAGGGTCATCGCTAGCTCTTACAGGACGTTGTGCCAGCACTCGCAAGAAATATTCTCAAGACCCATACTTTTGAGTGTTTGAGGATGCATAGGTCTTCTAGGATTTTAAGTATCATGTGCAAACAAACAAAAACCATATTTTTTGCTTGATTGATCACATAGATTAACTTAAAGGGAAAATTTATTTTATTTTTTCTTTGTTTGATGTATGTGGCCATAAATTTTCTTTGATCATGGACTCTATCCTCTCAAATTTTTGAAAAACCTAACCTGGTAGACATCTAAAAGGTCCCAATGGAACCTCGTCGATCTATGCATCTTCCATTACAGGGAGGGGTTCCAGGTCTTTTGCCATTTAGGCGTCAAAGACAGAACGCTGCCACCGTCATTGGTTCATCCTTCATTGGAGAAACCATAGTTAGGAACCCTAGTCAGTCTCCCAACACCAGACCACACACCACTCCCCCCTCGACCCCTAGGGGGCAGAGGAGTGTGTCCCATTTGGGAAGCTAGTTGAGCACACATTAGGGTACATCACAGACTCACCACTGTTCTAACTAGAACTTCGTGTCCTCACATGTTGCAATGGCGTCAAACTCCCGTCACCTTTCTTATCTGCGTTGAATTTACCCGTTTAAACCAAGCTCATAAATGACCCCATCGCACATGATCCCTCATGCCCTCCCATGCCCACGAAGCTCCCTTCGAATATACCAAAGTTCGGAGGCAAGCAAGGAGAAGAACCAGGTAATCATGTAATGACCTTTCACCTGTGGTGCTCATCGAATAGTATCATCTTCAACACTATTTGATTGAGGCTATTTCAATGCACTCTTACAGGAGTAGCCATGAAGTGGCATGTGGAGCAACCTCCCGCTTCACATGGAACCTTTAGCGCCCTCGCTACCTCATTCCTCACATATTTTGAGCTACCCATTCACCATGATTTGGGAATGGAGTTACTGACTCATTTTAGACAAACCCCCGCCATCCATATCTCTGACCATCTTCATGAATGGAGGCAGCATCGCAATTTATGTAAAGCTAAACTCGACGATCGATTCCTTGTAGATTTATTTCTACAAAATCTGATGGCATAGATTTCAAAGGATGTGGTGCAACAATACCCACATCTGAACAGGATGCAACCAGTAAAGCCCAGAAGCTTGAACTAATTTATACGCAGTCAGGATACATTTACAACATCCTACCTAACACCCTGTGCCTGCAAACTTATCAAGAATTGCTAGGTGTGTCAAACTCTGCAGATGGATTAATAGGGTCAATGACCCAAGGTTACCTAGGCTGCAGTAGTCAAAATCCTAGTTACGCATATAATTCTACTCAGAAAATACCTCAACTCGTATTTTAAAGTCATCATATGCCTCGGTAAGATTTGACTAATAGGGCGCAAGCGTATCACCAAGGAGTATCTTATCCTTCAGCTGAATGGACCTAGTACGCATAAATAAACACTAATGGAAGAGCTCCCCTTCAATGGCCAGGTGCAAACAAGGGACAGTGTTATGCTCAGTCCCAAGCACACAACCCACCTACGCAAACCAATGCACAGGTGAAATTTGTGCAACCGTCCCAAAGTCAACCACACTAGTATAACCAGGAGAACTACCCTCCTAACGTGGTAATGAAAAATTCAAAAAACAAGCCCAAAGGGAATCCTAGGTAGGAGGGCAGCAACCAAAAGTGCCCACCATGACCCTAGTTGGGAGGCAAATCCAACAGGAATCAGAACTAGGAGCCAAGAAATGCCCAAAAGCAAGGAAAAAGGGCACCTCTGCGAACAAACCACTCTTCAATATGTGGTGAGTACGGGCACTATAGTCACCACTATCCTGATCTCCCTGAGCTAAAAAAGCTACATAGTAACTGAGGACAAGGAGGATCTTCCCAACAACTCACTGTTATGCAAGAACCTTTCCCCCAGCAAGGGATGATCATCACTCAACAGCAAAACCCAGAAAATTCCGAGAAAATCATCCATGAGATTTACATAATTAGGCAAGAAATGTTTTTCCAAACATGTAACCACAGTTACAATGCCCCACCAGACACCACTACGTCAAGGGCTAGTACTAGTGTGTTGACTGCACCTTTGACCATTTCAAAGATGCCTATAGAGCCATTTCAAAAGATGGAAAAGGGACCTAATAGGAGAGTGGGTAACTACTCTAAGGCAGTCCATAATTATAGCATCGTGGACGATTTAGCTCAATCACTTGTTGCTATGTTCGCATTGGAAGTACTGTAGTCATGCCCAAAGTAATGGAAAGCCCTAATTTCTGTGTTAGGTGCTAACAACCCTGCCGATACGTGCATGATGGATTTTGACTTAGATGAAGCCACCCCAGTGCTTCCTTCTATGGTCGCCTTCCATATACTAGTGTTGGTTTAGAATATCATTATTCATCGATGTGTCATTGACGAGGGTGCATTGACATGCATCATGTCAAAAAAAATTTGGTAGAAGTTGGGTACTCCTGAACTAAAACCCTCGGTCATAACACTTCAAGCATATGATGACCATCCCTCGACCCCCGTCGGCCTCTACCAAAATGTCCCGGTCTGCTTAGCAGGAAAGACAGTGCACATAGACATTAAATTCTTGGAAGCTAACATGGATTACAATATACTCCTTGGGCAGAGTTACATGTATGCCATGTCAGCCATAGCATCCTCTGTCTTCCAAATTATGATGTTCCCCCACAAGGATTGCATCATTACTGTAGACCAGCTGACACACAGTGAGATGCATCCCCTAACCAACATCGATGTAATTCTACACTATGTATATATAGCCTCAGAAGTTCATTTACGGTACCAAGAATATGGTCCTAGCCAATTCAAACCATCATCATTTCTAGGGTAATTCCTAGGATATCCTCCTATCATCCCTGAGGCATCGCCTGATGTCACAGGGGCCCAGGTGTGTATGATGTCCACATCAAGAACCAAGGTTATTCAGGATAAATACTCAAGTAGTAATGACACTGAGGCATTGGCCACGACAACCTCTCTAGCCTACAGTACCTCCCAAAACCCTTTTCTCTACCCCCCAGCTAGCTTCGTCTCCCAACAGGTTTTGGCAACACTGGTGTTACCCAACATATCAATGGAATTCCCAGTTTGGTACCTCGTTCCCCCTTTTGGAACAGGATCCACCAACGTTACTACCATATGGTTAAAGCCCCTCTATCTTGAAGAGCCCCTACCTACCCAAGAAATGGTCGAAACCACCCCCGCAAAAGAATTTCCCATTTCGAAACTGGTAATCACGGCCAAGAAAACTACAAATAGAGGAACAAAGATAGTGACCCCTGCTATTCAAAGGGAATCACCATTTTACGCCATATGCGATGTTATAGGCCATCATACCGATATATATCTAGAGCTGGACAAATTAAAACCACTCGGCTCCGGAGTAGGCCTCTGGATGCCGCGCTCCCATAAAAAGCAACCTACCACCAAAGGTAAAGGCAAACCATTGCAAACCAATCATGCATGCACTCTCTGTGGCAGCTATGGGTACTATACCCACCATTTTCCAGAGATACCATGATATAGCGACGCCTTACATGAGATCGAGTGACCCTATTAAGAGGGACCCTCCATCCAGTCTATCAACGACGAACCTCATACCATCCTATACTTACAAGAGGAGCATAGGATTGTAGAAATACCCCCAGTAATTCCCATTATACATTATACGCTATGCGATGAACGTGGCCACTACCTAAATGAATGCACAACCTTGGAGCTCATTCATAGATGGTATCCAATTGAAAGGGTTTTCTACGTAGGGCTACGGGCAGCACAATTCACATGCCCATTATGCATTGACAATTCCTTTTGGAGGATTTTCACTACATACCTTGCTTCCAGCCAGCCCTTGCTAGCCTTCACTCAGCCATTGTCCACCTTTCCCAAGAAGACAATATGGATGCTGAGTCTACAAGTAGCTCTATGACCCAAGCAAATGAGATGAGTAGATCCATCATGTTATTGAAAACCGAAGAACGACCCCCCAAGGAACCCCTAGTTACCCCCAACCACACTTCAGAGTGACGACCAACATGTACGTTATGCAAATATATAGACCATGCAGTTGTCCATTGCCCTGATTTACTAGCCTTCTGGAATTGATTCCCCATCAGACCTCAAACTAAACTTGATGGAACCTTCATATTAAGGATATTTTTCTTGATATGTCAGGGTAATCATTATGAGTGACATTGTACTTATGCCTCACAAATTAGTGCCACTATCGACATGATTAATGCCATAGAGAAGAGACAGGACAACCTCTGATAATGGCATAAAAGGTACATCACCAGATCAATGTCCCCACCTCCGCAATGGTGTATCAAGCCTGATAAGACAAAACAACACCAAAGCATAACCTCAGCGAAGCCTAGGATAACATGCAGCCTATGTGATCAGAATGATCACCGAGTCAACCAATGCAAAGAATTCAAGCCCCTTGTAAACAATCTCTACATAGTCTCTTCTCTCCCTGAGAAACTTCTCTCCAATCAAGAGAATATCACACGCACTTATTGCTAAATTTTCTCACACTTTCATCATACGTTTAAGTGTGTACATCTCCCCAAGCTGAGAGTGGCATGAGCTGTGTTACGTCTACACTCAACCAAAGAGGAAGACACATTTAAGCCAATGACATGAAAATGGAGATAGAAGACAACCTCTTCTACAACAGACCCTTTCCAAGCATCCACGTTAGGAACAACGAGTAGCATAGAATCCAACAAAATATACTCTGTTGGTGCAGTGATACCATGCACCATCTACACTAGCCAAAATCACGCACCAGAGTCATGCCCACTAATGGAAACATTTAGGCACCTCTACGGTAGGCACAATTTCCACCTACTGCAAATTGACCATCCTTGCGAGGAACCTAACCTTGAGCCCATACAGAATTACATTACAGAGATTTTTCCCCCGTCATACGTCGATGACACAATCCACCATATATGGTTTGTATCCTCCCATATTGGCAATAATATGACTGCCTCACCCCCATCCCAGGATTTCCACCAAATTCCTCTCACAAAAAACCAATGTACCTCATTCTTTTGCATTTATTTACGCAAAAACCTGAATGTACATGCGACCATCGAACTCCTAAATGACACCCAGCCTATGGAGTAGTTCCTAGTACAACTAGATATTGTCGACAAAAATCGACGAGAATCACTGCAGCACAATGAGGCCCACAAAAAAAGGGTTAAAGCATCATCCGATCTCCACATCACCCCTCTCTCGTTCATCGAGGGAGAATTAGTCCTCCACTATGATGTCGCAAAAGAGGCCTTAAGGCCAGGAAATTTCAAAACCTTGTGGAAAGGACCCTGCATCATCAAACAGTACCTTCGACAGGGGGCATACATCTTGATGGAACCGGATGGGACTTGCCTCACTAACCTCGTCAACAGCCTTTACCTCAAGAAGTTATACCCATAAGGGCCCCGAAAACCCTTCCCCTAGAGTGAGAGTACACAAAAACCCACCCACTCAAAATGTTTGACCCAAATACTTAGTTAAAAGTGCTCAAAGTATCACCATGTATCACTAAAACGAACCCTATTTCAGATTTGCTGATGGAGCATCAAGATGGTCCCAAAATTTAGCCATCACTGCTGGGTCATTTACCGCCCTGACCAATCACCACTATGTTCAAATGGCGTGTGTATCAGTTTAGCAACAGAAAATAAGAATATGGCATCGTCATCGGACTTATGTGTGACACCCTCCATCAGGGCATTGGCCGTATGCATATCTACATTGATTCCTAGTTAGTAGTATCATATCTAAACCAAACATTTGATACCAGAGACATACATGAGTTTAGAAAATATTTGTGTGCCAAAATATTAAGCAGACAACTTGATTACATTATATTTTCACATGTACCAAGGAATCAAAACCAAACAGTTGATCGCATAGCTAACAATATCCTAAACTGGAATGGATCTTGAATAAACCAACATACATAAAAACCAAAAATATAGGCATCCATTAGCATAACATAACACATAAACTGAAACAGGTGATACATCATGTAGAGCTGCAAAAACATCTCTCATATATATATCAAAAATATGTGTATCTAAGTACAAAAATAGTGTCACTGGTCCACTCGCTAGCCCAAAGATACAAAAGTCATCAAAAATAAGGGAAAAATCCTCATAACAGGTGCTTTCCCTATGTACAAAACTCATCTAGGGGGGCACCCCCTCAAGAGGGGCACCTGAACCCACCACTGCTCCTAGTACCACCACCGGAGCCATTGTCACCACCGCAATCGCCACCAAACGTAGAGTGGGTTGATAATCCCTCTCGTGGGCCATCATTATCTCTAACCAAACCTCCTCGAGGTCGTCCATGAAACCTCGAGTAGGCATACCCTGGTTCAAGCAGTCCACTCAACTCTGGAAGTCCTCAAGAGTAGCCACCTGAGCTGTCAATACTGCATTGCGAGCCTCAACCTCATCAGCACGAGCTCACTCGGCCACAAACTCTATAGCAGTCGAGTTGCTACCCTCACCAGAAGGGCCAACACCATCCCCACCAGGTCCATCAGCACCACCGCCTGGTCCACCTACATCATCTCCTCCCTGACCACCTCGAGGTCGTAACGGAGGATCGTGACCCACCAGTTGGGCCATGGGGCGACCTACCTTGCCAACATCTACATGAGTAACCAAAATAATATAAGTGTCAATAAAAAAACACATAAGTACATAAATAATCAAGAAAATGCAAAAAAATTATAACACATACCTGCAGGTCCCCAAACATAACAAAAAGGGAGACCCATGCCTGGGTCACCTTGGAAGTCCATCCCCGCATATGGGTATGGCAAGAACATCTATGGGTTGGCCTCAAACCAGGCCTCTGTCGTGGAATTGCAGTAATGCCCCACCATGCCACCACTACCCCACAGCATCACCAGAGCCCACCTCCTCATTCGTGGCTCCCATGCCCCCCCAATAGGCACTACCACCACAGACCTCAGTAGCACTACCCACTCATACATGATGCTGCATAGTATGCTGGTGTACGAAAATGACTTTGATCCATGTTGGACCTTATTCAATTGCATCAAAGCAAAATAGGGAAAAGTCAAAGAAAATCTCAGACCTCAACCGGCGCAAAACCCCAACCTGTGGGCCAGATGCTCAATGCAGAGCAAACGACCCCGCCAGTCGTAGGATCACTGCCACAAAACAATGCTTTGCCACATCTGTCACTGATGCAATGTTGATGCATCCCTTGGTGAGAGCCATCCCTCCACAATGGCACCTCCAGAATCTATCCAGATTCACTCTCCTAGAGGAGAGTGGGAATCTGAAAGCCTCCCCCTAAGGCAGTAACCTAGACACGAAATAGATATCCGTCTCAGGATATATCACCAGGTTTGTCCCTTACAGCATGAAAATGTTGCACCTCCTACGCCAATGCTGTATAATGTAACATAATAAACAGTCCTGCAACTACAGGAACTCATTATCAACAAATTTTTGAAGGCCCCATGCAGCCAACTGATGACGTGCACCACCGTCAACAACTAGAGCAGTCCGGATCTCAAGCCAATCCTACTCTCTCCACACCAACCTCCCAGCAACACAGGCACCCATCAGTACAAACAAAAACATCAAAAATAGACAAAAATTCAAAATTTTCTATCATCAGAGCCTTTGTAGGTCTGTCCCTCAGGTAGGCATGCCCTCGCGTGCCTATATTCTTCACAGGCGCACCTTTGCATGCAAAAGGAAGGGAACAGTGTGCCCTCATGCGCCTATCCATCAGGATTGCACGCAAAGGAGGTGGTCTTTTTCCTAGATTGCCCACACAATTTAGGGTAAGATTCTCTCAAAATTCGTACAAACCTAACTTGTACAACCCCGGCACAATCAAACTACAAAAATTACAATGCAAGATGTCAAGAAAGGTACCTCGGCATAATATCGCTAGTCCCTGGTACATGGGCTGACTGCAATGGCAAGAAAGGCTCTGCAAGCACCTCTGATCTCCCAAAAATCTGCAAGTACAAATGAATAGGATTAGGGCCATAATCCCATATTTATCACCCTTTTGAAGAACTTTGGAAGTCCATAACAGGAGATCAGAAGGTCCGTTTTGCAAACCGTAAGTTGCACCATCATCAATATGTCGTGATGAATGAAAGCAATGCCACACATTTTCTTTCTAGGGAAAATGAATTTTCAGCGCTGGCAGGTATGCCCTCTCCCATCTTCCTTTTTAAAAATCTCATGTCTTTCAATAATATTTGATGAAAAGAAGATGCTTTCACTTGAGGTGGTCGTTTTTGGAGGAAGAGCCCACAAACCACTTACAACACCATCCACTGAAGGTTCTAGAGTAGCTATCATTCTACCCTCAGCATGATAGAGTCCCAGGAAAATTTCCATACCCTGACATCATTTCTCCATCAGAAATAAACCATAGGGCCACCATACCTAACCGTGTTTACCATCACCTCACCTTGCATATGATAAACATCTACATTGGTCGGTAGAGCCTCCCCTCCATAGCGCTTATCACCAAAAGTAGACCATAAATCACAGCAAATGATGCCATGGCCATACCACTTCAGTCTGGGAAGCCCCTCATGCCCATCCATTCATTATGCACAAGGTCAAGTTCACCATATAATCTAACACCCTCTTCCCGGATAACTAGGTTGTACAAAAAGATTGAAAGCACACCTTTGTGCATCGTATTGTGCCCACCATACCTCCATCAGCGTATTCCCATCTGCGACAATTCTTCATCCGCTTCATTAACCCCAAACACAAGACTAACCAATGGGAATCCCACCCCCAGAAAAATACCGTCCTGACACCTCAGTGAGCGAACCATTTCATGTTTTGGGGTACTTGTCTCTATCTTTTGTACAAACCAAACCTCATTATTTTATTCTTTTGGTAAGTGTACAAAGGCCGAAAATGATGGAATTTTCCCCTTCACCCTCATATTTCATCTTTTCCCCCATGGGATTAGTCTCACATTCCCTTGGTCAGAGTATTTCACCCCCACACATGCACCATCACGATATTGATAGCCGTTTCACACCTGCCCTAGAAGTCCTACCGACTCCAGGGATTTTTCCTTCAGAAATAAATATGACTGTCGCTAAGCTGCTAAAGCGTACTCTGACCTCAGGCCACTAAATCCCCATCCTCCATTTTCAGTCACCTCTCACCAACATTTCTATGTTAAACCCATCACATCCAGGTCCTCAACCCCTCAGGTCGGCGACCTATGGCTCAGTTAAGGCTTCGTTTTTGTCAACTTCAACACCTCTTTTCCAAAAAGGAAGTGGTACCTTCAATTACCCCTCCCCATGCAAAGTGGTATCCTTTGGTGGCATTGTGGAAGACATCATTGTCCACATATGTCATCCATCCTCCTAACATTTTACTATAGAAAAATATTTATATCACGATGGTATCGTACCTTACAACCATTCCACGTTTATTAGATCCGTCGAAGATTCATGCCTCCATAAGCGTCTCTGTCAACAATGCTTGCATGGGAGGGTCCCAGCCAGTACATATGCGTCCATTTCGCAGGTATAAGCCATACTAATTTTATGCATATGGGTACCACATTTCCCCTATTTTCAAACAAAAATCAGCCCTAAGGGCATCAACAGTTGTCATCAACAATTTCCAACATCACTATCATAGTAGTGAAGTAGACAACACATGTATTTGTCAATTTTGTTTAACTAGCCATAGCATCATGAGCATGGGACATGCCCACCTCGTCGAAATTTTTTATATATGTTGTATATTGTTTTTGCTTGCAGGAGTCCCTTAGGCCATGGTCATCTCGGAAATGGTGCAAGGTGTTGTCAATTCAAAGATTCACGCAGACCTCTTTCTCTCTCTGCGTACGATCCAGAAAAGAAACTATAATGTATTTCGGCTATACATTCCTTCCTAGACCTCACACATTAGGGGGAAAGTGTTAACACTGGAAAATCATATAGCAGAGGATGACATTAATTAATGTCAACCCAAATGATTTATAGGGCAGGAACACATTATGCAATCAAGAAAGTATTTAAAATCTCTAAGGTTTTGAGAAAATCAGATTAAAATGGTCTTAAATGCTAAATTGTGTGCTTAATCCTTTGAGAAGAGCACCTTTTGCGTGCCTTTTTTCCCGATAAGCACACATTCCTGAAAGTGGAAAAATGTCGCTTTCTAGGACCACATAGAGCAAAGGATAGTTACTCCTTATATGAAGCCGCCTAAGGACAACCACTAGCACCTCCTTAGACACTATGTGAGCACACAAAGGAATATTTGGAGCACACAATGGAATCATACCTCTCTATTGAGTCACCATACACCATGTACCAAGGGAGGGAAGGAGGATTTGAAATCCCCTATATAAAGCCACCAAGAGATGAAGAAATGGTGATCACATTGTTATGTTGTCGAGAATTTCCCAGGAAATACCAGTAGTGTGTGACCCAGAGCTGGAGATAGAGGGGACTTGATTGTTGGCCACCCAAAAATCCTAGTCCATCACAACGGCGAGAGAGGGAGACTACATCAGAGGCAGAACTTGGAAAAAAAAGATCCTTCCATTGGGACCTAGAACCATTGTCTAGGGGCCCTTTGGCAAGTGGGTAAAATTTCTTCTCCATATGAAACGTTTAATAAGAAGAGGCCTTGAGCCATCGTTTGCACTATTATCGTTTTGAATCTCTTCAATAGATTATGCATATTTGTTTTTTAGTTTTTAGTTTACTTTGAGCATACATTCTCATATTTTTTCCTCTAGATTATATGCTTTTTAGCTCCACCACTTTCTGCCTGTTACCAATAGTTTACGTGGGTAGACCACACCCTTTAAACTGGTGCAATTTCATACACCCGTGCATCAAATCCACCACAACACTGATTACAATAATAGAATAGAGAAGAATAGAAGAAGAAAACATATAGATGATGTGCCTTTCTTTTCATGGATGTTGTTGATGACGTGGCCCCTTTTGATGGAAGTTGTTGATGAATAGACCCTTGAAAATTTGTTGTGCTGGCATGTTGTAAAAATAAAACTTTTACTCAATGGTTCCACAAAATTTATCCCAATTGTCTTGACTTGGTATTTCTACGCTCATTATATCTCTGAAGGTTTCATCTACCTCTTTGTATTTTTCAAAAGTAGGGCTCTGAATGAATAAATGTTTGATATGATGTTGAATGATCAAATCAAACTGCAAAGCTTCTAGAAATGATTTCCCTATAAATTGTCCTTTAATACCTACAAATTTCGATTTATCTACTGCAATAGTATATTACTTTCTATAGTAGTCTTCTAATTTAATAAATTTATCATCTAACCCTACTAATCCTGGCAGTCCTTTATGATTCAAGACATTAAACTTTATATGAAACTGTTGAACAATAGTACTCAAAGCTTCACATTTTTTTGCAGTTGGTTGATTAAATTTCTCTTCATATTTGATCTCCAAGATTGTTGCAGTTTTGTCAAGTATGTTTATTTCTTCCAAATCTTCTCTCTTATTTTAGTTCAAAACCTTGATCATGTTAGTGGCTTCACTTGGATTTTTCTTGAGATGTTCTTTCTGCTCTTATATGGCTACTTTGCACCTGGTGATGAGCTCTTGTTGTTCAAAAATAATCGGTATGGATGGCCATACCTCTATTATATACTTTCTGATGTCTCCCGAAATTTTATTCTTGGTTTCAACCAATGTTCCTGCCATTAAAGATTAACTTTCTAGTTATTTCACCTTAAGTCCCAGCTTGTGAGACTTTTTCATTACCTCCATGTATAAAGTATAATTTTTTATCTTCTGTGACTCTAGAATTTGAAACCTTTGCTGCAACCTGTCATGTGCCTATTTCTGAATAGCCAAATACTATGCCAATTTTGTTGCATCAGTTATTGTCAAGGATGCTAAAAGCTCTGTACTTGCAGAAGATGTTTGAGATGTTGTATCAGGATCAATAACCACCTTAGTTGTTGATTTCTCTTTTAGTAGTTCTTCAATCCATTCTTCCATATTTCTTATTTGAATATTTTTATAAATGATCAATATTAGCATCTCCTCTTTGGTGTATTCATTCTCTACAATATCCTTTGTCTGTGGATCTCCAGTTGAATGTAACTTGAGATGTTTGCATAGAGAAGAGATTTTTTCATTCTTCCTTTTTCTAATTTCCTCAACTGCCTTGTATTATTTTGGATCATACCCAAATTTTACTACAAGGTCCTCCAAAGACTCCAATCTGTTGTCTTTGGCCAATGACTAGATCTTTTCAATATTAAGCTAATATTGAACATTTGACAATTTAGTCTTAATTTTGGAGAGAAACATGGCTTTTCTTGTCATTATTGAAAAGAGAATCTCCCCATACTGTCTGTGCATGTACATCTGATCTATTGGATGGATCTGACTTGCATCAAAAGAGAAAATCTTATTTTTATATTCAACATGAGTCTTTGGAAAAGGAACGGTTGCCTGTAAAAAGGTCATTTGCATCCTTTCTTTCTCACTATCAAAGGCAGTGAGAAGAATATGTGTTGGGAAGTTGATGTTTTATTCTAGAACTAACTACATACATCATATTTTAATGTCTCATTTTTATGATTAATGTCAAAGAATCTAGAGAAAATGTTTTTTATTTAGAAGAATTGGCATCTGAAAGCTGGATAATATCCAGAGGGTATCTAGCAGGGGATGATGATGGAGGAGTCATAGGAACACTTGTCGATGTAGAATATTCAGTCTCTCCCAAATCAATAATATATGGTTTTCGTCCCTTTGAATGTAAGGTGGAACCAAGCTTTGGATTTTTGTGTTGCAATATAAACTCTGCCATTGTTTCTTTGGCATGTGGAGGCTCTTCTCTAACTCTTTTCTTTTGATTAGTGTCAAGAACTGGGGTCTACACATTGGAATTTGAAATAACTTGTTCATATGCCTCCTTAAGAGTGCCTTCAATCCATTCATCTTGATACATATGCTTCTATATTTCTTCTCTGGAGGTATGAGTATAGAAAGTTGTCTCGAGTTCACCTCTTAGTGTGGAAATAATGCCATGTGGGTCATAATACCAAGTGAAACTTGGCTCAAAACCCATTTTCTTTAACATTTCATCAACTTCAGCACCAGCTAATCTGGTATTGGAGATGAAGGATCCAATGCTTGCTGTACGATTAAATCGAGCTTTCATTTTTCCCAAGACAAAATGCAAATCATCCATGATTATCATTTGTCTAATATACTCTAAGGAAAAGACTCTCATAGGGACATATCTTGGAGGCTTATATGGTGGGATTTCACAACCATATACTCTAATTTATGTGTAGTTTTTGTATAGATACCAATCCCTAGATGTGGCTTGCTCACTCATGTGTAAGATCCTTTTTATTTCTTCCCCAATTCTAGGTTTTGAATGACTAGTAAGTAGCTTCTTCACTAGGTTTATGAAGGAGTCTATGAACTCTTCAATAGTAGTTGTTGTTGATGTAGCCCTGACTAACTCTATCCAGTGAATCAATGATTGATTCACTCCTTGTGCATCATGTTTACTGAAGTGGATAGGCAACATCTCTTCCTGTTGAAAAATAAACATATGCATAATTTCAAAAGTGTAATTAAACACACTCTGTGTTGTAAAATTCATGAATTTGTCATGAATATTTTCAGCCAATAATTGGCTGTAATTATACATGAACAACGGTGACTTGTCTTTACTGAAAATGGATAAGAACCCCATGATGGATTCATCAAATGTTTGGTCATTTTGGTTTCCTAACAGGTATGAAAGAAGTGAAATGCAGTGTTTAGAGGCTTCATGAAATATCAAGGATGGGTATGGTGGATTTTTCTTGGGAAATTCTAAATCCTCGGGTAGGAATATCGCAAATATCTAGGCTCTATGAGGGAAGGTTAGCTTATGGTAAATTTCCATGAGAGCAACAGGTGAAAAATAGGATAGAGAATCAGATGAAGGGATGAGGAGCATTTGGTTTATGGTTTCTGGGGAAATTGTGATCAAAATGTTTCCATTCTAAGCCACCACTAATATTTTTATTTGGTCATACTATTTTTGGCACCAGGAAATAAGATCAGGGAAAGAATGGGTATGTGGAAAGGAAATTAGGGGAAACATAGAATCCTAGAACATGATAGGGCCTTGATTATCTATGTTTTTTTTTTTATCCATAGATATAGCTCATTGTTAGTATGAATCTTAATTGCAAGTGTACGAAAAAATACCAGTTTAGTTGTGCTTAACAAACATCCCTAACATCAAATATGGTTTCCAATATCTTCAGATATGCAATTAGGTGATCAGGATAAATGCTACAAAAATATATATCTATGCATTAAAAGACATTAAGCAGTAAATAAAAATGAGATTTACTCCATGTATCCAATAGACAAGACAAGAATATGTTGAATGAATTTTATATTAAGGGCACCTGGGAGGTAAACACATAAGAATGTTACTAGTTATCCTCAATGGGATGGTTTCTTGTAAGTCCTAAGCACTTCAGATCTAAAATTCCTCCCTCTTGATGGTGGAGAAAACCTAGACAAAAATGGAACTCAAAGGGAGCTCACAAGAAAAATGATAGGAAAATATGACAATGATGGTGGATCAAAGTCAGACCAAAAGTATAGATCCAGAGTGATCTTTATGCAAAAAAAGGTGATGAATGAATGGAAAAACCCTTATATTTATAACAAAATATTGAGTTAGTCTAGATATTGGTGCATAATTAAAATATTATTAACCAAATCAAGATCCAACTTTTATGGAATATTTTGTTATTTTTGTTGGAGGGAAAAAGAATTTGACTTGGGTCAAATCCATTTATTTATAAATAGTATATAAACAAATGATTTATTTATTATTTTAAGGATGTGGTTTTCTAATAATCAAATAAATAATGATTTATTTAATTATTAATGGATGATTTAGTCAAATTTAACAAGGAATATTATTTAAATAAGGTTTAAGTAATTATTCCTAGAAAATAATAAGATAAATAATAATTTATCTAATTAATTTCCCTATTTTGGGTTAAATATGAACAAGAATATTAATTAAACTATTTTTTAACTAAATATTCCTTGAGGAAAATAAAAAAAATGTGGATTTATTTAATATTTCCTCATGGGGTTCCCTGTTTAGACCATAAACAACTTAATGAAGTTGTTTTACTAAGTTTTTTTCATAGTGAAAGCAATTTTAATTAGGGTAAAATTGGTCTTACATGGTGTACTTAGTTCCATCTAATAGTAATAGGTTAGATGAACAAAAAATGGTGTAACAGATTTCTCCCCAGCGTGCGAGCATTCAAAGCTAATCGTATGATCGAAGTACGTTGTAAGAACTCAATCACTAGAAATTGAAGGGGAAGTCAAAGACAGAGAAATATAAGGTGACCAAAGCACTAAATAACTAGACCCTAAGGAGGCAAGACTTACAAGTGCGACAAGTCTCTTTTATGAGTGAGTACCTATGCTCTAGGTGGTGGGGGAGGCATACCTATGCCTGCTGATACAAAGTACAAAGAATAGTGCATCCAGTAAACAAGGGATTGAACAATATAGTACATGCTGGAATAACATGAGCTAGGTAAAAATATGATAATGAATCCCACATACATATTGTGCCTGGGATAACAGCCAAGACTTATACAATAATATCTGTGTACATGAGATACAAATAAAACCCAAATGCCCCTGTAAACAAGAAAGGGCTCTAAAAATATGACTGATACATGCAAAATAAAAGGCTCTGCAAGCAGCTGAGGCCGACATCATCAAATCTATGGAGTTCCATCAAAAGGCTGTAATGAAGAGGTCATCCGGGCATGTGGGGCGCTACCGGTAGGGACACCCCCTCATGAGGGCTGAAACATCTCACACACACCCAGGAATCGCTAGTATCATCTACTACATCATTGAACCATCAAGTATATGGATCTCGATCATGATGAAAGGAGCTGGAGCTAAGAAAAAATCAATTCAAAGGGAAATAAGGAGTCCCTTTTCCTGATTTGAGGCACCGAACAAGAGTGGAAGTTGGAACCAAGATACACCACCCTCTAGACCTGTCTTCTAAAATGAATGGTATGATGTCGACAGAAAGAGGTCCACCATACATGAGGAAATAAGAGACCCTAAAATAAGGCACATGAGAAAATTGTAGAGGGACTAACAGATTGACACTGGGGATGATGATGAAATGGGGGGTACCGAGTAGCGGACAGACGACTTCCCTTGTTAGAGAATAAAGGGCATGGATGACCTGGCAGCGACTAACACAATATCATGAGGGATAGGGGACAGTGGGACTAAAGACCATAATGTGTGAGACAAGAGAGGAACCAAGAAATGAAGGATGAAGGACTCTAGCGGGATACATAGGGGCTCAAGATAGACTCCATGAATGTGATGATGACTCAACTCGAATGCTCTAAACAAGGGTGACTCGATGATGCTGCCACACAGAAAATGGTCCAATGGGGACCATAAAAAAATGTGTACATGATGGTTACTCATGATGAAAATCAACACGAACATGGACAAGTATGAAGGCAAAGTGGTGCCCCAAGTATAAGTGTTGCAAGTGAATAAATTCGATTTTGAGGAGTGGTGAAGTGATGCTTCATGGAAAAAATGTGTCCTGGTGACGTATCAAATCGCGGAAAACTAAAAGATACCCATTTGAGTGCTCAGTGAGAGCTTTCCAACAGTATAAACGATTCAAACTGAGCTATGGTTTGGCCGCAGAAGGTGAAAGAAAAATCAGGGGTTTCTCTTTTAATAAGGCATTTTCCCTCTAAATTCACACATTTGCAAGTGGAGCTATGGTGAATGTAGAGAAGAGAGAAGGCCCTAAATCTTGTGGTGATTATAGCAGAGAAATCGACTGTTGCGATCAAGATTCGTCAGTTGCAGGTGAGAGGCCTAACCCCAATCTTTCATTGAATGGGATCAAAATTTTAGTTTAGGAACCTAGAGCTCATGAAAAGGCTAGGTCACACTTTTTGGGGTCTATTCTGCAACTTGGCTACCAGGTACTGGGTAGAAAACTATGACCTGTCCCAGGAAATGACCTGAAAAGTGTGGCCTGTCAGAGAAACGGCATTTCAGTGTTGTTTTTGACTGAGATCTGGGATTTTTATGGTTGAGGGGCATAGGTTCCCCCAAACATGTTGTGGTCATGCTAAAATCTATTTAGGAAAAGGAGAATCTAAACACATTTTTATGATGTGGTCCACCATTTTTTTCCGTTATGGTTATGCAGTTTGAGAAAGGGAATGGAGGATTACGAATCTTATTTGGTACTACATATGTGACTCAAATGGAATTTAAGTTTCCAAGTTGGCATACATGGTGTCACTATCCCAAAGAGAGGATTTGGAGATGATGAACTAGTGCTCCCCTAGAAAACCGACATGTTGGTCAACAACAATGTCTAGGGGATTGGGTTGCTGATGTAAGATGAAGGAATGATGAGGGGTATCATCCCTAAAGTTATCTGAAGTGATATGGGACTCTAGAGGTTCTTCTAAATGTGGAAGAATAATGGTACTAGAGTCTACAGGACCAAATACACTAGGAGAGTTGTGGAGAATTGCTTCTCATGGTCTCTCAAATATGGGTGCCCCCTTACCCGAACATTGGGTGTCAATGTAATGGCCACAAGGTGTATGTGGTTTTAATGCATGGGTTCAATGTAAGGGGGAAAGATAAAGTTAGGGGTGGTAAATACTTCCATAATGTCGTCATCATAATAGAAGATGGGGTGATTGGTGGAATAAAGACCATCTGACATGGCGAAACTACTTGACTCATCATCATGAGAAGAGAGGTTCACATGTACATCGTCACGGAGGGTGACCGAAAAAAAAGTAGATGAAGGATCCACTAATGTTGAGCTTGAGGTGATCGCTAAAGGGAGATCAGGTGATATAGAAGGGGAAAAACCAGGGGGGTCTTCCATCAAGGATCTCATAAATTATGACAGGTAGTGGACTGTGGCCGAAGACTCTGTAATTTCGACATCTGGAGGGGGAATGTCAATAGGAATAGATGTGTCCTCTAGTTCTGTTGAAGCAAAACGCGCAAAGAACGGAGTGGTGGACTCATTGCACTTGGCCTCAAATTGGCGAACTGCCGCTAGAGAGCTGTGGAAGTCCTCGAGGTGGGGATAAAGGTGGGTATAATGGCCATGAAGATCACACAAAGGATAGGGGTGGTTGTTGTGAAAAGTCTTGGGGTTCCTGGTTGTGTTTAAGGAACGAATAGAGGTTTCTAGAACCATAAACTCAGGGAATGTGACATTAAAAATGGGCTTGAGATGAGGAAACTCCAGAAAAATATGGGTGGCATGATTGACAACATCACACAAAGCACAAGGCTTTGGAGGTGGAGGAGGAGCAGGGTCAATCGGGGCAACCTTGTCTTTTGATGAACTCTTTCGAGCTTTTCTTTTCTTACCCAAAGAGGTCATTACATGAGGTGGTTCCTCTTGAGGTGGTTGAGGCACTGTAACAGCTGGATAAGTCATGGGGACCGATAGAATTTGGGTCAAAGAAAGATAAGGTTTGGGTTGACCAGGTGAGGTAGCGGCTGGAGGATCAAGGTACCAGATGGGAATCCCAAGGGTCAGGTTAGGAAGAGAGAGGGCAGCCATGACAGGTACTGTGTATACTCCTGGGGGGGGGAGCTAGGAATGGTATCTGACAGGAGGGGTAATGGCCAGGCAGGACGGTTCCAAGATGGTTAAGGCCCGGAGGAACCATTCCAGGAGGGTAAAGAGGCTCATGGATACTAGCTATGGGTGAAGGTCCAGGAGGAGGAGGTCTAGAAGGTTTAATCGAAGGGCTAGGAGTAAGCTACAGAGGGAAAGGAGGCTACTGACTAGCTGAAGCAGGCTGCTTAAGGGAAACCTGAGACGATTGCATCATGCAAAAATTTGATGAGATGGGATTAGAGACAGGAGGAGGAAGACTAAGGAATGTACCAAGCAATGAGGATTCTTTGTAGACTCCAGGTGAGACATTGGTCAAAGGATCAATGATTTTCTTATTGGCCACCGAAGAGATGATGGACTCAGGGGAGGTCTAAGACTTTGGTTCGTAATATGTCAACTGGTCAATGGTGAATATCTTTCCGTTATGAGGGAAGAACAGCTTGCAGTGAACTGCAGATGGGATAGCAGACATCGCATAGGTGTAGCTATGACCCAATAGAATGTTGTAATCTAAGGGGGCATCTATGACTTTTACGTCAACACAAAAAGTCTTGCCCGCAAGAGTAACAGGATAGTTTCGAAATAGGCCAATGGGATGGGAGGCATGGCCATCCCACGCTCAGAGAGTGATCATGGAAGGAACCAACTCAGGTGATCTGAGTTTCTTTCAAACCGAAGTGGACATCATAGAGTTGGATGCCCCCTCATCAATGATGCATCGGGAAATGTTGGTGTTCCAAACCTTGACTAGGATTTGAAAGGCGACCGAAGTAGGGAGAGGAAGATGTTCTGACCGGTCAACATAAAATACAATCAATCGATCATCGGAAGGATCTACAATGCCCATGGTAGATATTATATATTTTCATTATGAAGGGAACGACTGGGGGAGTTCCAGCATTGAAATGGCAACATGATATTGTGCCAAATCATCTACTATACTATATGAGTGGGTAGCTTTCCCAAAAGCAAAATTTTGGCATAGTGGTCCCTTAGGGATCTTCGTATGAACCTTTGATTTAGGCTGAGGGATATGCAAGGGACCATTAGGTGTTGAAATAGGCTCTGTAGGGGCTGAAATAGGTGGCTCGGGGACAGACATTGTGGGAGGATTGTTGTACTGACGGGACCGAGTCTGAAGATTGATGTCTACGGTTAGAGGTTGGTCATAATTCATCATTAGAACTTGGTAATTGGGGGTACCAGATGGAAGAGGTTGAGTGGCCACCTGACCTTCAGGTGGTTTGGTAGCCACAAATCCTTACTGAGGGAAAGGATTAGTAAACACAGCCAGATGACTAGGCGCAACAGTGAGAGGGATGAAAGGGGAGGCCTGCTGTCACAGTGTTGCTTGAGACTCCCACATCTGCTTCATCTGTGGTAAAAGAGGACAATCATTTGTGTAATGACCATAAAAACCACAACAAGAACAAGGCTTGTTCGTGTGAATAGGACTATCTTGCTTGGGCCGAGTGCTCTGTTGCTGGTTAGTAGTGTTAGGAGCATTATTTTGAGGATTAGGTCCAGGATTACCAGGAGCAGATTGATTTTGAGTGCCTTTCCTCTTATTTTTGGAAAGATGAGGATTATTCACGCCTTCCTATGCATACACCTACCCCTAAGGGGGCAGTGGCTGCTGTTGTGGGCGTTGAGAAGGCAAGGGAGGAGGAGGTGCTAATGCTGGAGGAGCTGGAGCACCAGGCTATGGATACGGATAATAAGGAGGTTGGATAACATTGTGGTGAACAAGAGGTTGGGAAAAATGAGGAGGCATGTCATATCCTGGATACATGCTACTGGGAGGGGGATAAGTGCAAGAGGTGATGCCCCCCCCCCCCCTTGAGGAAAACCATAGCCCATGGGAGGCTGAATGTATGGATGAGAGAGAGCTCCAATGATACCTTCAGCGGCATGAGATTCCCTCAGTGCATTCACACCACTGGGTCTAGGAATATCAGGTAAAATGGTATAAAAATAACTCGACTGAGCATAGATCAGGTCATATTTTAATGCAATGTGGAGAGAAGCTTCTTCGGTTTTAGGGAAATGCAATGCAACATCTTTGCCGATAGGAGGAAAGAGAGATTTAAGGAACCATTCCATGTATACAAGGTCTTCTAAGGTAGGGGCTCGACATAGGCTCTTTATTCTATTCCATTCCTAGACATGATTGGATAGGCGGGCACAGACAGTTGACAGAAATAAGTCAAAATTTCGGTACCAGTGTCGTAATGAAGGGGAAGCTGGAAATAAGACCAAAAATCCCTAGCAAGAGTCACAAAGGTGGTATGAGAGGATGAGGCCTGATCAACATACCACTTAGAAGCTTCGCCTGTAAGCATACGTTGGAAAAACCGAAGACGAACATAGTCATCAGTAATGGAGTTAGAGAACACCACATGTGGAAAGATTAAACATGATTTGTAGGATCTTCTCTAGCAAGGCCTTCAATCTTGGGGATTTCAGAAGGGAGCTTGGTCAGCATAGGAGGCGAACTAGCGTCATGGTGTATAGTGTCATTGATCAACTGGTTAAAATCGGGAAGACTGAGGCCCACCATATAGGGGAGAAAGGGAGTAGATGGAGTAGTTCCAATTGTTGTCCCACTAGTAGTATTCCCAGCATTAGGGCTAGGGTTACCACCAACGTTAGGTCCTGAACCATGCATGGTGAAGGTAACATGAGGAGAACCAGAGGTGGAACTAGAAGGAGAACCCAATGAAACAAAAGAGGAGACGGAGTGCGGACTCGGTGGAGGAATAACTTGAATCCTTCACAAAGGAATAAGTCTTCCTACCAGAAACTGAGGATGAAGGCCAAAAAATCTCTGGGATAAATTCCCTGGTGGCACAATGATGATGACACAAACACGACACAAGGGGAAGAGAGACCAATAAGGGTGGAAAGGTGTAGGACCAACTGATTACAATGTTGGAACAAGGGTAGAGAGGTGCAAGATCAATTGTTTTCAATGTTAAAGTCTTTTCTTAGTGGTGTTAACCAAGCTTTTATTCACTTAGGGTGTGTGTGAAAAGTGTGTAAATTTTAATTTTTAAACCTAGACATTTGTAGAGAAAAAGAAAAAGTGTGTTGTATAACTGTAAATAAAGTTGCAGATAATAGTATATGAAACTGAAATAACAACAAATAAAAAGCTAATAATGCAATAATATAAACCCAAGGAGGCGGGCCTCTCAAAAAGTAGTCTATAGGTGGGAAAACAACTAGTCAAAGCACACCAAAATAGCCAATAGACCTAAGGTCAGGAGGGATAGGGATCTAAAGGTCCGATCTGCTAGAAATTGGTGCAAAAAAATAGCAAAAAATCAAAGGAAAGATTGTTGTAAATGAGGTGGAAAAAGGCTATATCCTGAGGGAAGTAGAGGGGACCCTAGAGGAAAACCCAAACAAAACTAAATAAGGTGATTTTTATGGATAAATAGCCAATCTGAAGCGGATTTGAAGGTGAGGTATCAGATTTGAAAAATGGTTGAACACTAAAAATTTTAGACAACCTGTAGCAGTTGAAACTCCTCCACAAAGTGTGGAGGGTACTGAAGCCCTAGGGGGTTAGGTTCCCACTTAGATGAGTAAAAAATAACAAGTACAAGTCTAAAAAGGGTGGAGAAGGAGGTCATACAACCCTAAACAAAGGCCCAGACAAACCCAGGAAACATTTAGAAAAACTCCTGAAAGAGGTCTAGGTCGTAGTTTCTGACCTGTTTCTTGTTGAGGTCGCAGTTTTTGGGCAGATATCCATGTCTTGAAGCTCCAAGTTGTAGTTTTAGGGGAAAAAAGTGTGACCTAGACTTCTGGCGCTCTCAGGAGGAGGTTTTAGTAGAATGTGTCGTCTCAGCTGCAGCTGATGTCGGTCACCTATGCATAGGTCTGAAAACACACGGAAGTTATAATTTTTAATTTTTTAAGGTTTTATAGGTTAAAAACAACATCAAGAAAAGGAAAATAATAAGCTGAAGAGAAATCCTAGGGTTTGAAGTAGCTGGATATGCATGGATCAAAATAATGATAGTGGTCGTAATCATAAACCCTTGTTGAGTCACCAGTTGTTAGTATGAATCTTAATTGCAAGTGTACGAAAGAAGACAACTTTAGTTGTGCATAAAAAATAGCCCTAACATCAAATATGGTTGCCAATATCCTCAGATCTACAATTAGGTGATCAAGATAAATTCTGAAAAAATCTAGATCTATGCATTAAAAGACATTAACGAGGAAATAAAAATGAGATTTACTCCATACATCCACTAGACAAGACAATAATATGTTGAATGAATTTTCTATTAAGGGCGCCTAGGAGGAAAAAATAGAAGGATGTTACTAGTTCTCCCCAATGGGATGGGTTCTTGTAAGTCCTCATCACTTCAGATCTAAAATTCCTCTCTCTTGATGGTGTAGAAAACCCAAACAAAAATGGAACTCAAAGGGAGCTCATAAGAAAAAAGATAGAAAAATATGACAACGATGGTGGATCAAAGTCAGACCAAAAATATAGATCCGGAGTGATCTTTAGGCAACAAAAGGTGATGAATGATTGGAAAAACCCTTCTACTTATATCAAAATATTGAGTTAGTCTAGATATTGGTGCATAATTAAAATATTGCTAACCAAATCAAGATCCAACTTTTATGGAATATTTTATTATTTTTGTTGGAGGGAAAAAGAATTTGACTTGGGTCAAATCCCTTTATTTGTAAATAATAAATAAATAAATGATTTATTTATTATTTTAATGATGTGGTTGAGTAATAATCAAATAAACAATGATTTATTTAATTATTAATGAATTATTCAGTCAAATTTAACAAGGAATATTATTTAAATAGGGTTTAAATAATTATTCCTAGAAAATAATAAGATAAATAATAATTTATATAATTAATTTTCCTGTTTTGGGTTAAATATGACCAGGAATATTAATTAAACTATTGTTTAACTAATTATTCCTTGAGAAAAATAAAAATAAAAATGTGGATTTATTTAATATTTCCTCATGGGCTTTCCTGTTTAGACCATAAACACCTTAATAAAGGTGTTTTACTAAGTTGTTTTTCATAGTGAAAGAAATTTTACTTAAGGTAAAATTGGTCTTACATGGTGTACTTAGGTCCATCTAGTAGTAACAGGTTAGATGACCAAAAAATGGTGTAACACTCATGGAAATAAAATTCATAGTGAGCATCTGAGACTTTAAATAAAGCATCTGCGAGGGGTATGAGATCGAGGTTGAGCAGGAATTGCTTCTGCAACCGGGTGAGTGACCTGCACTTATTAAACTACTTGTTTATTCGATTTTCCTTTAGGGGTCATCTTCTTTTTGGTCTTGGATTTCGGGGCCATTTTAAGAGGGATACAAAATGGGAGAAATAATTTGAAGATCAACAGTTGCAGAAAGGGTGATAGTGGTTACAAAAATGGTGACAGTGATCAGAAAGTGTAGGGCTAGTGATTTTGAAAAAAATGCAGAGATGTCAAGTTGTGAAAAATAGAGGAGAAATTAAAGTGCTATAAGGGAGTCCACAGATTATTTTATATGTGGAAATTTGGGTTTAATGGCCTAGAAGGTGATCGTAGGAGTTTAATGGATTAGTAGAGGGTTTAGTGAGCATAGATGCATCAAATGACTAGGAGACGATCGTGTGAACGCAATACAATGGTTAGGGAGATGAGGATTTGGAGGCTAATGGTTAGGTGATGTGGCAGGATGACATTGGATGGATGACCAACGGTTATGGCATGAAGAGAGGATCCACTGGCTCGAGGTGTGGGAGGAAATGATCATTGGAAACAAAACCACCAGTGGATTTCGAGGGGGGGGAGTGTATCTCCCGGTTTATGGTTTTGGGTGGAGGGGGTGCGAAGTGTTGTGGTGTTTACATGTCTCAAAACACGATGGCCATTAAACCACACTTTGGACTGCGCCCCTTGAATTAACAAGAAACGATCGAGGGGGGGTGGGGGGTCATGAAGTGATCCTCCACCGTCGATATTGAGAGGGTATAAGATCCTCCATTAAAAATTTCTAGTGCAATATTCATTGTGATTTGACCTTTTTTTCATGTAGTGACTTTAGGATAAAAATAAAATGAGCGCTATATCATCAAATTAATTAATGAAAATATAAACCCCTTTTAAAGAATTTAATTATCATTAATAAATTTTTAATCTTTTGGTGACTCCACACATTTAAAAAGGTAGCCATGATTTATTTTTTAGACTAAATCATTCAAATTTTTTATTTTGTTGCTTCCCTATCATTTTTTATTTTTGGCTTCTTTCTTTAGCACAACTAATCCTAACATTTTTTTCTGGCGTGGATGCATAAAAACATAATTTTTCCTATAACTTTTTAATTTTTATTTTTCATCCATATCCTAACTTATCATTTTATTTTTCATTTTTTCAACTAACATGCTAACTTATCAAAACCAGATAATGTTACGACATCAACTCCAGCTGGGGGTTGATTCCCCCTATGGGATGTAGAGAAGAAGCAGTTCCGTGTGCCTCCTCCTCGGGTTATGGAGTCGTTGTTGTAGAAAAAAAACAAATTTAAATGGTAAAAGAAAATGATAATGTACAATGATGATGTAGGATCTTCTTTAGTAATGTATATAATGTTTCAGAAATTTTCCATTGATAGGAAGTCTTGAGAACTGGCCTTCCAAATTATATAGCACAAATGTGTTATTTCCCTTTTCCTCTGCAATTTTGAGTGGTCCAAACCATAGATTTTCAAACTTTCCATGTTTGTCTTTGTCTTCTCTCCTAGCATCCCATATTAATACTAAATATCCTTCTCTAAAATCTCTTTCCCTAGCCTTTCTGTCAAAAATACTCTTCATCTTATTATGATATTTTCTAAACTTGTATTGTATCTCATCTATGTTTTCATTTAATTCAATAATTCTATTTATTATTCTAAGAAAATCATCAGGTTCATCAATAGATTCTTGTAAGAAGTTAAGCGCAGGGAAATCCAAACTTGTAGGAAAAATATCATCTTTTCCATAAACCAGTTGGAATGGAGATTTACCTGTTCATCTTTTGGGAGAAATCTTGTTTGCCTAGACTGCATAGATAAGATGACCGTCCAAATTTTTCTTATGGTATTCTAAAGATTTCTTGATCACCTTTACTAAACTATTATTAGATGATTCAACAAGACCATTCCCTTGTGGATAATAGGGGGTTGAATGATGCAGTAAAATCTAATACTTTTGGAACAAATCAATCATCTTTATACTACTAAATGTTGTGGCATTATCAATCAATATTTATTGTGGACAACCAAATCTCGATAGAATGTTTTCTTCAATAAATTTTATTACAACTGAATCTATCGCATTTCTAACAGGAATGGCCTCCACCCACTTGGTGAAATAGTCAGTAGCAGTTAAGATCCATCTATGTTGATTACTTGAAGCTTGGAGAAATTCTCCTATAAAATCTACTCCCCATTGAAGAAATGGTGCTGAGACAACCAGTGGAACTAGTGGAAGAGCTACTAATTTTTCCTTACCAGCAAACATCTGACATGGAACACAGGCTCTAACCTTTTCTCCCACTTGTGAAAATAGAGTGGGCCAATAGAATCCTGTTGATCTAGGTAAATTCTTGATACCCTTAACCAGGACCTTTTACTCGAGCTAATGTCTTAGAATTGCATTTAATCAAAGAATTAGTGAACATAAATGAACAACTGCATGTCGTAAAAAAAGAGGAACATAACAAGCAGGAGTAACATAAGACATTGATAACAAACTTCATCAAGGAGGGACTACGTCTCCAAGCCTCAGTGTTAAGATGGTATGGGCAGCTACATTAAGTGTTGTAAGGAGTGAAGATGTACATGGATGGTTTTTTCTCTGTTGTACAAGGAAAATTCCCTCACGCAGGAGTGGTTGGAGCTCTCCATGATATGTTCCACTATAGAAACTCTCATTCACAAAAAGGACTCCTATTAGTATGACAATAACTCATAGGTAATGAATATGAGGATCTCGCCAACATGGCAATAAAGGGATATGAATCAAACATATCTGTGATAATGAGTATCCCACCAACATGGCAGAAAAGGGATCTCCAACATAATACAAATCCATGATAGAAAGTACATATCACATAAAGAACTAAACAAGATCCCACATCAAACATCAATAGGGATCTGTACAACACAATGCATCTCATAGCAAAGAGCCAAAGAACTACATGAAATCAACTCATCATATACCTCACACTGAAGAAGACTGAAAAATGAGCTCCTCCACTATTGGATTTGAAATCACCATCGCCATCATGGCGTCCAAGGTGTGAAATCGACTACTCATCCACTAAATGCTAAAACCTGCATTCCAATTTGAAAAGTTGCCGAAAAATATAAATCTTAGATGGAAAATATGAATACAGAATCAGATTCGCGTTGTCGAATAATGCAAAATAGACTGTAAATTTTCTGAATTCTAAAAAAGTGAAAATATAGGCCTTAGGGAATCTTTTATATTCCCCTAGATTCTTCAAATATGTTTCTCCATAGGCAGACTAGAAATATTCAACTCAAAAGGCGAATCTGACGTCGCCATTGTGTTCCCTGTGAAAGACCGTGAAAAATGACTGTAAACTTGACTATATTTCAACATGGAGAAAAATTACCTCCCCGAGAAAATTTCAAGGATCATAGTTCCACTCCCTGTTTCTAGGCTTGCTCAGGGTTCCACCTGCATTGAAAAAATTTCCTGCCTCGAACTTTGTGCTTCACTTCAACTGCCTCTAGCTTCCACGCACTTGTAAAAAATGAGTTTATATATAAAAATGTGGGTGGAGTAACCAATCAAAGGTTGTTTCCATGATGGTTAAAAACCACAAGTGGTTAATGGGAGGTCGAGGGATAAAATCTTGCCTCCTTAGAGTCCACATTTGTTTGTTTTATTTGGGGTGCATTTTTAAGTTTAAATAAAAAGCACACTTTCATTGGAGGGGGGGGATCGGGGCGACCCGCCCCTACTCCCTGCCAGATTTTCTCTGCAACGGCCATATTATATACAACATATAATATATATATGTTATGGCTTATCATAGAGTAGGGGTGGCGTGGGCCAGTTTCTCAAGAGTTGGCTCACCCACCCATGGCAGTACTTCAAATGTTGCGGTGGTGGCTTCGAGGGCAAGGGGTTGACCCCCCCCCCCCCCCCCCTTTACCTTTGTTGTTAATGGTTTTTTGGGTGATTTCGTGGTGTTCGGCTGGGGTCACAACCCGCTGACCCTTTTAATAAATTTTATAATATAACCGACCAGTGGGGTGGTAGGGGTGGTGACCCACCACCCCCTTTTTTTAATATTTTTTTGCTTAAATATTAACAACCTGAAATTTTTGAAAATTCTCGAAATTGACCGTAGGAGTCAAATTAAAAAGGCCAAAATTTTTCCTACAATCTGGATGAAGCTAGCTAGAATCCGATGGCTAGAAAAGGTTGAAATTTGTGCCTTCCTTAAGCCTACCAAGTAACAAAGTCAACCCAAAAGTTTTATCAGCTCTAACTTTCACATACGAGCTCGGTTTGATGAACCGTTCACACCATTGCGATCACGACAATGAGGTCTACACTCTGGTCTTGGTTCGAAATAATTATAGACAGTTTTATTTTTGATATTTCTCAAGACTTGTTTGTCCTTTGTGTGTCTCTAGAGCCACCTGGATCAATCCTCCCCACTGAGGAGTATTTGGTCCTCCAAAAGTATAAAAAAGAATGTGCAACTGTTATATACTATGTCTGCACCACAGGTGTCCTGACAAGGTCACCCTTCCTTCTCCTTCTCCTTTGTTCCTCGGAGCCTTAAGCAATGAACCGATACCTTCACCTTCTGCAAATGTGTAGTACAAACCCCTGTAAATTACATGATCAAATTATGACCAACTGTTACCCAAAACATTTCCCATACTTTCCACGAGTTTATAACATGTACTCAGTGATCCAACTTACATTAAAATTGAAATCAAGCCCCAGCTATAATTACTAGACCAAAAATATCATCGTTTCATTTCGAATTGATGGCAAACACCTCATCACTTTTACATGAAAGAATTGCATCATGCGATTTTTAGAACAAGGCCAAAATATCATTGTTGCTTAAACAAGTCATGGAAAAACACATCATCGATTTTACAGTTAGAAGTGAAACATATGATTTACAAACATGGCCATGACAGGTTAATATATCTAAAAAAACCATCTCTCACTTATCAAAGTGAATTGATAATTTCCCTGTGGCACGCTTTCTTGTTGATAATCTCTTCCGACTAGTTCATGCATGACTGCTTTGTCTTTAAGGAACTACTCTGGATGGAGTCTCTAGCACGTGGCTCTTTTATGGCCACTTCGGTTGCAATCGTTGCAAAATTTATTTTTCCTCCAAACCTTCTTAACCAGTTTCTTTCCCTATTGTGGAGAAGGCTTTCCATGCCTCATCCTCCTTTGTGCTTCCATCCTCTTCCAACATTTAGAAAACACATGGTCATGTAAACCACAAAAGTGACACATTTTTTGATGCCATGATTTATGCCCATGGTTATCAGCATTCTTATAATCAAAATGCACTCTCGAATAATGAGACTTATTATACCTTTTGTGGTGGTCTCTGGTGCAATCATCGTGATGGGAGCTTGCCTCAGCTCTGCAACATGCACTACCATGGAATGATGGTGAACTATTCCCATCATTCCTCTTCCATGTTAATTTAAACAATGTTTGTTTGCTTTTGATTTCCTTCTAATACCCCTCTTCAGTGTATCCCAAACTTGCATAGAGAGGTCTCTGCACAACCTCCAATGGTTGAGTTATGCCTTGGCCACGAATGCCAAGTCCTCCTCCTTGGTACCTCATCTTGGTAAGGAGTCTCATGTCAGTTCTTGTAATGGGTATCTCCATACTTCCAACAGAAATTAAATCATGTGAAGATGAGACTGAAAAGAAATCAACACTATATACCTCAGTTGTCGATTCTGAAATAGGTGAATAAGTATTCTATAAGCCTTCATTGTGCTTCACTTCCTCCAAGGCCTATGTCACAGCTTGAAGCTGAAGCTATAATCGCTTCTTATCCTCCTTCTCTACCTGTAGGAGTGCCTTCATTTCATCATGATGTACTTCAATAATTTCATTGTTGCACTTCAATTATTCCAACGCCTTTGTCGTGGCTTGCCACTAAAGTTGAAATCGATGTTTGTACTCCTTGTCTTCTTGTAGGAGCGTCTTCAATTCAAAATTCTCTGCTGCTTGTTTCTCATAAGCTTCATACAACATGTCCGCTTTCTCGGACACCCTGAGCATGGTTCTATACATTTCTTTGACATTCTCCATTTCTCAACTCAGCGAACGTTCAATGGTTCATGCCTGCAATCCAATAAATAAGAAGACCGTTGTGATACCACTTGATCTAGGTAAATTCTTGTTACCCTTAACCAAGAACTTTTACTTCAACTGATGTGTTAGAATTGTATTTAATCAAAGCATTAATGAACATAAATGAACAACTACATGTTGTAAAAAAAGAGAAGCATAACAAGCATGACAAACATAAGACATTGATAACTAAGTTCATCCAAGAGGGACTACGTCTCCGAGCCTCGGTGCCAAGATTGTGTAGGTCGCTGCATTAAGTGTTGTAAGGAGTGAAGATGTACATGGATGGTGTTTTCTCTATCATACAAGGAAAATACCCTCACACAGTAGTGGTTGGACCTCTCCATGAGATGTTCCACTATAGGAACTCTCATTCACAAAAAGGACTCCTATCAGTATGAAAATAACTCACACATAATGACTATGACTATCCCGCCAACATGGAAACAAAGGGATCTCAATCAAACATATATGTGACAATGAGTATTCCACCAACATGGCAGCAAAAGGATCTCAAACATAATACAAATCCATGATATAAAGTACATCTCACATCAAGAACAAAACAATATCCCACATCAAACATCAACAAGGATCTGTACAACACAATGCATCTCATATGAAAGTGACAAAGTAGTACGTGAAATCAATTCAACATATACCTCACACTAAAGATGACTGAAGAATGATTTGCTCCACTTCTGGATCTGAAATCACCATCATAGTTATGGCGTCGAACGATGTGAAATCAACTACTCACTCACTAAATGCTAACACCTACATTCCACTTTGAAAAAGGGTCGAAAATTATAAAGCTCAGATGGGAAATTTGAGTACACCATTAGCTTTGTGTCATTCAAAAGTGAAAAATTGACTGTGAAATTTCTGTATTCTGACAAAGTGAAAATCTGGGCCTTAGAGAATATTTTAGATTTCACCAAGATTCCTCAAAGATGTTGCTCCATAGGCGGACTGGAAATGCACAACTCAAAATTTGAATCTAACCTCGCCATTGCGTTCCGTCCGATAGACCGTGAAAAATCACTATAAACTTGACTATATTCCGACATGGAGAAAAATTACCTCTGTGGGAAAATTTCAAGGAGCATGGTTCTACTCTATATTTTGGGCCTACTCATGGTTCTTCCTGCATTGAAAAACATGTCTATCTCGAACATCATGCTTCCCTTGAACTACCTCTGGCTTCCACACACTTGTGAAAACTCAGTTTATATATAAAAAAGTGGGCAGAGTAACCAATCAAAGGTCATTGGCCTAATGGTTAAAAACCAAAAGTGGTTAAGGGGAGGCCGGGGGATCAAATATTGCCTCCCCAAAATCTGTATTCATTTGTTTTATTGGGGGCGTGATTTTAAGTTTAAATAAGAAGCACAATTTAATTTTGGGGGGGGGGAGGGGGGTGGTGCATCGGGCAGACCACCCCAACTCTCCACCGATTTATTTTGCAATGGCTATATTGTATACAACATATAATATATATATTATGTCTTACGGTGGAGCAGGGTGGCATTGGTCGGGTCCACCGGAGGTGGCTCGCCCACCCACGGTAATACTTCAAATGTTGTGGTGGTGGCTCCGGGGGTGGCCGGGTTGACCACCCACCCATTCAACCTTTTTTGTTAATGTTTTTTTGGGGTGGGGGTCATGACTTGCCAACACTTTTAATAACTTTTATAGTATAATCGATCGGTGGGGTGGCGAGTGTTAGGAGGAATTCTAATTGCAAGTGTATGAAAAAAAAAAACTTTAGCTAATCATAACAAATAGCCCTAACATCAAACATGGCTACTAATTGTTTTAGATCTACAGTTAGTTGACCAAGATAAATGCTACAAAATCTAGATCTATGCATTAAAAGACATTAAGTAGTAAATAAAAGAAAGAGTTGCTCCATAAATCCAATAGAGAAGACAAGAATGTTTTTAAAGAATTTTTGTATTTTTGACACTTGGGAAGGGAACATAGAAAGATGTTACTAGTCCCCCTCAATGGGATGGGTTATTTTATGTCCCCAACACTTAAGATCTAATATCTCTCTCTCTTTATGGTGTAGAAAACCTAGACAAAAAATGGAACTCAAAGGGAGCTCAAAAGAAAAATGTAGCAAAATATGACAATGATGGAGGATCAAAGTCAGACCAAAAGTATACATCCAGACTGATCTTTAGGAAACAAAAGGTAGTGAGTTAATGGAAAAACTCTTTTATTTATAACAAAATGTTGAGTTAGTCTAGATATTGGTGCATATTTAAAATATTATTAACCAATTCTAGATCCAACTTTTGTGGAATATTTTATTATATTTTTTGGAGGGAAAAAGAATTTGAATTTGGTCAAATCCCTTTATTTGTAAATAATAAATAAATAAATTATTTATTTATTATTTTAAGGGTGTGGTTGACAAATAATTCAATAAATAATTATTTATTCAATTATTTATAAATGATTTAGACAAATTTAACAAGGAATATTATTTAAATAAGGTTTAAATAATTATTCCTAGAGAATAATAAGATAAATAATGATTTATCTAATTAATTTTCCTGTTTTGGGTTAAATATGATGAGGAGTATTAATTAAACTATTTTTTAACTAATTATCCCTTGAGGAAAATCAAACAAATGTGGATTTACTCAATATTTTCTCATGGGGTTTCCTGTTTAGACCATAAAAAACTTAATAAATTAAGGATTACTAAGTTATTTTTCATAGTGAAAGCAATTTTACTTAGGGTAAAAATGGTCTTACTTGGTGTGTTAGAGTCGGTCTAGTTATACCTCCGTCAGAGATCAAAAACTCTTTTGTTGCATTTCATTTTAGGTGTCTCATTCATTCAATCAGTTGCATTCCATTAGAAGCATAGATTGTTTGACAGAAGGGTCTTGTCTCTCGTTTTCCCTCATGTCATGTATTTGCTGGCTTGTGTTTCATCATTAAAGTTCATCAAAATTCATCAAGGTCAATTTTACAGTCATTCATAGTCATGGATGGTCTTTTGGTCAGCAAAGAGTCTTTTCAGTCACTAGGTCTAGGGTTTCATCTTCAAAAGTGTCAAATAATGCCATGCAGGCACATGAGGATGTTTCTAACAAGTGTTCATATCAAAATTTTCGTCATCATTAATGCTTAAAAATGATTCTTCTTCAAAACTATGTTTTGAAGAAGAAATTGTCAAATTTATTGTTTGTAATAAATATGTAATTTTTTAAAGGTTTTTCAATCATGAAGAATTCAGAGGCAGCCCTGGTCCTCCTTTTCCGAAACATGCCACCATCCCTACAAAAATCAACAAAGGAGCCATCCTTTCAGCCAAAAATCAATGTGGAAACAAGAATCAGAGTTTACATTAAAAATGTGAAAAGTGCCAATTTAAAAACATTACAAAAGTGGGTCTTTACAAAGCAAAAATCAAATCCATGACTTTACAAAGATATTTCTATGTTTATCAATCCATTTTCATCCAAGAAGCATCAGAGAAGTCGAGCTTAGTTTTGGAAGGGCGAAACTGTGAGTTTAAAACTGAAGACTGTGTGTTTGGAGTGTGCGCGGCGCATTGGGAGAAGGCGTGACGCATTGGTATGTCACGATGCACATAGCCACTTTCCACAGTGTTGTATTCCTCTAGTGTGGTGCATCCAGGAGGCACGGCGCACTGGGTTTGTGCACGGCGCACTGAGCCGACAGGCCAATTCTATATCACTGCTTCCCAAATTTTCGAAACAGCTTCAATTCTTTCGCTCCAAGTAAGTGTGTGATGCGTTTGCCATTGCTATTAGATCGTGTTTAGTGTTGTTTGGAGGCAATACATGAGAGTTTAAATGGTGAAAATATAAACCCTATAATCATATCAAAATATGCTCCTTAGGGTTTCAAATGGTGTTTAAAGACAATCATTTTCATGCTGAATATTCACTGTCATATTATCATGTCTCAACTGTGATTCCTTTCCCCTCACTATCACATCATTAACAGTTCCTTTCCTGTTCCCTTATATCCCAACAACACTTATATCACTTATTTTCATTTTCCCATTTTCCCTATTTCCTAAACCCTACTATTCCCCATAACCATTACTCTCCCATATCATTTTCAAATATTCCTAGATTCCCAAACCCCTCAACACAGTCAAGTGACTGTTAACATATTTCCAAACTCACTTGACAAACTCCACAATCCACTTTTCACACTGTCCCATTTTCCTCACAGTTCCTTATTGCTCTTTGGCATATTTGGCATTGAAAACAAACACCAATTTATCATTTTCAATAAACCAAGCATACACTTGATACCTAGCTTACAACATCATGACAGAGACAAATTCATCATACGAGAAAAACACTGACTCTACTACAGAGCTTAATGTACCAAGGAGACCTCGAAAACGGGGTAGACATGTCAGAGAAGAGCCCACTTCACTGACTCAACTGCAGGTCTTCCCACTTGCAATGGCTTGTTTTCAGCAACAGTCATGTTTTCGGTATTGTGAGATGATTGCTCAGACTCAGCATCATCAGGAGTTGGTTCACTTATTTGTTTTACATTTGCATGACGTTCATGTTACCCTCGCTGGAGTAAACTTCACCTTGACACCAGAAACCATTTTGCAAGCAACAGGAATACCGAATGTAGGTGAACAATGGAACAAGAGACAATAGCTAGACAAAGTGTATTATGAGCCATACATTCGGCCTGGCTATATGAGGTAGCTCAGCAGGGTATTCCCATTCCATTTTCTGAAGGATTCTATGTGCCATTGATGAAACTCATCATCAGGTACTTCAGCTATGAGGGTCGGTTCACGCGCCTTTATGCTTAACATATCTGATTATTGATGAATTTCACGGGAGTAAGGATGATGAGCATTCCATATTTCATGTGTTGAAACATAGAGCAGATGACTACTCTTGTGCATAAGAAGACTCCTGAGCATCAGCATAACAACATTTATCATTATGCGCTCATCAAGATCATTTTTGTACATCAGCTTGGATTGCAGGGCATTGCATGGGAGGAGTTCATTTCCCGTGACTTCTTTACAACCCCTCAGCCTCCTCCAGAGATTTTTCATGATGCAGGTGAGCCTTCACATCAGTTTGAGGGTCCTGAGATAGAGCCTATCAGTGTTCCAGTATGTTCTACCTATCAGAGAGACACCAGAGCCTTATTTGTAGTATCACGACGAATACTATCTCCACCGGGGGTGGAAGGGGTCTTGTTACCTTCATCAGCAGCGCGAGTACTATCTCCACCTGGGGTGGAAGGGGTCTCGCCTTAAACATCAGCACAGGTATAGGGACAGGACAGAGGCAAGAGGCCTATGTAGGATGAAGGCCCGTCAGGAGGCCAAGACACTGATTTTACACTCATTGATGTTGATTTGAGCTCTCCCAGCTCAAAGCTAAAAGAAATCATCCAGGAGCATAAAGCTGAGATTGACACACTGACCAAGAAATTGCAAAGAGCTTAGTGGGTTATAAATTACTTGGAGCAGTGGAATAAACAATTGGAGGATCAGCACACACTCATGGAGTTGCAGAAGATCCGTGAAGACCGGGAATTGGCCCGAAAAGGACCAGGTGACATGACACCGTTTGAGCAGGAGATTTGGCTTACGAGAGTCAAAATTCATCTTCAGAAACTATTGGATAAGGCAAACAAGGACAAGGACATGCTCAGACATATGAAGAATCACTATTGGGCCCGCACACATGTTTGCAAAGCGAGGATTAAGATCGTGAAGGCGAGGCTGAGGAGAGCACTGAAACATCGAAAAAGGCCTGATCGACTCCAAATCTTGGCTGAAGCTTCTTTGGATGAGCATGACACTTGATGGGGGACCTTCACTCCAAAATTCAGCAAATTTGGAGAAAATTTTGTCATTTTTGATTTTTTTGGTCACAAAACAGATTTTCCTGCCCAACGCGTACTGCCACCTTGCGCGCGCTTACGTTTGAGAGATATTCTGGAGGAAAACTTGATATTTTTTTATTTTTAATGAAAATTTATGTATGCTCAGGAATTTCCTAAATATTGCATCAAGTTCTGGGTTGCCTAAAGGGTCAAAAACACCTTGAAAATGGCCTTTCTACCACTTTTTGCACACACAGGAACCAGTCTTGGGAGATTGAACTTTTGGAGGGGCAAATGAACACCAAATCCAGAAATTCCACTTGTGTTGGAAAGCAGACAGGCAGGGCTTTCCAACGAGCTATCAAGAGCTCAATTGGGACTTTGGAAAGTGCCTTAAAATCAGCTCCAAAAATGTGCTATGCATAGAGATTTTGGGCGCGGCGCATAGAGAATTTTGGCCTATTTTTCACTCTTCAGCTCAGAATTTCGGCCAGTTTTGACTAGTTTCACTTTTTGATGTAACTCTTGATTTATCTTGATGTAATTTCATGATTATGATGTAAATTTGGCTCATTTTTACTTGTTCTAGAGGATTCATTCACTAAAAGGTGAAAATTAAATGAATGAATCAGTTTCCTACCATATAGAGGCAATTGTTTGATTGCCTAGATTTCAGTTCCTAGTTTAGAATTGGTTGAAACGACTCCTAGAAGGATGAGCTAGACCCTTAGAGGCATGGGAAGGGGTTAGAATTGTCTATATATTGTATTTTCTGAGACATTTTCAGGGTTGGATACTTGGGAAAAGTTTGGCACTTCATTGTACATACACTTCTGCATTTTTGGCAAAAGAAAGACCAGGGTTTTGCAGCACTTGTTGGGATCCTTGTGGCTATGAGTTTTGATGATGTTTTTATCCATGTAATTGCAAGTTCATTAATGTTTTATGTATGCCATTTCCCTTCTCTTTGCTTCTAAAAATTAAACAAATGAGTAACTAAGGTAGAATTTATTAGTTTGCTGCTGCTCTGCCTTAAAATTTTGTTTAGTTTTATGTGTTTTCATCTGTTTGAAGAGGATCCTTGGACCCTCTTTCCCTCTTCAGCTCCTCAGTAGTATTTTCTATCCATTCATTCAATCTAATACATCAAAGCCATTACCTTCCCTGCCCCAACTTGAACTCTGCAAAAATTTGGCCTCATCCCCAAGCCCAAAACTGCCTTTCCCTTTTTCCAACAAAAATCCCTAAAAATCATTCCAAACTCCTTGATTCATATACCTAGCTTAAAATTAGCACTCATTTCAGTCATCTCAAGCCCTATTGATACATTTTTCCTGAGATTGACCCGGAGAGAGCCCTCTCCTATTCTGGTAGGGCTAGCTACCAGACTGAGCATGGTTTGGTGTTACCCTGAATCCCGCCTTCCTTCAGCCTAAGGTGGATTTAGGCACTAACATGGTGTAATTTTTTCCATCTAATACTAACAAGTTAGATGACCAAAAATTATTGTAATAGATTGCCCCCCAGTGTGCCAGTGTTAGGAGCTAATCGTATGTCTGAAGTACGTTGTAAGAACTCAATCATTAGACACCAAAGGGGAAGTCAGAGAGAGAGAAATATAAGGTAGAAAAAAGTGCTAGAGGACAAGACCCTAAGGAGGCGAGACTTGCAGGTGTGACAAGTCTTTTTTATGAGTGAGTAAACAAGGGACTGAACTATATAGTACATGTGGGCATGAACATGAGATAGATAAAAACATGAGTACATGAGATATAAGTACAACTAAAGAGGATCTGTAAATAGGAGAGGGCTCTAAAAACCTGAATGATACATGCAAACTAGAAGGCACTACAAGTAGCTGAGGAAAAAACCATCAAATCTCTGGAGCTACATCAAAGGCTGTGATGAAGAGGTCATATGGGCATGTGGGGGGCTACCTGAATGACCACCCCCTCATGAGGTCTAAAACATCTCACACATACACGTGAATCACCGATACAATCTGGTGCATCACTGAACCATCAAGTATACGGATCTCGATCATGCCGTAAGGAGTTGGAACTAAGAAAAAATCAAGTCAAAGGGCAATAAGGAGTCCCTTTGGCTGATCTGAGGCACCGAACAAGAGTGGAAGCTGGAACCAAGGTACACCGCCCTCTAGACCTATCATTTAGAATGAATGATCTGATATCGACAGAAGGAGGTCCTTCATAGGTGAGGCAATAAGGTATCATCAACTGAGGCACAAGAGATAATAGAAGAGTGACTGACAAACTGACACCAGAGATGATGGTGTAATGGTGGTACTAAGTAGCAGGCTGATGACTTCCCTTGTTAGAGCATGAAGGGCATGGATGACTTGGGAGCAACTGACACAATATTAAAGGGGATAGGGGATAGTACGACTGAAAGGCCATAATTTACAACACGAGAGAGGAACCAAGAAATGAAGGATGGAGGACTATAGCAGGATACAAATGGACTCAGGATAGACTCGATGGATGCGATGATGACTCAACTTGGATGCTCTAAACAAGGGTGACTCGATGATGTTTCCACACAGAAAAGGTCCAGTGGGGACCATAAAACATGAGTACAAGGTGGTTACTCATGACGAAATTTGACATGAGCATGGACAAGTATAAAGGCAAGGTGGTGCCCCAAGTACAAGTCTTGCAAGTGAAGAAATTGGATTTCGAGGAGTGGTGAAGTGACCCTTCTTGGAAAAAATGTGTCTTGGTGAAGTATCAAATCACAAAGAACTAACAAATACCGATTTTAGGGCTCCGTGAGAGCTTTCCAATGGTATGGATGGTTTTTCAAACTGAGCTATAGTTTGGCCACAGTAGTCGAAAGAAAAATCTGAGGTTTCTCTTTTAATAAGGCATTTCCCCTCCAAATTCACTGGTTTGAAAGTGTAGCTGTGGTGAATGTAGATAGGAGAGAAGGCCCTAAATATTATGGCTAGTTGAGCAGACCAAACAACCATTGGAATCAAGATCCGTCAGTTGGAGGTAAGAGGCCTAACCCTACTCGTTCATTTTAGTGGATGGAAAGTTCATTTTAGGTGCCTAGAGCTCAACAACAGACCCCTGCTCCTCCTCACGGCTGGGTCACCCTTTTTGTGGAAATATTTGGGAATTGGGTAGTAGGTTTTGGGTAGAAAACTGTGACCTGTCCTAGGATTTTTCTTGAAAAGTATGACCTGAAAGAGATGGGTATTTCTATGTTGTTTTTTAGTTGAGATCTGGGTTTTTATGTTTGAATGCAGTCTTTCCTTTTTGTACACTGAAAAATATGATGGTTTTGTGCAAATATGGCAGAATTGTGGATCAACTGAAGAGAGAGAGACTTGGACACATTACGATCGAAGATCCGAGAGGATCATGGTGTCCGTAGTGCATTAGCTAGGTTTGGGGTCCTAAAGTTTCTGTAGAACCCTTTGATGAGATCCAGGGAGCCCTTGTTGGCCTAGATTGTCAGTTATTGAGATCCAGACCATGAAGTCTTTATAGTGCAGGGGCATCAGATCAAGTTGATGGTCTATGATATATATTTTCTAACTTGTCTCCCACTACTTGGGATGGTGGGGAATACTCAACGAGTGTTACTATCAGGGAAGAACATCATGGAGTTTGTAGAGTTCCATTGTCAACCAAGTCTCCATGTGAAGGGGACACGGATACCCATCGGGGATCTAGAGAGCTTAGAGACTCGTGCTGTGGCCGCAATGGTGTTGCAAATCATGGGAAACTAGGCACTCCACCACATCACTAGGGGTAAAATGATGCTCGTTGAGAGAGTATTTTGTGGGACCTACTATGGGTGTGCTGAGATGATGTTGTCTTTGTTGAAACGACAATTTCCGCTATGCAAGAGGCAAGTGAACCATGACTGTGCATATGGCATAGTGTCATGCTCACTCTTCTTTGAGAAGATCCCAACACTTTGAACTTGTATACAGATCTAGGATGGGGGCCCAAGGGAGTGTAGGATGCATCAGTAGAGGTGGCTACTATGTAAAGGAGGAGGTGGGGTGGTCAGATAGGTGTTATGACCCGAATTCTTTGCTCATTGGGATCACATGCCACTGTACATAGATGACTATCCCTATAGTGGGATGCGTTATCGCGGGGACCCAAAATTCCCACTATTTCCTAGTCGAGTATGGGGGCCCAATGGTAAATTAAAAGTTTCTAATGTTTTATGTTCATTTTAAAGTTTCATAATATTGTATATGGTACTATTATTTCACTTTTGGTATGCAGATACAACACCGGTAAAACCGGCCGAGTATATGGGATGACATGCAGTATCAAGAGCTGCAGGACCTAGTGGATTAAGAGCACCATAAAATGAGGATGCAACGACCCTCCTGGAGGACATACGTCATAGATGTGAGAGGCTTCTGACTGGTGTTTTAGAGGGCGGCTGGAAAGACTTTGATGACAAGTACATAGAGCCATGTATTTGTCTACCCTTGAAGTGTCGAGGGGTAATGCGGTGCATGGCGATGGTTGGATAGGGGATGCATGATATATGAGCTACAGGGGTAGAGCCATTGGCTCAGGATACTCCAAATAGTGATTAGGTGTAGTGGTTGGTGGTGCCCCCAGTTTTGAGTTTTTTGTAACATCGTATGGGCGTGTCATATGTATCAGAGTTAATGGACTCTAAAACATTTTATACAACACACATAATGGATATGCATCGCTTCGATGGTTTTATGTTATTTTCTTCTGTTAAATGCATGTGCTAAGTTCCAATCTAGAATATTGTTTGCAATGCTATCTACATAGTGATTTTATGCTCGAGGTACATGACTAAATGTAGTGATTTCAAATTCAAACATCAAAAGCTTCACTCATAAATATCTTCTAAAAACGATAGGATTATGCACACGATAGACACCATTCAATTGCATGATAAGCAGTATGGAATCTAAATGAACATGAAGTTGGAGGCTGCGATGAGAAAGGGCATCGGCTAATAAACCTCACACTTCATCATATTCAGCCTGGTTATTTGTGGCAATACCAATGCATACACCGTTTGAGAGAACAAGTGAATGTAAGGGGGTAAAGATGGCCCAACCTACGAAGGCTAGATTCCAGGAGTAACGACTTGCACCATTGACATAATCAATATAAGGCATGGACAGGGGGTCCATATAAAAGGTGCCACAAGAAAAAATATGAAAGGATGATGAACAATTCTAGCAACCTGAGCGCAAGGTAGAAATCAAACAAACACTACTAGAGGGAGTGTTCTAGGTAGGATGTCTACCACTTTCACACCGATAGGTAGGTGGTGTGTGGGAGCTACCTTGGGGGTAGCTTGTGCTCAAGTCGTGAAAGTCACCATAGACACAAATGGTGCCATTCCTCTTATGGGTGGGAAAGATGAAGTCAGGGGTGGAAAATGCATCCATGATGTCATCATCACAGTAGAATATGGAGTGACTGGAGGAAGGGAGACCAAATGATGCGATGTAGCTACCTGATCATCATCATGAGAAGAAAAATTTACATGTGCATCATCATGGGGGGTGACAGAAGAATAAGCAGATAAGGGATCCACTGATGTTGAGCCCAGGGTGATCGCTGAAGGGAGGTTGAGAGAAATAGAAGGGGAAGTATCAGAGGCAGATTCCATCGTGGATCTCATGAATGATGATAGGTAAAGGATGGTGGCCGTAGGCTCCATCATCTTGACATCATGAGTGGGAATGTCAATGGGAGCGGGTAATTCCTAAAGCTATCCCAAACCATACAACGCAAGGATGGCAGAGGAGTATTGGTTCTATTCAAATTCGTACTCCTGAACTACCTCCAAAGAGTCACGGTAATGCGTGAAGTGGGGACAGTGGTGGGTATAATGGCCATGGAGATCACACAAAGCACAATTTTTGTTGGTATAAATATTTTTAGGGTTTTTGGCTGCAGTCGAGGATGAAATAGAGGCTTAAGGGACTATAGACTCGGGGAACACAAAATTAACCATGGGCTTGATACGATGCAATTCAGGACAATGATGGGTGACATGACTGACAACATCACAAAAATCACACGAGGGGGTATGCTTTGGAGGCTAAGAAGGAGTAGGGTCAGTTGGGGTAGCCTTGTCTTTAGGTGCCTTATTTCAAGCTTTTCCCCCTTTACCCGAAGCTATCGCAATAGGAGGAGGTTCCTATTAAGGTGGCTGAGGCACGGCAGTAGAGGGAGGGGTCATGGGGACCTGCTGGATAAGGGTCAAAGAAAGATAAGGTTTGGGGTTGACCCGGAAGAGTAGCGACTGGGGGATCGATGTACCAGATGGGGATCCCTAGGGGCAGGTTAGGAAGGGATAAGGTAGCCATAACAGGTACCGAAAACACTCCAGGAGGGGGAGCTAGGAACGACATCTGACCAGAGGGGTAATGGCCAAGTGGGATAGCTCCGAGATGGTTAAGGCCAGGAGGAATCATGCCAGGAGGGTAGAGAGGCTCAGGGATACCAAATGTAGATGAAGGGCCAGAAGGAGGCGGTCTAGAAGGTTGAGTCGAAGTGCTAGGAGCAGGTTGTGGAGGGCGGGGCTGCTGACTAGCTGAAGTGGGTCGCTTGAGGGAGGCCCGAGACGATTGCATCATGAAAACATTTGATGAGCTGGGATCAGAGACAGCAGGAGGATGACCAGGGAAGGACCCAAGCAAAGAGGATTCTTTGTAGACTCCGAGTGATACACTGGTCAAAGGTTCGAATATTTTCTTATTGGCCATCGAAGATATGATGGACTCAGGGAAGGTCTAAGACTTTGGTTCATAATATGTCAATTGGTCAATGGTGACTATCTTTCCATTATGAGGAAATGACATCTTGTGGTGAACCGCAGATGGTACATCAGACATTGCATAGGTGTAGCTATGATTGAATAGAATGTTGTAATCTAAGGGGGAATCAATGACTTCTATGTCAACGCAAACAGTGTTTCCCACAATAGTAATAGGACAATTGCAGAACATGCCAATGGGCTGGGAAGAGTGGCCATCCCATGCTTGGAGGGTGATAGTGGAAGGGGCCAACTCAGGTGATCCGAGCTTCTTCCAAACTGAAGAAGACATCACACAGGTGGATTCAACCTCATCAATGATATAATGGGAAACGTTGGAATTCTGAATCTTGACAGGGATTTGGAAGGCGACAAAAGCAGGAAGGGGAGGATGTTCTGACTGGTCAATATCGAAGATGATCAAATGATCATCTGAAGGATCCAAAATTCCCATGGTATTTAGTAGAGCTTTTCATTTTGAAGGGCACGAATGGAGGAGTTCCAACGTTGAGATGGAAGCAGGAGATTGCGCCAAATCATCTACTATACTATACAAATGGGAAACCTTTCCAAAAGTAGCATTTCAGAATAATGGTCCCTTGTGGATCTTGCTATGAACCTCCACCTTAGGTTGAGGTATCTGTAAAGGACCATTGGTTGTTGAAAGAGGCTCTGTAGAACTTGAAGAAGGGGTCTCAGGGGTAGATGTAGGGGGAGGCTTGTTTTACTGATAGGATTGAGTCTGAAGGTTGAGGTAAATAGTAATGGATTGGTAAGATTTCATCATGATAATCTGGTAATCAGAGGTGCCAGACGGAGGAGGTTTAGTGGCTACCTGACCTTTAGGTGGTTAGGTAGCCATGAATCCTTGCTAAGGGAAAGGATTAGTAAACAGAGCTGGCTGGATTTGTGCAGCATTAGGAGGAACTGAAGGGGAGGCTTGATGTCCTTGCGATGTTGCTTGAGTCTCCCACATCTGATGCATCTGTGGTAAAATAGGACAAGCGTGGGTGTAATGAACATATAGAACACAACAAGAACAAGGCTTCTTCATGTGAACAGGCCTATCCAGCTTGGGCTGAGTGCCCTGTTGCTGGTTAGTAGTGTTAGGTGCATTCCCTTGGGGATTAGGTCCTATATTATGTAGCGTAGATTGATTGTGCGTGCCTTTCCTCTTATTTTTGGAAGTAGAAGGATTAGTCGCATCCTGTTGTACATACACCTGCCCCTGGTGGGGTGGTGGCTGCTGTTGCAGGGGATGAGAAGGAAAGGGAGGCAGGGGTGCTAATGCTATAGGAGTTAGAGCACGAGGCTGCAAATACGAATAATAAGGAGGTTGGGAAACATTGTGGTAAACAGGTTGGGAAAAATGAGGGGGCATGTCGTATCTTAGATACATGCTAATAGGATGAGGGAAGGTGCTGGAGGAGTTGGCCCCTCCATGAGGCAAAGCATAACCCATGGGAGGATGAGCGTATGGATGAGAAAAGGCTCCAAAAATACCGTCGGCGGCATGGGATTCCTTTTCTGCGTTGGCACCACTGGGTCTAGGGAGATCAAGTAAGATGGTATAAACATAACCAAACTGTGCGTAGATTAGGTCATATTTTAATGCATTCTGGATAGTAGCTTCTTCAGTTTGAGGGAAATGTGATGCGAAACCTTTGTCGATAATAGGCAAAAGGGATCTAGGGAAGTAGTCCATGTAGACATGGTATTTTAAGGTAGGGTCTCGACATAGTCTCTTTCTTCTTCACCATTCTTGGACATGATCAAATAGGCAGGTCACAGATGATTGACGAAAAGAGTTCAAAAGTTCGATACCAGTGTAATAATGAAGGGGAAGCTAGAAATAAGAAAAAAAAATATTGGGAAAGGGTCGCAAAAGTAGTATGGGAGGCAGAGGCTTGGGAAACATACCACTTAGAAGCTTCTCCAGTAAGCTTACGTTGGAACAACTGAAGACAGACATAGTCATCGGTGATGGAATTAGACAAACACCACATGTGGAAAGATCGAAAATGGTTTGTAGGATCTTCTCCAGCAAGACCTTCAACCTTGTGGATGTCGGAAGGGAGCTTGGTTGGCATAGTAGGCCAACTAGCATCATGGAGTATAGGGTAATTGATCAACTAGTTAAAATCATAAAGATTGAGGACTACTATATAGGGGAGAAAAGGCACAGTTGGGATAGTTCCTCTTGTGGTCCCACTAGTAATATTCTGAGCATTTAGGGTCAGGGCTACCACCAGTGTTAGGTCCCGAACTAGACATGGTGAAGGTGACAGGGGGAGAACCAGGGATAGAACCAGAAGGGGAACCCAATAAACCAGAAGAGGAGTCGAAATGTAGACTTGGTGGAGGACTAACTCGAATCCCACGCAGAGGAGTAAGTCTTCCTAACAGAAACCAAGGATGAAGGCCAAGAAGTCTCAAGGAAAAATGCCTTGGGGGTGCAATTATGAAATAAAAAACATGGATCACAAAGGTAAGAGAGACCAACAAGCACAAGGAGGTGCAAGATCAACTGATTACAATGTTGAAACAAGGGAAGAAAGGTGCAAGATCAATTGATTACAATGTTATAGTCTTTGTTTGGTGGTGTTAACCAAGCTCTTCTTCACTTAAGGTTTGTGTGTTAAGTGTGTTAATTTTAATTTTTAAACCCAGACATTTGTAGAGAAAAAAAAAGTGTGTTGTATAACTGTAAATAAATTTGCAAATAAGAGTAAAGTAAACTGAATATAACCAAAAATAAACAGCTAAATATGCATTAATCTAAACCCAAGGAGACGGGCCTCTCAACAACTATTCTATGGGTGGGAAAAAATCTAGTCAAAAGACACCAAGGTAGCCAATGGATCTAAATTCGGGAGAGACAATGATCTAAACGTAAGATGTGTTGGAAATAGGTGCAGAAAACAACAAAAATTTAGAGGGAAAAATGTTGCAAATGAGGTGGCGAAAGACTACAACCTGAAGGGAAACAGAGGGCACCCTAGAGGAGGACCAAAAAAAACTGAAAAGAAGTATTTTAGATGCATAAATAACCAATCTAAAATGGATATTAAGGTAAGGGATCAGATCAGAAAAATGGCTGAACGCAGTGAAATTTCAGACGACCTACTTCAGATAAACTCCTCCTAAAAAAGTGGAAGGGTACTGAATCCATAGGGGGCTAGCCTCCCACTTCAATGAGTAAAAAATATCAAGTAAAAGTCCAAAATAGAAAGAGATGGAGGTCAGACAACCCTGAACATAGGCCTAAACAAACCTAGAAAAATATAAGAAAAATTCCCGCAAAACGTTCAGGTCGCAATTTTTGACCTGATTTCTGTAGAGGTCGTAGATTTGTGGTTGTTTTCTGCACCCTAAAGGTCCATGTCACAGGTTTTGGACTAAAAATTTCGACCTACACTTCCAACACTCTCAGGAGCAGGTTTCAAAAAATTTGTCGTCTCAGCTACGGCTAATGCCTGTCACCTGCACAATAGGTCCGAAAACACATGGAAGTTAAATTTTTTATTGTTTTAGGGTTTTATAGGTTAAAAACAACATCAAGAAAATCAAAACAAGAAGCTGAAGAAAAATCCTAGGGTTTGAAGTAGCTAGTCATGTAGGGATCTGAAAAATGACAAAGGTCGTAATCGTAAACCCTTGTGGAGTTGCCAGTTTTTAGGGTGAATTCTAATCGCAAGTGTACGAAAAAATCTCACATTAGCTATGCATAACAAACAACCCTAACATCAAATATGGATGCCAATTTATTTATATCTACAGTTAGTTGACCAAGATAAATGCTACAAAATCTAGATCTATGCAGTAAAAGAAATTAAGCAGTAAATAAAAGCAAGAGTTGTTCCATGCATCCAATAGACAAGACAAGAATATTTTTAAAGAAGTTCTGTATTTTTGACATGTGGGAAGGGAACATAGAATGAAGTTACCAGTCCCACTCAGTGGGATGAGTTCTGTATGTCCTCAGCACTTCAGATCTAAGATCTCTCTCTCTTGATGGTGTAGAAAACCCAGAAAAAAATGGAACTCAAAGGGAGCTCACAAGAAAAATTGTAGAAAAACATGACAATGATGGGGGATCAAAGTCAGACCAAAAGTATAGACCGAGAGTGATCTTTAGGAAAAAAATGGTAGTGAGTGAATGGAAAAACCCTTCTATTTATAACAAAATATTGAGTTACTATATATATTGGTGCATAATTAAAATATTATTAACCAATTCTAGATCCAACTTTTATGGAATATTTTACTATATTTGTCAGAGGGAAAAAGAATTTGAATTTGGTCAAATCCCTTTATTTGTAAATAATAAATAAATAGATGATTTATTTATTATTAAACAAATAATGATTTATTCAATTATTTATAAATGATTTAGTCAAATTTAACAAGGAATATTATTTAAATAAGGTTTAAATAATTATTCCTAGAAAATAATAAGATAAATAATGATTCATCTAATTAATTTTCCTGTTTTGGGTTAAATATGACTAGGAATATTAATTGAATTTTTGTTTAACTAATTATTCCTTGAGGAAAATCAAACAAATGTGGATTTATTCAATATTTCCTCATGGGGTTTCCTATTTATACCATAAAAAACTTAATAAATTAAGGATCACTAAGTTATTTTTCATAGTGAAATCAATTTTACTCAGGGTAAAATTGGTCTTACATGGTGTACTTTGGTCCATCTAATAGTAATAGGTTAAATGACGAAAAATTGAGGTAACAGTGGGGTGGGGGGGTGGTCCGCCACCCTATTTTTTTAATATTTTTTTGTTTAAATATTAACAACCTAACATGTTTTAAAATTCTTGATTTTTATTCTAGGAGTCAAATTAAAGAGGCCACAAATTTTCCCTAAATCCAGTTGGAGTTGGCAAGAATTTGGTCGTCGGAAAAGGTCATAATTTTCACCTTCCTTGAGCCTTCCAAATCACCAAGTCAACCCGAAACTTTTTCCAACTCTAACTTTTGCATATGAGCTCGGTTTGACGAACCTTTCACACCACTATGATCGGGACGACGAGATCTATGCTCTGGTTCTAGCTTGAAATCATTCTTAAAACTTTTATTTTTCAGATTTCTCAAGCCCTCTTTCTCCTGTGTATCTCTCAAGCCACCTGGATCGACTACCCTTAATATTTTGTATGTTATTTCTCTACAAGCATAATGCCCTTCACATATTCCTACATGAAATTGATCAATGATTCCTTCAGTCTTTGATTTTGTCAAGAAAAGTAGTAGAATGTTAAGAGGATATTTCAAGTACAAGATGGCATTGATGAGACAATATTTGATGGATTTAAATTTAAGTGTTTTGCACCGTATTTTTGAAAACTCGGATGGAATTTCAAAATGGATCAGAAAATGAACAATATATGCATACCAATATAATAATACAAAATTTTCATCAATGTGAACAAGGACTGTTTGAGTTGATGAAGAAGGTTCTTGTGGATTCTCCCCTTATGCATTTAAGGAAGGTTCATCTATTACTACTGCATCCTTTAAAATCATATGGCCTAGTAACTTTCCTTCTTTGATGGAAAACAAAAACTTCTTGGGATTGAGAGATATTCCGAACTTTCTGCACCTGTCAAAAACCTTCATCAAGTGTTTTAAATGTTTCGAATCTGATTCAAAAAAATTAGTTAAATCATCAAGATAAATAACAGCAATTTTTTTTACCTTCCCAACAAAGGCTAAATCCATAGCTCTTTGGAATGTTTCTCATACATTTGATAGGCCAAAAGGAATCCTGGCATACATAAATGTACCCCAGAGTGTAGTAAAGGTCGTCTTCTCTCCATCTTCTGAATTCACCAATATCTTATTATAACTAGAGAAGACATCAATCATGGACATTATATTAGCGCCTGACACCCTTTGGAGTAACTCATCCATCTTTGGAAGTGGATAGTTATCTTTTAGAGATGAACAATTAAGGTTTCTAAAATCCACACAGAGTCTAATTTCACCATTATTTTTTCTAGTAGGGACTAAATTGGCTACCCAATTATAGTATGTTAAAGGGACAATTACCTGGCCATCTAAAATCCTTTTAAGTTCTTTTTCAATGGTGGGAAGCAGAACTAGATTCATTCTTCTTAGTTTTTGTTGATAGGGTTTTGTTTCTGATTTTAGTGGAACTTTATTCTCTTTTAAAGATGTTTCATAAATTTTCAAACCATCATAAGACCAAGTAATAACATCTTTGTAATTCTTAAGAGGTTTTATATATTTAGATTTAATTTTAGGAGCTAAAGATAAACAAAGTTTAATATTTTTAATCTCTTCATCGGTGCCAATATTAGTTTCTTCAATGTCATATTCTGCAGAAATATAGAATGGATTTTTACGAACATCATTTTGATCAAAAAAAATTTCTAAATGAACAAGTCATTTGGGGATAAAATTATTTGATAGTTGTATAATATCATGATCAGCTACATTTGAATTTAGATCTGAATTCTCCCTTTCTTTAATAGCTTCATTTATGCCCGAGTTATCTTCCTCAATTTGTAATATAGAAAAATCATCAATAACTTGAAGAAAGGATTTCATTTTTTCATCATCTTCAAATATTTTCCAATGATTTAGATTATCTAGAAAGGATGGCCTATATTTCACTTGAATTTTTTATTGTATCTGAAATTGATCTCGAATCTTAAAATAACTAGTAGAAACAGCTAGTGAATCTGCATGAATGTTTTCATTTCTAGGAATGAAAGTGACATTGAAAACATTAAAGGAGTTTTCAATGGTTTCCCAAATTTTATTTATGTAAGACCTAAGCCTAGGATGCTCTTTTTGACAAATATTCCTAACCTGTCTTACTATAAGTTCTGAATCAGTAAAGAAACTCAAATTTTGGACCTTTAAACTTTTGGCAAGTTGTAATCCTATAATAAAAACTTCATATTCAGAAACTTTATTTGTAACCTCAAAATATAACTTGCATGATTGAGTTATATTTTCTTTATCAGGTGAAATCAAAACAATTCCTACTCCGGCTCCATCTTTGGTGCAAGATCCATTAAACAAAAGTTTCCAAAAATCAGTTTGAACATATTTAGGAGTTTCGACTACATCCTCAATATTAAGTTGAGAATTCTATGAAATATGTTATGATAGTTGAAAACAACTAAAGTCCTAGTCAACTGCATAAATGGGATGATTTCTAGCCTGATCTGCTTTGCAAATAGTTTTTAAGAATTTGACTTCCATATATTAAAGCTTTCTCCACCATGTACAGGAATAGTGGAAAAAGGGATATCCATTTGAATACTCTCTCCTAATTTGGCACAACATTATCTTTATAAAAGAATTCCAAATTTAGGGGGAATATTAGTGACAATTATGTCTAATACAACACTTTTAATAGGTATTTGATGTAAGGTAGCCACTAGCTATTTTATAAGTCCTAAACATTGAACCTTTTAGAGTCAAAAGTATATAGGTCATGATAGGTTCGAGTAATATACAAATTAAGTTGTTCCATAATGACCTTATGCATTAGGTTGTGTGAAGCTCCAAAATCCAATATACAATTGCATAGCAAGGAGTCATGCACTTTCAAAGTCACATAAAAATCTGGTATGGATTCATCAATCCTATCATAACTAGGACCAAAGGCTATGGTGGGTCTTTCATTTTGCAGACTAATAATACCTGCTTCAACATCCACACTAGAGTTTTGGATCCATTTTGCAACTTGACTCTTATATCCAAGTTTTTTAGAAATTTTTGAAAGTCAAATAAGAATATTAACTCTTTCTAACTCTTTTTCCACATTAACAGAAGTCAATATAGTTTTATCAATTTGAGCAGAATCACTTGACTGATTTAGAGGTTGAATAGAATTAGTTTGAGTTTCATCAGTTTTTACTTGAGGCTTAATTATGACAGGGTTTTTTGGAGGTCTACCAGGACTAGCTGTAGGTCTTAAGTCATACCTTCTATTAAGTTCTGCAATCAAAAACTCAGAAAAGGCTTGATATTTAGAAACCAGAAAAGTATCTTGGTATCCTTGAGCGATTTGAATTTGGGGAACATGAACAATGGTAGTCTAAAGAGATTTATGATCTATGTTATTAATATCTTCAGTGATAGATAAAGTATTATCTTCAGGTTGTTGATCATCAATCAATAATGTTGTATGTACTTGTTGGTCATTATGTGGTCTCTGAAGAATTTGTAATCGAGGATACTTTTTATACAGACCTTGGACCTATGTTTGGGGTCTAGAAATGGATTTTTGGACTGTTCTAGGTCGAGTTTCAATCTTTGAAATCATATTTGATAGGTTTCTAACAAGTGATGTGATTTCATCTATCTTTGCATATTCATTTTTAGATTTAAAGGAAGAAGAAGCTTCCTAATTTGATTTTAATTTCTTCTAGGCTTTTTGAGCTTTAGTTTTAAGCTGAGCTAATGTAGACCTATTTGCCTCAAACTTTATAGAATTTGTTTACATGTCCTCTAAGGTTCAGTATGTTCTCTCTCTTAACATAACAACAAATTCATCTTCAAAGGCTTTTGAAAATATAACCTTAGTTTCTGCTACAAGAGTTTTACAATTAGGAGGCATCTTGTGATAAATATTATTAAATCTCTTGATGAAATCAGAAACTGGTTCTCCATAATTTATTTTGAGTTCTTCAAATTTAGTTAAGAAATACACAGGGTCCTTTTTCACTCCCCATTGATTTTTAAAGATATTAGTTAATTCTTGTCGGGTTCTAATGGAATTAACTAGTAATTTCCTAAACCAAATCTTGGCATTTCCTTCTAGGGAGTGCAAAAACAATATCACATAAAAATTTTCATGTTCTATGTTCATGTTATCAAAAAAATCCAGAAATGCTGCCAGATGGTCTTCAGCTGATAAATCGGTTTCTCCATTAAATCTAGGGAGATGCTTTAGATATCTAGGAGGAAAATCATTTAGAAGATTAGGAATGAAGAGGGGAGCATATCTTTCTTGTACAATTGTTCTAAAACCAGCCATACTTGAAGATGTAAATATAGAGGAATGAGTATTAGTAGGTGAAGAAGAAGAAGTAGATTTTGTAGGTGAATGCAGAGAAGGAGGTGAGGAATGAGGTGGAGAATGAGGAGGAGAATGAAATGGGATGGAATACCTTCTTAGGGACCTTAAAATAGTTCGAATGACCAAATTTTGAACATATTCTTCTCCTTGTCTATGTTCAAATAACATGTTATAATAAAGAGAAAAGATATCTTCTGGTTGGTGTGAAGTAGATTGTGTAGAATATGTAACAGGGGAAATGAAATCAGTAGATTTGAATCTAGGTAAGTTTAGATCCAAATTATATTATGATATAAGAGATTCAGAAGGTTCCTTAGGTAATTTATAGTACTCTAAAGAATTAAATAACAAGGCTGATTGAAAATCCACTCCTTTAGATACTAACTCATGCACTCTTAGATGTATGTCTTATGATTCTAAAGGAATAGGTCCAGATCTGAAAGGATCAAGAATTATATTAATCTACTGTTGAGGGGTAGAAGAAAGGTTTTGATGCCTTCTTTTGGAAGAATATTGTCTTACTAGTCTCTCTAGATCTAATAGGGGTACAGAAATTTTAGAGTGAAAATGAGACCTGGTATGCTTTGAAGGAGCCAGTTTGGTCATAGTGAAGTCGCCAAATGAGAAATTTTGACCTAACCAATCATTTAGACATCTTTAAAGGATTAGGGTTTTATCATTTTCCCAAGGAAAACAAATCAAATTCGCTCACTGAAAATGGTGCCAAATTGATGTTTTCCTTTGAGATAATTGGGGTCAATAATTATGCCAAAGCATCTATAATGTTTTGCTGTGTATTGAAATTTTGGATGACCAATGTATAAGATAAATTTTGCAAATTGTTATTAATTAAATATTTAAGATAATAACATAAAATATGAATAAGGTTTGATTTTTTATCTCACATAATCATTAATATTTTTTAAATGGTTAAGTAGACTTATGTAAGAAGATATGATTATCAAATATTCAGATTGAATTCTTTAATTAATCATAAGCTTGAAAACCCTTAAACAATGTCTAAAATCTCAAAAAAATAGATTTAAAATTATCAAGATGTCGAAAATTTATAAATGAAAGGGACTTACATCAGTAAACTATTTAGTAAATCATTGTCTATATTGATAACAATTTCAGGAGGAATTACAAGATAACTGAAAAACGGTTAATCTCACCTAGATATCTTGATAAAAATTAAACATATGAAGAGGAAAAATGTAATGAAAACTGGAAAAGCTCATACAAGGAACAAAGTTGTATGAGACAAATTCATAATCCTTCTTCTATTATTAATTATTGAAAAGCTTATACAATTATGGTTACAAAAATTCGCTTATCCAAGGGTGCAACCCTTAATAACTAGAAATGAGAGTTATTTATACGAAATTCTAAAACTCATAAATATCTTAAACTGCTTACAATAATAGAATAGAGAAAAAGAGAAGAAGGAAACAGACAGATGATGTGTCTCCGTTTTCATGGAAGTTGTTGATGACTTGGCCCCTTTTAATGGAATATGTGTTGCAATATGATGCAGAGTGTTGTCCTTGATGGAAACCCACTTGATGAAGATGATGGAAACCTACTTGATGAAGTTGTCCTTGATGCTTGATGATTTTATTAATGATGTAAATCTGATGTTCTACAAGCAGCTCAAAAGTACCAGAAGAAAGAAATATCAGTAAAATCTAGAACAATGATGAAAAGTGTGTGTCACAAAGCATACGTGGGTTTGTTTAGGAGAAGTAGCGTATGCATGCGGAAAAGTATGTGCCAAGTCGCGTATGCCTAATTGCGCTCTAAATTTATAAAACCAGTGGTTCTTACCATGGTATTGACCCATTGTATTGAGCGTTGGATTGTCTATTTGATCCCGTCCAGGAATACCATCGGATGTGATGTGGTTTTGGCTCATGGTATTAACAAAGGCTAAATATATATAAGGAGAAGAAATTCATTGTGCTAAGTGTGTGCAAGATGTCTGGGTTTTAATGAATACTTCTCTCTGAAGTATATCTGTATGGAATGGGTAACAGTTGAATGATAGATCTGAATTTATGAAGAAAATGATGAAGAGGGATCTCTAGATCTGAAATGTATTTGTATCTTCTAGATCTGTTTATGGAATGTTTAGATCTGAGATGAGGTGAACATGTTTCTTAAGTGAAGGGTAAAATCTGAGCTATGCATCTGTTCTGAAGAATTTTGCTTCCCTAAAATGTCTGAAGATCTATACGCAAGTTTGTAACAGAGGAAGCGTGTATATACGCAGGTTGGATCAAGCGAAAATGCGTATGGGTTGTGAAATTAGTTTTGCAATATGTGCAGATGTATACACAGGTTGATATGCATGAAAGCGTGTATATATGCAGGATCAGTGAATAGAAGGCGCATATGAAAACTAGGGTTTGCTGAAGTCTGTGGAATGAAATGTCTAATCTGTTCTGCTGGTTTACTGCTATCTGTCAATGAGGTATTCAAACAGATCTGGGTTGTTTGAATGATGATTATGCTGCTGATTATATTGATGAAAGATCAAGGTGTTGATTGATTGGTTGATGGTTCATTGAATGAATTGATGAAGTTATAAGTATCAGTTTGATGTATGATTGAGCTTAAATGTGTGGAGTGGGTCCAGTCTAAAAATATGATGAAAAGTGGCCTGCAAGTTGTGTTCTAAAGGAAGCTATTGGATCCAGTGTGAAAATTGATGAAATGTGGTCCATGGTGGTGTTGAGGGTTGTAGCCTTTAGTCAGGGGGTTGTAGCTCCCTTCCAGGTGAAGCTGGTAAACGAGAGCAGGGGGTCGTAGCTCCCTTCCAGGAGAGGCTGGTAAACAAGAGCAGGGGGTTGTAGCTCCCTTCCAGGAGAGGCTGGTAAATGAGAGAAGGTTGTAGCCTTCTGTAGGTGGGTGCCTGCGTGCTGGTATGAGTCTACACAAGTACATGGTTGTAACATGTTTTCTTTATATAATAAATATTGAAGACTGAGATGATGGCAGCGGTGGTTTTCTCCTGACTTGGGTTTCCACCTTAAATCCTGGTGTTCATTTCTGATGCTTATGTGTGATGGTTTATTCTATAATTACTGCGCATGCTTATTGTTAACTAAACATCAGAAGAATGAATGTTGCATAGATCTAATTAAAGAATTAATTTCATAATAAGATCTCTGTATATACGCAAGTTTTATGAAGGATATCCGCATGTATACGCGAGTTGGGTTCAGCAAAGTAGCGTATGGGTTTTAGAGAATGAAAATGTAAAAATATTAGAGTAAGTCCTAAATACTGATTCAACCCCCCCCCCCCCCCTCTCAGTATTTTTCCCAACAAGATGTTGATGACTAGACCCTTGAAAATATGTTGTGCTGGCATCCTATGAAAATAACACTTCTACTCAATGGTCTCACAAAATTTATCCCATTTGTCTTGACATAGTATTTCTACACTCATCATCTTTTTGAAGATTTCATCTACCTTTGTATATCTATTGAAAGTAGGGATCTGAATGAATAAATGTTTGATTTGATGTTGAATGATCAAATCAAACTGCAGAGCTTCTAGAACTACTTTCATTGTAACCTGTCCTTTAATACCTGCAAATTTGGATTTATCTTCTGAAATAGTATATAAATTTTTACAGTAATCTTCTAATTTAATCAATTTATCATCTAATCCTAGCAGTCCTTACAGTCCTTTATGATTCAATACATTAAAATATGTATGAAACCTTTGAACAACAGTATTCAAAGCTTCACATTTTGTTTGGAGTTGGCTGATTAAATTTCTATAGTGTAAAACTTTCTTGATCTCCAAGATTGTTACAGTTTTGTCCAGTATGTTGATTTCTTCCAGCTCTTCTCTATTCTTTGAGTTCAAAACCTTGATCATGTTACTGGCTTCACTTGGATTTTTCTTGAGATGTTCTTTCTACTCTTCTATGGCTGATTTTCACTTGGTGATGAGCTCTTGCTATTTGAAAATAATCTATATGGATGGAAATACCTCTATCATAGACTTGTTGATGTCTTCCCAAATTTTTTGCTTGGCTTGAGCCAATGTTCCTACCATTCAAGATTCACTTTCTAGTTCTTTCACGTTAAGTCATAGCTTGTGAGACTTTCGCATTTCCTCCATGTATAAAGTATCCTTTTTAATCTTTTGTGACTCTAGAATCTTAAACCTTTGCTACAACTTGTCATGTGCCTGCTTCTGAATAGAAAAAGCCTATCAATTTGCTGCATCAGTTATTGTCAATGATGCTGAAAGCTCTATACCTGTAGAATATTTTTGAGATGTTGTATTAGGATAAGTATCCACCTGAGTTAATTATTTCTCTTTTACAAATTCTTTAATCTGTTCTTCCATCTTTCTAATTTGAATATTTTGATCAATGATCAATCCGAGCATCTCCTCTTTGTTGTATTCAGTCTCTGGAATCTCCTTTGTCTATGGACCTTTAGTTGAAGGTAATTTGAGTTGTTTGTGCAGAGAAGATATGTTTGCATTCTTATTTTTGATAATTTCCTCAAATTCCTTACAGTCTTTTACATCATACCCAAATTTTACTACAAGGTCCTCCAAAGACTTCAATTTGTTATCTTTGGCCAATGAAGACAGATTTTCAATATTCAGCTGGGATTGAAAATTTGACAATGCAACCTTCAGTTTGGAGAGTAACATGGATGTTTTTATCATTGTTGAAAAGAGAATATCCCTAGACTATCTGTGCATGTCCATCCTATCTATTGGATGGATCTGACTTGCATCAAAATATAATATTGTATTTTTGTGTTCAACATGAGTCTTTGGGAAATAAACTGTTGCCCATAAAAGGGCCATTTTCATCTAAGAAGCCTGTGCTGGGAAGTTGATGTTTTCTTCCAGAACTAACTATAGACATCATATTTTATTGCCTCATTTTTATGCTTAGTTTCTAAGAACATAGAGAAATTTTTTTGTTATTCAGAAGAACTAACAACTGAATGCTGGATGATCTCCAGAGGTTATCTAGCAGGTGATGATGATGGAAGAGTCATAGGAACATTTGTGGATGTAGAAATTTGAGTCTCTCCCAAATCAAGAATCTATAGTTTTTCTCCCTCTAAACCTAAGGTGGAACCAAGCTTTGGCTTTTTGTGCTGCAATATTAACTCCTTCATGATTTCGTTGGCATGTGTAGGATCTCCTCTGACTCTTTTATGCTTCTTACTGTCATGAAATGGGGTCTACACATTAGAAGTTGAAATAACTTGTTCATTTTCCTCCTGACGAGTGCCTTCAATCCATTCATCTTGATTCATATGTTTCTCTATTTCTCCTCTCGAGGTATGAGTATAGTAATTTGTCTTGACTTCGACTCTAAGAGTAGAAATAATGCCATGGGGGTCATAAGACTAAGTGAAACGTGGTTCGAAACCCATTTTCTTTAACACTGCATCAACTTTAGCACCACCTTATATGGTATTGCAGATGAAGGATCTAATGCTTGCCTTAAGCTTAAATTGAGCTTTCCTTTTTCTTGAGACAAAATGGAGATCATCCATGTTTATTATTTCTCTGATATAATCTAAGGAAAAGACTCTCATAGGTACATATCTTGGAAGCTTATATGGTGGGAGTTCAAAGCCATATGCTCTAATTTCTGTGTAGTTTTGGTATAGATGCAAATCCCCAGTTTTGGCTTTCTCACTCAGCTATAAGATCCTTTTTATTTCTTCCCCAATTCTGGGTCCTGACTGACTAGTAAGTAGCTTCTTCACTGGGTGTATGAAGGAGTCTATGAACTATTGAAATGTTGTTTTTATTGATTTATCCCTGACTAACTTTGTCCAGTGAATTATTGATTGATTCACTCCATGTGCATCATGTTTACTGAAGAGGATAGGAAGCATCTCTGCCTGTTGAAAAGGAAACATATGAATAATTAGAAAAGTGTAATTAAACACACCCTGTGTTGTAAAATTCATGAATTTCTCATGTATATTTTCAGCCAAGAATTGGCTGTAATTATATATGAACAATGGTTATTTGTCTTTACTAAAAATGGATAAGAAACCCATGATGGGTTCATCAACTGTTTGTTCATATGGGTATCCTAACAGGTAGGTAAGAAGTGAGATGCAGTGTTTAGAGGCTTCAGGAAAGGTTGAGGATGAGTATGGTGGATTTTTCTTGGGAAATTATGTATTTTCAGGTAGGAATATCTCAAATATCTAGGCTCTGAGAGGGAATTTTAATTTACATCAAAGGTACATGAGAGCAGCAGGTGAAAAGTGGGATAGAGAATCAGATGAAGAGATCAGGAGAATTTGGTTTATGGTATCTGGGGAGATGGTGATCATAATATTTCAATTTCGAGACACCACTGATCCTTTTATGGGATCATACTATTGTTGGCACCAAGAAATAAGATCAGGGAAAGAATGGGTCTGTGGAAAGGAAAATAGGGGCAACATAGATTTTGAGAACCTGAAAGGGTCCTGATTATCTATGTGTTTTTGTTTTATCCATAGATATAGCTCATGGAAATAAAATCCACAGCAAGCATATAAGACTTTAAAGAAAGTGTATGCAAGGGCTATGAGATCGAGGTTGAGCCGTGGTGTAAGAGTGGAAATTACTTTTGCAACCGGTTGAGTGACCTGCACTTCTTCAAATAACTGTTTCTTCACTTTGCCTTTACGGGTCACCTACTTTTTGGTATTGGATTTTAGGGCCATTTTAACAAGACATGGAATGGGATAAAGTATTTGAATATCGACGGTTGCACAAAGGGTGACAGTGGTTACAGAAATGGTGATAGTGATCGGAAAGTATAGGGCTGGTGATTCGGAATAGAATGCAGAGATGGAAAGTCGCGATAAACAGACAATAAAGTAAAGTGGTATAAGGGAGTCCACATATTATTTTATAGGTAGAAATTTGGTTGTAATGGCCTCGAAGGTGACCATAGGAGTTTAACATCTTAGGAACGGGTTTAATGAGCAATGGTGCATCAAACAACTAAGCGGCGATCATGTGAATGGAGTAGAAAAACTAGGGAGAGGAAGCTTTGGAGGGTAACAGTTAGTTGATGTGGTGAGATGACATCGGATGGATGAAAAATGGTTATGGCTTGGAGGGAGGATCTGTTTCCTCTAGGCGTGGGAGGAAATGATCATTGGAAACAAAATCGCTAGTGGTTTTTTTTTTTTTTTTTTTTTTTGGGGGGGGGGGGGGGGTACCTTGTGTTTATGGTTTTAAAAGTGGGCCGTAGTGCTGTGGTGTTGACATGTCACAAAACACGACAACCATTAAAACCACATTTTGTTACCCCCTGGCCCCCGCCGCCCCGTTGCGTTAATGAGAAACAATTGGGGGGTTCGCGAAATGATCCTTCGTCATTGATCTTGAGCGGGTATAAGATCCTCATTTACAAATTTCCAACACATTATTCATTGCAATATGAACTTTTTTTCCTATAGTGACTTTAGGATAAAAATCAAATGATCGCTATATCATCAAATTAATTAATGAAAATATAAACCCCTTTTAAAGGATTTAATCATCATTAATAAATTTTTAATATTTTGGTAACTCGGCGCATTTTAATAGGCAGCGAAGATTTATTTTTTAGACTAAAGCATTCACATTTTTTATTTTGTTGCTTCCATAACATTTTTTCTTTTTGCCTTATTTCTTTAGGGAAACTATCCCTAACATTTTATTCTGACATGGATTCATAAAAACATAATTTTTCCTAACATTTTTTAAATTTTATTTTTCATCCATATCCTAACTTAGCATTTTATTTTTTAGTTTTTCAACTAACATGCTAACTTATCAACAACCAAAAATGTTACAAAAAAACATAGTCTCAAAATTCTTATTTTCACCAGTTCCTTCATGAGATAAAGACTTAGAAAAGGATTTCTTTGAATAATAAACTAATTGAGTATCCTCATATATTTATTTATCATCTTAAAATTGAAAAGAATGTGGAATGTCTTCATAAAAATAGAGAGAACAAACATGACTACTAACATTAAGATTCGTATCTATTTCACCTTCAAGCAAGGGAGAAGCTAATTTTTGTTGGGACTGAAATTGTATATCTAGGTAGCTAGTTTCTACTACTTCTTCCTAATGACGAGAGAACCCATACAAAGCTTCAATATATTTGATGTCAAAATATTGATTTTTAAAATAAGGATTCTAAAAATGAATGAGCTAAGTTTTTTTTTAATGGATGTCTTCATACTCATGATGACAAGAAAATTGATGTAATATCCCAAAAAGGGAGAATGCAGTAATACTTAACACAATATAAGAACTGCAGCAAGATAAAAAATAAATCTTAAGAAAACATCAGAATTTACAGAGAAGCTGAGCCCTTTTATTATATTAGAGAAGAATCAGTTACACAATGTACAAAATGTGAGTAGATCTAGCCAAGAAGTTGGTCTAGAATCACTCAGAAAACATGTTGCAATAGGTACAGCGTAATTGGAGATGCTCTAAAGAAAATATTACACTATCCCTTCAGCAAAATATGAAGATATAGCTGCATGCTGAAAAGGAAAATGTAGATCTACTAAAATATGGATCTCAAATGATGCCAAGATTCAAGATCTGGCCAATGTGACGGATTCACAAGATAACCCAAAAAAGATTTTTCAGATCTACAACTTTGGAAAATCACCTCCCTAGGATTTGATCCCTAATCTGCTGGGAAATACATATATGAAGCTATATATGACAAATAGATGGCTAAAATTTGTTATCATATTATATCCATGCTTGAAGGGATGCTCCCTTCTTTATATCTATGAGCTATAAGCTCTAGATCTAGCGTATCAATCCTCCAATGATGATTGCAGCTGCTGCAACACAACTGCCTCTAGAAACTGTGCTGTGAGGGAAAGAGAGGCATTCTACCAACTAAAAAATGCTGCAATAAACTCCAGGCTAATGGTAAGATTAATGGTAATGTGAGGGGATGATCCCTCACAGGATTACTAGCTGAAATTCTAGTAACTTCCTTCCTCCTTTTGGATATGCAAAATGGAAAACGTAATTCTTGAAGGAAATATTGCTGCTAGGAGGTCAATAAATTTTGGCCTGATGCCAGACCTGCAATGAAGCTCTAGGAAGATGATATTTAAGCCCAAGGTGATAGGAATAAACCCTCACCAGTTCTCCAGCTGAAGTACTGAAGACAACTTCCTCCTTCCAAACTGATATTGAGAAATCTGCAATTTCTGAATATGGATGTTCTGCAGAAAGTAGGAAAAGATAGGTGGCACTTAAAGCTTGATGTAGAATGAAGTACACAAATATTTCTAGAGCTGCTCTAAGAAAGAGGTGGGATTCCCAACCAGGAACACCCTGTGCTAAAGAGCACTTGTAATCTCTGCTAAACAGCCCGAGAAAGCAATGGAATGTCACATGACAATTCTAGATCTGAAAGATCTTTACATCAAGAATAATAAGCATTCCCTCATCCTTTCCTTCATCTTCTTTTTATAACATTTGAGCATTCCCAAGCCTTGGCCCTCATCTAGACTACGTAGTGTATGTGGACAAGATCCTCCAAATTGGACTACGTTGTTTGACCAAATCAACCATCATGTCTAGGTGAAATGTACACCTTCTCCATCAAGTGTGATTTTTTTGCACATCATCAAGATCTTAGTTGATTGAATCAACATTTTGTTTAATCTCTTCAAGATCTTAGTTGACTGTGTCAACCTCCATGATCTATCTCATTGATGAGACAAGTTATTCAATTTCATTCACATTAGTAGTTGCTAAACTTCCTTATTATCTATATATAAGCTTAATTAATCCACATTCACACACAAAAAAGTGGATATTTATTCATATTGAGGATTGTGGGTCCCTCCACCCTTTTATTTTCTTAAGTCATTAAGAAAATAAAGGACTCTAAGATTCCAAATATGATGTGGAAATTTGGGAATATTACAATCCCCCCACCCCCCCCCCAAAAAAATGTTGCTTGTCCTCAATAAACTCAAAAAGTAGATGCAAAGCCATATATTCCCCTCCAAATGGCATCCACATAAGGAAGGATTTCTCCATTTGCTGCAATGGGTTATGCATGTTTGGTTGCAAAGTTGTCTTTCAGAAACATATAGAATGACTTCTAATTGTATGGTTAGTTGCCCTCCTTCTATCATGAAGTACCAAGTGACAACCATATGATGTCCAACATCATCATCAATACATGAGATACATAAAATAAAGTAGCTCTTTCCACAAAGGAAAAGCTACATCACACAAGAAATCTCTCCATTCCATGTTTCATGAATTTGATTGAGCATTATTATGATTTCATCCTTAGCCCTATTGGCCTTGTTGGATCCAAGCATCATTCCAAATTTATGCAAAAGAATAAGGAAAGGAGCTATATGGGTAGACAAAGATGTCGAACCATACTCTCCTAAGAGTAACCACCAGAGTAAGGCCCTTTTCTTCCATTCTCCATCTCCTCCATGTAAGATGGACAAGCCAAACTCCCCAAGAATCAACCAAAGAAACAAGAGATCTTGTTGCTTTCTCTCCTCCTCATTTACATCATGAAGCAAAAACATACTAATGGACATATGGAATGTCACATCAGCCTAATACAAAGAAACATCATCAATTCACATCATGAGAGCATCATGCCAATATTTACTCAAGAGAAGACACATAGACATAGGAGATTTCATGTGGTGACCAATCTCTCTCAAGTGAAACCAGAATGAACATGCCTTCTTTTGCTGCATTCTATCATTGATACACAAGGCATGGAAAAGAAAAATATGAGCTATTATGTGGTAACCATACTCACCCAAGAGTAGCTAGTTCAGCCATACCTCCTTCTTCATCTCATAAGTGTTCCTCAAGGCATGGGTCAAAGAAATAGGAGCCTTTGGGCAGTGACAAGAACCTCCCAAGGGAAACCAGTGTAACCAAGCTTGTTGGCCCATATAAATCTACAATTTTTCATGCAACCCCTCGCTTATCTTCCTCATCCACTCACCCCAATATGGAAGATGAGTGATTTGCTGCATAATCATGGTATCCTCCCTTTGTAGAATACCATCTTCCCCAAGCTGATGAAGAAATTTGCGCTCCATGAAATGTTGAAGTGCACCTCTAATGAGATCTCTTAATGAGACCTTCTTATAATCCATGGCCTTCCAAAACCAATGAGGTTCTATATGTGTTGTAGGTAGAAGTCTCTCTTCGAGCTGTGAGATTCTCATTCGGAAATTGTCATCAATAAAGGACAAAACGTTTCTCATATCTAGATGTCTTCCATTCATCATCTTGTCCTCCATTGCTTCATGAGTGAAGCTACCCTCAGAATTATCTTAGAATAATGGGGCCTCATCATTATCACTACTTCTAAGTGACAACGCTGTAGATCTGCAAGGTAATACACAAACTGTCTCAAAGAAAGGTACAATACTGATCTCATAACCAATCATTGTACAAAGGATTATGCTCATCCTTTCTTCTAAAACTCAACACTTCAACTCAAGAGGTTGAATGTAGTTCATCCATGACAATTTGTGATATCTTTTCATCTTCTCCTTGATTATATCAAGGGTCCTTTGCGCTGTGATATGTTGCTGCTCCAAATCAGCACTATGTTCTAACCCTTGGTTATGCATTGGCCCTGATGGCATGTCGCCATAAGTTTCAATAATATTTACTTAAAAAATAGGTGATGAATGTGTAGGAATACCTTGGATCAAATGATATGTGGGAACCTCTTGACAGAACACAATAGTTCCTCTAACCGGGACAATAATACCTCCAATTGCTGGTAAGAGTGATGGTTGCTCTTCTCCAAGTGTACTAGCACTGGAATTCTCCTCCTTCTTCTCATGCATCTCCTGAATCATGCATGGGACTCTATATGTTAAGAGCTTAAGACTATCTTGCAAAGATGCAAGAGTCTATTCTCCGAATGAAAGTACTTCTGCAGCTGGTGGTGAATGTAGTGACTCCTTGTCTAGAGTGACAAGAATGACATCCTCCTTTGTTTCCTTAGGAAATGTTTCTTTGTAGAACTTCTCTGTCTTCTTCTCATCAAACTTCTTCCTCAAATTGTGAAAGAAATCTGAATATTTAGTCTCCTTTACAAGCTCCATGTGGCCAAACCACAAATCATCTGCTACATCTATAAGATGAAGTGCTGCAATTTGGACAACCTCCCCTTCAGTTATAGGATGTAGCCTAAAAAATGCATATAAATCTCTCTTCCAAGCCTTAACAGTGCTTGAGGAAGATCCATCAAATGTAGGCAAATATAATCTATTATGCCTCTTTCTTCTATTGTTACTATAGGATCCTCTTTCTTCTTTGATTTGGAAGAATTTTTGGAGAGTTAGCTTCTCCTTGAATGCTCTAGATTGTGCCTTGTATGCTTCAAGATATAGATTGAGAGTCTCATGAGTCTCAGGTTCATTCCTTCCTTCATTTCTACACCCTTCACCTTCTTCAAAGAAAGTGGGCATAGTGGATCTATGAGGAGATATAGGATTGTTCGGTTTTCTTCTTTGCTGATAGGAAGTGTTGCGACCTTCCTCATCACATCTTCTTCTTGGACCTTTTTTCTGCCTTTCCTCTTTCATTTGATAGACCTCCTTGGAGAGATATTACATAGATCTACAAAAGTGAGTGGCATAGTTTTATTCCTCCATGATAAATCTCATCTATCTGCTTCTTCTTTAGATGAAAATGATGAAGTGTCCACAAGCTGAGCCAAAGATCATGCTCTAATACCACTGTAATATCCCAAAAAGGGAGAATGCAGTAATACTTAACACAATATAAGAACTATAGCAAGATAAAAAATAAATCTTAAGACAACATCAGCATTTATAGAGAAGTTGAGCCCTTTTATTATATTGGAGAAGAATCAGTTACACACTGTACAAAATGTGAATAGATCTAGCCAAGAAGTTGGTCTAGAATCACTCATAAAACATGTTGCAATAGGTACAGTGTAACTGGAGAGGCTCTGAAGCAAATACTTCACTGTCCCTTCAGTAGAATATGAACATATAGCTGTAGGCTGAAAAGGAAAATGAAAATCTACTCAAATATGGAGCTCAGATGATGCCAAGATTCAAGATCTGGCCAATGTGATGGATTCCCAAGATAACCCATAAAGGATTTTCCAGATCTACAGCTTTGGAAAATCACCTCCCTAGGATTTGATCCTTGATCTGCTGGGAAATACACATTTGAAGCTAGATATGACAAATATGTGGCTGAAATGTGTTATTAGATTATATCTATGCTTGAAGGGTTGCTCCCTTCTTCAAATCTATGAGCTAGAAGCTCTAGATCTAGCTTCTCAATCCTCCAATGATGACTGCAGTTTCTGCAACACAACTACCTATAGAAACTGCGCTGTGAGGGAATGAGAGGCCTTCTGCCTGCTGAAAAATGCTGCAATAAACTCTAGGCTGATGGTAATACTGATAGCAATGTGAGGGGATGATCCCTCACAGTATTACTAGCTGAAATGCTAGTAATTTCCTTCCTCCTTTTGGATCTGCAAAATGGACAACGTAATTCCTGAAGGAAATACTACTGCTAGGAGGTCAATAACTTTTTTCCTAATGCCAAATATTCATTGAAGCTCTGGGAAGCTGATATTTAAGCCCAAGGTGATAGGAATAAATCCTCACCAGTTCTCCAGCTGAAGTAATGAAGACAACTTCCTCCTTCCAAACTAATCTTGAGAAATCTGCAATTTCTGAATATGGATGTTCTGCAAAAAGTAAGAAAAGAGATGTGGCACTTAAAGCCTAATGTAGAATGAATTACAAGACTCTTTCCAGAGCTCCTCTAAGAAAGAGGTTGGATTCTCGAATAGGAACACCTTGTGCTAAACAACACTTGCAATCTCTGCTAAACAGCCTGAGAAAGCAATGGAATGTCACATGAAATTTCCAGATCTGAAAATATCTTTACATCAAGAATAATCAACATGCTGTCATCCTTACCTTCATCTTATTTTTTTAACATTTGAGGCTTCCGAAGCCTTGGACCTCATTTAGACTGCACAGTGTATGTGGACAAGGTCCTCCAAGTTGGACTGCGCTATTTGACCAAATCAGCCTTCATGTCTAGATGCAATGTACACCTTCTCCATCAAGTGTGCTTTGTTTGCACATCATCAAGATCTTAGTTGATTGAATCAACCTTCTGTTTGATCTCTTCAAGATCTCAGTTGACTATGTCAACCTCCATGATCTATCTCATTAATGAGACAGGTTCTCCAATTTCATTCACATTAGTAGTTTTTCAACTACCTTATTATGTATATCTAGGCTTAATTAATCCACATTCACACACACAAAAGTGGATATTTATTCATATTAAGGATTTTGGGTCCCTCCACCCTTTTATTTTCTTAATTCATTAGGAAAATAAAGGACTCTAATATTCCAAATATGATGTGGAAATTTGGGAATATTACAATTGTTTAACTTTCCGCATGTCTTTATTACACACAGAAAAAGGAACATGATTGTGCTGAACAATAACTTGATTAGTTTTTATCTCAGCCAAGGGAGAAAATATTATTTTCTGAAAAGTGCCCTGATTAACATGACAACTATCTTCCATAATTTATTCATGATAGGAAGGAAATTCATAAAAGTATTATTCGATTTCATCCTCCATTAGATCCTCATCATCAATATCAATACCCATGGTTGAAAAAAGGTTCTCAAGATTTCCACAACTTTTTTTAACTAGCACTATAGAAGGTTATATTTTTTATAGTTTACAAAAAATGCTGAATAGAAATCTTCAAGGGACTAAATGCTAGCCGATGGTAAATTTTCATACCAAGAACTTTATTTTCTTCTAAAGAGACCATGAAAATTTTCATCAAATATTCTTTAAGAAATTTAACCTCAAGCTTACATGTATGTATATGAAATTTAATCAGATGGAGAGTAGCATAATTTCCTTCTTCATCTTGAAAACTTGGCTGATATTTCTACCAATCTATGTGATGAATGTGATTTGGAAAGCTAGGAATATGAGAATAATTTATAGGAGCATATCTTGTAGATTGTGGATCCATCTCAATAACATGTATTTTCCAAACATTTCTTCATACAACTAAGTCTTCAACTAGTGGAGTCGCCATGAAAATTTTGAGCTATAGATTTAGTTGAGAATGGAGTCGCCAGGTGAATGATGCGCAACCTTTTCATTTTTGTCCTATGTTCACCATCAGATAAAATATATGATGTTTATCGTTCTCACAAGGATGATTTAACATGAAATTTTTCATCCCCCATAACGACGCCAAGATGTTATCACTTAGGGAAATCTCTAGCTGTGGGAAAAACCCCAAGGTAAGCTCGAACCTCTTTTAGGCTAAAATCTAGCCCTTCAATCCTAAGATGGATATTTCCCTAAAACACAACTACCCAAAGGTCACTATAGTAGAAGGTTTCACTTCTAAGATCTATGGCAATATTTAGTTCATAGGATCAAATTGGTTGGGTTGTCTACAAAGCATACCATTGGGCATGGAGTCTAGTTCTAAACAAGTAAAACTACATATCTAATGAGAATGTAATAAAAAACATGATGGTGGCATACCCTTTGAATGTTTTAAAAAGTGGAAGAAAAGGGCTGAAATGAGGCAGAGTATATAGCTAATTTAAGAATGAAAATACTAATGGTTGATAAATACAAGAAAGGAGCATCAATGAATCATGATCTTGGATACAAACATTTTCAGTCATGAAAGAAAGTTTTTTATAACAAAGAATAAACTGACAGGGAATTACATGAATACATGTGTTTCCTATAAAATTCTCATTAAAACCTATAATATATTCAAGACTTCTAAAATATAGAAAAATGGAAATTCTTTTCAATAAAATCCAACCTCCTTTCATTCTTTAGAAATTGTCTTTATACACAATACATCAAGTGATTATAAAATTGTAGTCTCGGGTTTAATTACAAATTCCTAAAAATAAAAGAGATAAAGAGTATCGCTCAAATACATGCATATAAAACTTTCCAAGCCTATCTGCATCTAAATATAATCTTGTCTCTTGAGTCAATGCTGGGAATAAGGAACAAGAAGTCGAATTTGATGAGGTGGCATCCAAGTAACCAACTGTCCATGAGATTTTTCCTCACCAATTCTTGAGAAATAGGGTCCAATGATATGTTTGAAACTACAACACCATGATGTATGTTAGAAACTAGAGATATTTTTTTATTAACGGGTCCATTACAGACAAAGACCTATTTCGTTTTTGTAAAATTCCTTCTTATATGTTTTGAAACTTATTTTGAAAAATATTACTAAAACAAAATTTAAAATTCCCGAAAATACCATTCAAATATACCTTCAAATATTTCAAATGGAAACACCTTTTAGAAAACCAAGTTATTTCTTTTTAAACAGATCTATTGTAGATGAAAACCTACTTCATATTTATAAAATTTGTTTCCAACTATTCAAAAATCGCTCCCAAATTTGCTACCTTTTACAGGGAAAAGAGTCTTAAAAATAAAGTTTTTTTAAGTAAAAAAAAATATGATTCGACACATTTTTCCCATCTCATTCTGTGCTCTTCCTAGGATTCGATCCTAAATCCCTGTGAATGAAATGGGTTCAATGATTCCAAGTGTAACAAACTTAGATTAATATAAAAATTTACTCAATTCTACAAGGTGAAATACCTTTGGCACGCGAAACAAAATATTACAGATACGAGGTGAATGATTGCAAATTTTAAATGATAATTACATGACGAGTTCATATCATATGGTAAAATGATTACAAAATGGAATTCGCTCATGGCGGCTGAAAACACTTATTAAACAGTCTTTTTACCCCTTCGAGCTAGATAGACAAATGTTTCAATTATATCATTGACTCTGACATGGTCTCCATAATCATAGTCTTAAAATTTAAAATTTTGTTTTAGCATTGACAATTGGTCTGTTAGCTAAAATGAAATTTTTTATAAGCCTATTGTTAGTGATTTTCTTTGGCATACTATATCAGATCACTTAAAATGTTAATAGCTCGGAAACTATTGTAGGTGATAGTTTTAACATTATGTATTGTTATCACAATAAATGTCATTTTTAATGTTCATAAAATGTTGAGAGTTGTAGTGCCAACATTTCCGTTGTAATTATGACCAGAATTAGCCTCCTAGATGACCTTAATGAAATTTTTAAGCGTACCTTACAGACTTCCCTCATGTGCCTTAGGACCCTCCAGAAGTAACCCAACTGATCCAGGTGTCCATCCCTTTAGCCAACTTAATTTCCCTTTATCTAGAGCTTGAGTCCCAACTTTTCCAAGCCCTCCATGTGACTAGAAATTTTCAGTCACCCCCATAGGCATGCATCAGTGTGACTATCACCTTTTCTGCCCAGTGTTGTGCCAATGAATGCGGAATTTAAGGTTGATTTTCAGGTTTTGGGCCAATCCTCTACGAAAAAATATATATACCTTTTAGAACTCATAAATACATTACTACAATGATTATAAACCAAAAACTGAAACTAGTACTAGGCCTGACCATCCCCAACCAACATTGAGATTCCATCAAACACTTGCTAGATATGAAATATACAAGTCATGAATGAAAGTTTGAACATAAGGGACTGAAAATTCATATGATACTTAACAATAAGGATCACCACCCTCTCCCATTATCCGTCTTAACATCAATTAGGTCTTGCATCCATTATTCTTTCAATTACAAGTAAAAACATGAAAATAGCCATGACTAAAGCCAGTCATATATGGATTCTTATAACCAACATATAAACACATAAATAACCATACGATAACAACAATTAAAGCACCATAATAACAAGCACATTTACCAATCAAAGAAATATAATGTAACTTTCATCAAACATAGGAAGAGCCAACTATGTTCAGAACTTCCATGTGCCACCTGACTAAAGACATGGATGAACCAAATATTTCATTCAGCCATTTACCCCCATGACATATTCTAAGAATGAATGTGGGATATCCTTAGATAAACCAATCCAAAAAAAAACAAGGGAATACAGAGGTTAAACAACCTCCACCCTCACCATAACATGATCTCACCTGAACCGACCTCGAGATCACAAAACCAAACCGATCTTGGAATGCCTATCGATTCCTTCAATATTCTTGAGCAATTTTCCCTATCCAAGTCCTTATAATTTACCACAATCAACTTTGGATCACTAGGACCTAACCGAGAGTCCACCCTCAGGCTTCACCATGTATCCTGCCATTACCGGTCAACAAATTCCTAGGCCTTTGGGAAGATTCTTGAGACCACCTCTACCCCATATTATAAAACCTTTTGGAAATTCCAAAGCTTAAAACTGAGAACAAACACATCACACCATGGCTATCCAGAAAATGGAAAGGCAAGGCTGAAAACCACTGTCAAAACCCTGCAAAACCATGCCACCGACAACAAAATAACCAAATTCCAACATGCATATACAACGCATGTCAAAACCAACTAGGAGATCATACATGAAATATGTTACGTGTAAGTATTCCTGCTAAAGCTTTCTTTTTCCAAAGTTTCCTTTCTTCATCATTTCTTTCCTTTTGCTTCTTTGTCCTTCCTTTTCTTTTATTTATCTGTTGCTAGAGTGCTCCAAGAAAACTCTAATTGTCTTAGAGTGTGTGTGAGAGAGAATAGAGAGAGATATCCAAAAATGAACTGATGAAGAGCTAACGAGAAAAATATTTCCAATTGATTCTTAAAATACTTTTTATTAATGAGGCCTTTATTTTCTTCATTTTCCAATATTTTCCTTAATTTTCCTCCTGACATGCAACCTGTGACCTTTCACCTTCCTTTTCTCCTAATTTCCTTTATTTTCATAAATAAATGTGCCAAAAATATGTTTTTCATTTTCAAATCCTTAGCCATTGGATTTTCTAATTTCCCATTAGTCATAAACACATCAAGTTATCCCCACTAGGATATCTTTCCCAAAATTTAGCTTGGAATAAGTGTCCCTTAACTGTGGGCTTATTTTTTCCTTATTAAATTTTATTACATGAGAATTTAGCTTTGACCCATTATACTCTTTGTCCTTGAATACTTTCCAATGTTTGATTTTATAAGTGAAATATCGATTATAATCAAAATATAATTCATCTATCAACTTAAATTCTTCAAGTGGTTTGAAAGAACTATCAGTTGTAGCCAATGTATGAGCCTATTGATTATCATCACTATTGATGGCTACAATTTTGAATGCCTCAAATAATTTCTCATCTATGTCCCTTAAAATGTTCTAGTAGGACTGCATCCTTAGGTGCTTATTAGTATATACACTTGTTATCTGTGATACCGCCAATTATGAATCCTCAAATGTTGCTATATTTTTATCCCCCATTTTCCTTGTTGTTTTCAATCCTAGAAATAATACCTTGTACTCTATGCTAGGGTCCCATGATTTGGCTGATTGGCAAGCCAAGTGACAGGGTAACATAAAACCAACTTTGGAGCCCAAGGACCTAGCCTTCCTAGACTCAGATAGGGCTCTCTCTATTTGTCTAAGGGATATCTATGTGTTTTGCTTGTTATGTTTCTGATTTTAGGCTAGTTATGAGGTAGGTTTTTGGTTTTGTTTTTTTTTTTTTGAGGGAAGAACTGATCAAAGACTAAATAGATAAAAATATTGTTAGATCAACTGGGCCATGGGGTCGAAAAGGTCGAGAAAACCTTAGATGGTGATACAAGGTATGTTGAAGGGCCGATTTGATCAAGTTAAAATGGATCTTAAGGTAAAATGAAGTGAGATGGACACTAAGTTTGTGAAGGACAAAGGCTTTCAAACATAAATAGTTCAATAGCAGACATTTATATGGTAGGGCTAACCATTAATCATGATAAATGTAACTACAAACTGATAAATGCATAGAAATAAACATTCAAGCAATACATAGAGATATATGACTCTCTAACTTTAGGAAATTGCTATCAGACTTTGGGGAAAAACAATTAATACAAACAAATAACTCAAAATACTAAGAGGGAACTCCTAGACATATTATTTTGGGTTATCGGGCACTTTGAACTAATATTGTAGAGTTTTAGGCAAAGGGCAAGATCGATACAAGACCTCCTTGGTTCAACTTGGACAATCAAACATTCAAAGAAAGGTTTCAGAGGTGGAAGCTTTGACTAGCCATGAGTAAGCAGGGCATACCGTGAATCATACTTTCAGGGCATACCGTGAATCATACTTAGCATAGATAACAACCATAAATGAAAAAAACAAAGAATTTCTTCAGTGATCAAAGAGCAATTAACAATTCTCTGATATGACTAAGAAGGAAGAAAACATAGAAGCTATAATGAAACAGGAAATCTGAGGTGCTTCCAAGGGCATGTCTCAAATCTATTCTCTACTATCTTATAGCAAGAAAGAGCATGAAATATGTATGAAAACTAAGAAACATAACAAAGAGGGACACTATACCATTTTACCAAGTCAAGGAATCCAACATCAGTCCTCTTTCATCATCCAAAAACATTCAAGAAACTATCCAATGCAAGAGACAAGTATTTCTTCCATGCTTGTATAACCATATATTGCTCTGTATCATCAAGTTTAGCCTTGTTTACAATGAAGTCTCTTGGAATATATAGGCCAAGATGAAGGAGAACCTCCTAGTGCAACAAGCAAGCTCATTGGCCCATAAAAAATATCTAATTTTGTCCTGGAGGCTTTGCAAAGCCCAAGGCACAAAATATCTATAAAAATATCCTAAAAATGCTAAAAAAGGAAATTAAATTGACTTTTCTGAATTGAAAATGGCCAAAAAATGCTAAACGCACATTTGGAAAAGCCACTTCAGAAAACTACATTTTTTACAAAAATACTTCATAAATATAGCAGCAGAAAATCCCCTGTCTTGTGGGCAACTTTTGGAGGCCTTCTCGATGTCGAAACAAGGCCCGTGATGGCTCGTTGGAAAGACCTGGATGTATAGTTTTTGTAAGTGCTTTTTTTCCCCAAAATGATCACTAGAAGGCTATGAAAATCTGACCTATGTGGAAAAGCCCATAAATTAGCCTTTGCTGATATGCAGGGCAGAGTGTTGAAAAAGTGACTGTTTTTTGCCACTTTGGGGGACCAAAAAATCTTCAATTGATCTAAAATTCACTGAGTAGATGCCCCTAAAATTATGGCATCCAATGATACCATTTTCATCCTTTGAGGATGCTTCAAAGAAAATTGGCGATGCCCATTATTTTTTGCAAAAAGCCCAAAAATGTCAAAAAACCAAAACTTGTCAAATAATGCCCAATTTTGGTGAGCATGACCCTCATGGGTTTTCAGAAGCATGATGAGAAGCGGAGGCCAAAATTTCAAGCCTTGATATGCCTTTCTTCACTTTTTTTGTCGGGCCCCTCTTTTGAGCCTCCTTGAGCTTTTCTTGTGTAGCCTTCAATTTCCTTCGGGCGAATTGATTAAGCTTCTCATAGTGCCCGGTCATTTTTCTTTGAAGGTTCAAGTCTCTATTTTCCTTTTCCAGCTTATTCTCCAAGTGTTCATTCACCCTTTAAAGCCATGCTTCTCTATTTTTTTCTATCTCTTGGGTGAATAAAGTAGTAAGAGGAAAATATTGGAAAAGGGTAGCCTCTTCCTCTTTTTGCTTCTCCAAAGCTCTTTTGAGCCCCATAGTCCTTGGCCTCTTCCTCCTTGGCTGATCTTCTTCTTCACTATCATTAAATTTTCCCATGATTTATTCTAACTTAATTTCTGCTTTGGAGGCTTCCTTTTGATACTTGATAGTCTGTGTCTCATAAACTGCCATGTGGACACTCATTTTCCTGTTTTGTGCTTGCAGAAAATGAATGAGGTTTTTAGACCTCTCTAGACCTGCTCTTAGATCATGAATTTGTTCTTCTCTATTTAGCAAGACAGACACTAATATTCAGGCCTCATTGTCACTATCATCAAATTTTATCTAAATTATGTCAAAATCCCTCTCTTTCTCACGGTTACTTTCCTCCTTCTCTTTTCCCTTGCTTTGGGTGGCCTTCTTGGTCATCCTCCTCTTTGGTAATTCAATAATGTATTTGTTGGGAAACTTCCCTTTGCTTTGGAGTGCTCTAGTAACATTTGGAGTTAAAATTTGAGCCACTTTCTTTTTTGATGTTCGGGGCTTTGTTACCTTTGGAGAAAAAAGCATGGTCCCTTGCCTACGAGAGGCAGCTCGCACATGCTCTATTTGGTCTTTTCCTTTGCTACTCCCATCATCATCCTTGCCGGCTGCTGGGATTTCTTTTCTTTCATCAAAAGTGTCCCTTTGAGGACTATTTTGACCCTCCTCATGAATGCCTTGACTTTCACCTTGAATTTCTTATTGAGGGCTGCCTTGTTCACTTTTGTCCCTGCTTTCTGACTTTTAGGCTCTATATCCTCAATGTTTTGTGCTTAATCCTCATCATGCTTGCTGCTGTGAGGACTACCAATATCTTCCTCTTTGTGACTGTCGTGGTCCTCATCAAAATTTTCCATTTCTTCATTATTCCTCTCTTCACTATTTTTCTCTTTATCACTATGCTCTTTTTCATCACTGTGCTGCACTTCCTCGCTGTGTTAATCTTCCTCACTATGCTCTTCTTCTTGATCAATCATAGGATATTTTTGCTTCTTAGGAGTGGGTTTACTAGAAGAAGGAGAAAGATGATGAGTGGATGGTGAAGGAGATGCATGGGATGAAGAAGCAGTGGCGAAATCGGGATGTGAAATGAAAGTGTCCCAAGAAATTCCCTTTTTCTCAAGTTGATGGAGAATGACAATCTTGATAAGGGAATGATGGAAAAGACAAGCTTGCTCCTGAGAGGAAGGTTTCTTTTGAATAGTAGAAGCCATATTTTCAATACTTTTATGGAGGAAAAAGAGTAGGTTTAGCAATTGGGTTCTTGTGAAGTGCATGAGTAGCCTGATATGGTAAGCATAAACCCGGGAAAACCTTCCTTCACATGTGAAATATTTCATGACTATCTTCATGAGGGGAGCATAGCTAGTCAACAAATAGGAAAAAGGAAAGATAGATGGGCATGCATCTCGATGCTCTGGTTTCAAAAAGGGTTTGTATTGATCTGAGTCTAGGTAGATCTGCTTAAACCATTTTTCTCCGACATATGGAATTTTGGTAGCTCTGGAAATAGATCTAGGAGAAATATTGAAGTCTAATCTTGCTAGATGAACATGTTTCCCTTGCAGCCTTAAAGCAAATGGATGTGTCAATGGAAGATAAATTTTTACCTCCTGAACCTTTTGACAAAACTCCAAACATCCTACTTCATGAAAGTTAAAAAGCACTGAAGGATGGGCATTTACTTCCTCAGTTGAAAAAGGTTCATTCCTTTTGTGAGGACCACTTCTGTTATCTTGCCTGGGAGGCATTTTGCTTCGGATACTCTTTACTGGCTCACCAATACAAGCTGATTCAAATGGTCTCTGAAATAGTTTCCCAACACCACACCTTTTCCTCCTTGTAAGCCACTGTGTTTCTTTGATGCTAGCAAACAAGTATTTTTCAAATGAGAACCAAAATCACTTTTTATCACTATTTTTTGAGAAAAAGGTTTAAAAAAGATATGCTTGTGGTTTTTGTTTGAAGAGGAATCTCCTTTTGTTTTGGCACAAAAAACCTTCCCTTCAAACACTGCCCCTTTGTTATCACTGTTTTTGAAAGGTAATCAAGACTCTTTTAAAACTAATACAACCTCTTCCCTAATCACTGTGTTCATTCTTGATACCCACCGCAAAAAGACTTCTCTGATTTTGACCAAAGGCCCAATCTCCTAATCATTGTTTCTCTCTTTTTTTTTAGTAAACAAATTGCCTTTTTCAAACACTGTTAAGACACCCTTTAAACTAATTTGAAGACCTCCAATCAGAGTCTGCTTTCTAAATCCAATTGTTAACACCAGAAAGTCATCATTTTGCTTGATGTGAAATATGTTTTTAACCTATGAAACCTCATTACTTTGTCAATGTTTTTCAACTCTGTCCTTCAAAAGGAAAATTGCTGAAAAACCATATCAGAGAGTGTTGATGCATCCTTTGCCTATCTCTTGGAAGGAGGTGATTGACATTTCTAGAAATCACTTTGACAATTTAACTCTTTTCCCTTTTTACATGAAAGAGTTTCTCATCTTGTTTCCAACCATCTACTTTTGAATGAAGGAGGTCGTATTATGTTCCCAACCATCTGCTCTTTTTGGAGGAGGTTCTTACTGTGCTCTTAACCATCTAATTTAATGAAGGAGGTTAGCACTGTAGATAAGATATTTTATCTATTTCCAAAATGTATTACCTTTCTTTAAATCACATTTTTCTGCTTAGTGTCATGTCAAAAAGGTAATAATCTGCTCCATGAGATGTGTTCTGAGATATGTTTTCTTTGTAAAATATCTTTGTGAACCCTTAGACCAGAAATCACATGGATTGTGTATGCAGAGTGTTTGCTTGCTAGACATAGTTGATTGACTTCTCTTGATTGTGTTTGCAGATGTCAGTTGAAATTTCCCTTTGGAGGAGGTGCTGAGAATACTGCTAATTAGCCAAACATTAGCTTTGCCATTACATGATTTGGAAGTTGTTCTCTACTTTTTAGACCACACCCATTTGTAGCTCTTCACGTACTGTATTTCACTTTTTTACTGAGGACAAGCTAGTTCACCATGCAGGGCCTCTTTGAATTTGTTCTTTTGCTTCCTTTACACATGGATCATTGATGCAATCACACCCCTACAAAGATGTAACAGACAATGATTTTGAACTCTGAAGAACTTCCTTGTGATCTGATGGAGATTTTGTTTGACCTTAAGCATGTTCCTTTAGACAATGATCATACTTATCTCTTTCTGTATTGGATCTTTGCAGAATTTCTTATGGACTGAGACAAAAAGACATCTTATTGGCACGAACTATGGATGTATCAGGATTTGTTTTTGTAGATTAAGTGCTAATTTAGGGCTGGCTAGTACTGAACAAAGACTTCTAGCTTAGGATGTTTTTTCCAAGGAAGGGATTCCCTAAAGTGCCACTACCTAAATTAGGGGCGATCTTGACAGATTTTGAGTATTTTCTTTGGTATGATTAGATCTCAAAATGACATATGACCAGAGATACGGTGGCTAAAGTTTTCTCAATATTTGGATAATGAATGACTTAGGAATGAGGGTAAATGATAGCAGATAACCTTTAGCTATGACAGCTCATGGACATGATTATATGACTGAAACTAGATAGGACTTAACAACTAGGTTTTTTCTCTTCATAGGATGAATAGAAAAGGTAGGAGGACAAAAATTATCTAGGGGTGTTTTCTAGATGACAGATTTGACAAATTGGAGATCAGCTTCTAGAAAACTTGGCTTTAAGAAACTACTCATCATCAATAGGTGAAAAATACTGATGAATAACACTCTGCAACTAGTTGGTGGCATCAAATTCTTGTTTTAAAGAAAGTGTTATATTTTGTGCATGTCGAGGAATAATAACTAGTACTACCCCTCTTCTTTCATTGGATTATGTACCATTAAAAAATAAGTTCCAAGATGCATTTGTGTCTTGTACTAGTTCTATCTTAACTGAAGGTTCACTTACTTCTGAGGTCATTCTGGATGCATAAAAATGTTGTAGCATCCCATGAATTCTCTAATGCATAAATGGATTGATTCTTTAACTTCTTGGCATCAATGACAAAATGTTATAATTTTTACTCTATATATAATCTTATTTCTTGTCTCCCAAAGGTTTGTTTGGTGGCATAATAAAAATCCATTTGTAGGGTACCTCCTTATTTTCTTACATAAGATCTAGATAATAACATACCATAATTGGTTGGGATATTGACAACCAAAGTGTCCATAACAATAAATTTTTGTTGGATGTGAGTGAGGGATATGAAGAGGTCTTTGATAAGGCCTAAAAAATTAACTCTATGGGGATCGAAAGAATAAATTTCATGGCATGGTATAGTAATTTTGAGACCCAAATATAGCATGACCAATTTTTTCATAAGTTTATGAGATGCACCTGAGTCAAGCATACAATGTGCAATAGGTCATCATGTATTTTCATTGTGATATAGAAACGGGGAATATTTTCTTATCATTCTTCTACATGTGGGCCAAAAAATCGTAGTTAGATGATCCTATATGTTGAGGGTGTCATTGTGTGATGGTGGTTCTGTTGATCAGCGCTTGTCATTGATGTCAACCCAAGAAGCACCAAGGGCTAACCCAATATTGCATGGGAATTTTGACCTACCAAATTAATATATTCTAGGTCAATAATTCTTTTGATGTTTTCTACTTGTCGAAATGTTTTCGTTGATATATGGCACGCCATGTAATTCTTCACGGTTTCAAAGATATTAATGTTTGAAGTTTGTACCCCTAGTTAGTGGGCTAAAACCCCATGGGGTTGGGGCACGGGTCATTGAAAAGTCATAATTAATATTTTTTAAGCTCCTAAAATCCATCCCACGTTCACTTGTTGAATCCCCTCTAAACTTAAGCATTTATATAAATTGTGATCTTCATTTCCTCCTTAGGTAAGGAATTTCGCCAATCTGAAACAGGTCATCGTGGAATTTTCTCTCTAACTTGTTTTCTACGAAGGTTCAGAAGTGGGAATTTTTATGAGGCAAAGCCGAAATCCTAAGGAAGCTTTTGTAAAAATTTCAGATCAAGGCACGCAATATTTTTGGAGATATGATCTGTGGAAATACGGGTTTTTGCAGGCTCCTGAAATTCATCTCAAAGAAGTGACCTTGGTAAATTCATCATAACTCTCTCTGTTAGGTCCCTATATCACTAGTATAGCCCCTTATTATTGTTAGTGTAAAACCCTTATTGTTATTATTGTACCCTTGTAACCCCCATTTTGTTATTATTGTGCCCTTAAATTATTATTGTTAGGTCGGCTAGGATTACATTGTGGCTCACTAGGATTACATTATGGCCCCATGGACTCCTATATATAGAAAGGAGGTTTTGTAAATTGGATCATCCAAGAATTGTTCATTTATGTAATGTATTGGAGGTTTCCCCCTCGAAGTGGCTCATTTATAAGGCGTTTATATCTCTTTTCTTCTTTTTTTGGAGCTGGTTACACAACATTTGGTATCAGAGCTTTGGATTCTAGGGTTTCGCTGCTCCAAACAGGTCATCGTGGCATTTTCGCTATAACTTTTTTTCTACAAAGTTTTAGAAGCTGAAAGTTTTAGCGAAGAAAAAATCTTGAGGAAGCCTGTGTAAAAATTTCAGAGTTTGGTTCGCAATAATTTCGGAGATATCATCTGTGGAAGTCAGGTATTTTTTCAGGCTCCTAAACAGGTCATCGTGGCATTTGCGCTATAAAGTTTTTTCTACGAAGGTTCAGAATCTGAAATTCATATGGTGAGAAGCTGAAATCCTGAGGAAATTCATCAAAAAATTTCAGAGCTTGGTTCACAATATTGTTAGAGATATGATCTGTGGAAGGTAGTGCTTTTTCAGGCTCCTGAACTTCATCTTAAAGAGGTGATCGTGGGAAAAGTTCAATAACTCTCTCTCTGGAGATTGGATTGGAGTGCCATCAAAATTGGTCGCAATTACACAGCCTGTAGTTTATTGGCTATCAATTTTAGAGACAAAGGACAAAACAGTGACACGTGGCAAGTCGTACAAGTTCGCTCTACTGAACCAGTCCAGAATTAGGTCATTGTGGGAGATTGGACACAACTTTGTCTTGGAGAATCCAAATCAGGTCAGACCTGTGGAATTTGAAAGAAGCTTCAGAGGGCTACTACAGGGCTGAATTTCAGATATCGAATATTTTCAATTACAGAGATAATTCAATTTCAATATCGATCTCCTAAAAGATAGTAAAAGGTGTGTATTTTTTTTTCCGAATTGCATAAGTCTTGTTTGAAGAATCAAGTTGAATTGATTCCAAGGGCATCTTTTAGAATAGATATCAATATTGGATTCTAAAATGGCCCCAAAAAAGAATTCAACACCCATTAAGCCTTCAGAAGGCTCTACTATGACTCATGAAGATGAAGAATTGCAACATGATCTATCAAAATTACAAGAGCAAGTGCAACAAATTTCACTCTCGCAAAAAACAACAAAAAATGAAATGGAAGTTTTGAAGAAAGGCGTGGAAGTGAAGATGGACGGTTTGAAGAAAGGCATGGAAGCTAAAATGGATGGCGTGGAAGTGAAGATGGACGGTTTGAAGAATGACATGAAAGACAACATGGAAAACATGAAGAATGATCTAAAAGAATACATGGAAGGCTTGATGACAAGCTTAAAACCAGAAATGATTCCTAATGGCGGAAATATAGGAGAAGAACCTCCCGATGAGAACAAAATAAATGTTAATCATGATTTCATAAACTCGAATGTTGGCGGGAAGAACCACCATATTCCAAAAATGGATATGAGGAAGTTTGATGGAAAGGATCCTGTAACATGGATAATACAGATGGAGCAATATTTTGATCTCCATAACGTGCAAAACACACAAAAGGTACGCATTGCAACTTTACATTTAGAACAAAATACATTTGTAGGGTATCAATGGCTTTGCTCCCGTAAAAAAATTGTCACTTGGTCAATTTTTACGGAGGAAATGATAGCACATTATGAGGATACAAAGAGCAACACCTTCTTTAGCCAATTGATAAATCTCAAACAAAGGGTTTAGTGGGGCAGCACATTGAGGACTTCCAAAAATTGAATATAAGGGTAACTGATATTCCAGAGGAACACAGGATTGATCTCTTCATAGGCACTTTAAAGGATAACATCCAACATGAAGTTCGCGTTTTGGAACCCGATTCATTGGAGAAGGCATTCAGGTTGGCAAGAAAAGTTGAATGTAAAATTATGGCGACAAGGAAGCCTACCACTCAATTCTATAAAGAAGGAAGTGTTGCTACGCCTAGATTTCCACAACCTACAAGGTTGACACCACAAAAATTGGAAGAAAAAAGAGCAAAAGGGCTTTGCTACACTTGTGATAGCAAATACACTAAAGGTCATAAGTGTGCTGAGAAGAAATTATTTTACATAGATTGTGAAGAAGAAGAAGAAAATGAACAAGAAGAGGATATACACCAGGAACCAGCCCTAGAAGAGGAAGAAATGAATCCGACCATATCGTGTAATGCACTGGCAGGAATTACCACTCCTCGAACTCTCAAGATAGAAGGACATATCAAGAAGAAAAGGGTAATAGTGTTGATTGATTCAGGTAGCACCCATAATTTTATTCATTATAAGGTAGCCAAGGAATTAAATTGTTTCCTATACCCAGCACCAGAATCTCAAGTGATGGTTGCAAATGGAGGAACTATAAATTTCTCTGGAAAATGCCATAATATCAAGCTAACCATGGGGGAATATGTATTGACTAGTCCAATGGTTGCCATTCCTATGGGAGGTGCTGATGTTGTACTAGGAGTACAATGGTTACAATCTTTGGGGACGGTAGCTTTTAATTTTCAAGAACTTTTCTTGAATTTTTTTTTCAGAAGGAAAGGAAGTCGAATTACGGGGTATTGAAGGGAAGCCAGGAAGGATAATAAGCTCTAATGTCATGACAAAGCTTCTAAAGAAAGAACAACGAGGCGTAATTGCACAATTATGCTCACTAGAAGTTCCGACATCAAAATCATCTATTTCTGCAGATCTCCAACAAGTCTTTGACAATCATTCCAAGGTGTTTGAAACTCCCAAAGGACTCCCACCTATTCGTGATCATGATCATGCTATTCATTTGATTCCAGGAAGTGTTCCTCCAAACATCAGCCCTTATAGATATCCTTACTTCCAAAAGAGCGAAATTGAACGTATGATTGCAGAAATGTTAGAGGCGGGTATAATTCAACCTAGTCAAAGTTCTTTCTCTGCTCCTGTAGTATCGGTACACAAGAAGGATGGATCATGGCGAATGTGTCCAGATTATAGGGAGCTCAATAAGCTCACCATTAAAGACAAATTTCCCATTCCCGTGATTGATGAATTATTGGATGAATTACATGGAGCAATTTATTTTACCAAGTTGGATCTTCGTTCAGGATATCATCAAATTAGAATGAAGACCGAAGATATTCCAAAAACAGCATTTCGAACTCATGAGGGTCATTATGAATTTTTGGTCATGCCTTTTGGCCTTACCAATGCACCTTCTACATTTCAAGGGTTGATGAATTCCATTTTCAAACCCTTCCTTAGAAAATTTGTGCTAGTATTTTTCGATGATATACTAATCTACAGTAGGTCTTGGAAGGATCATGTTGAACATGTTGACAGGGTGCTCAAACTATTGCAGGAGAAACAATTATATGCAAAAAAATCCAAATGTTTCTTTGGAGTACAAGAGGTGGAATATCCGGGTCATATTGTATCTCACGAGGGTGTTAAAGTAGACCCTAACAAAATTAAAGCCATTAAGGAATGGAAAGTCCCCACAACCATAAAGAAGTTGCGAGGATTTCTCGGGTTAACAGGGTATTATCGCAAGTTTGTTAAGAATTATGGGAGAATAGCAGCACCTCTAACAACATTATTCAAGAAAGATGCATTTT